>CM021106.1:219975242-220227645 GCA_007115665.2 Sequoiadendron giganteum
GAATTGTGTGTGTGTTCAAAATTTTCTCTGGTATGCACTCTACATTTCTTTTGTGTTGATCCTACGCTTGTGTGGATTTTTAGTGTTTCTTAAGTACATCCTTGGATGATATATCCTAGATTATAGCTTCTAGTTTGATGAAGAGTGAAAGTTGAGTTCACTTGTTTGTGAACCTATCTGGCAGAGTTGTTTATCTATGGACTAGGAGAAATGTATCTTCTCTATAGTCCTCCAATAGTTTGTTTCAGGTCTTGTAGCTCTATAAGAAGGATTTTAATCATATTATTTGTGTTCCATCAAAAGTGTTCGTGGTTTGGTTCTCTGGAAGACTAGTTTCAGAGTTACTATGTGTGTCTGTATAGTGTGGATGGACTGATGGAAAGCGTTCCTTGTATGAAGGTTGTTGCAGTAGCTACAGATGAATCTAAAGGCATCTAAGATGTGTTCTAGTGTATGATGAAGCATGTTATGTGGTTTTCATGTTATCTTCTTATTACAGATGTGTGTACTTCAAAGTTCATTGGTTTTTTCATTAGGTTTGGTCGACCTGATGTTTACATGTCATGTGAAGGATAAGTATCAATTAAGGAAGCATGTGATTGATTTAAAATATTATTTTTGGTCTTGGTTAAGTGTTGGTTTGGTTCTCTCTCATTCTCATCCGTCATGAGAATTTTGAGTTTCTGACCTAATTTAAATTTGTAAAATGAAGTGTGTAGCCCACCTTGGATAAATTTTATAAGATTGAAGATGGTATAAATACAAGACAAGATGTTCAGGATTATACACCATAAGTTTGAGAAGCAAGGTAGATGCGATATATTGTATGAAATTGAACTACGGCAGTGAGTTTTTTAATGTGTTAGACTCCTGAAAGCAATGAGCTGATGGTGTCTATAATTCATTGATCAAGGTTGTGGATGTTTGAAAGTTGTTGTGGTGGATATTCTATTGCATTGAGATAATGTTCTCTATGTAACATTCTTCTTTCTATTTTTCTTCATTTGTAGGCAGTGAGCCTCCCATCTAGACATTGAGTCCTATCTTGGGTAGTCAACCCTTTGGCAGTGAGTATCTTTGTAAATGGTTTTGCAATTACTCTTATATTGTGAGTTAATCTTCACCATGGTTTTTCCCTTATTGGGTTTTCCACGTAAATTTGGTTTTTCTTGTGTTTTCTTTATGTTATCTACAGTTCATTCTCATACTTAATAATATATTAAAGTAAATGTGGAATTATTTAAGATCTGTTGTGAATGTGATTAGATACATTTGATTCACCTGCCCTCTCTTAGTTTCCTTGTTCATTTCAACAATTGGTATAAGAGATTTGGTTCCTCAAAGAAGAGATTAACTGCTTGAGGTAGATCCAATGGTGCATAAATTGATAATCCCTATGTTTGATGGATCTAACTATAGTTTTTGGAAAGTGCAGATGAGAGGTTACTTGATCTCTCTTGGCTACAAAACTTGGAAATTTTTTGAGACAAAATAATTTGAGCCAACAAGTGGTCCTTCTTCTGCAGATGAGATTTCTTCCTATGAAGAAAATGAAAAATCAAGGTATGCAGTCTATAGTGCTTTATCTAAGAATCAGCTAACAAAAGTTATTTCTTTAGGCACTGCTTATAAAGTTTGGGAAAAGATGAAAGATATTTATGAAGGAAATGATAGAGTCAAATTATCAAAGAAGTTAATAGCGAAGCGCATATATGAGAACTTGAAAATGAAGAAGGTGAGGAAATTGCAAGCTACTTTTAGAGGGTTTGACATTGTAGTAAATCAAGTCAAAAATCAAGGAGGTACTCTCACAGATGAAGATGTTGTTGGAAATATATTCTATATTTTCACAGATGTCACCATGTTGGTCTAGTACTTTGTATCAGTGTGCAGATCAATCTTATCCCATTCGGTATTTGATTCAGTATTTTGATCTGCATATTCTCTCTAGTAATCAGTATGGTCTAAGGTTTTGGGAAAAGGAAAGTATGATTGTTGGAAGTGTTTATGTGTGTATTGTCAAATGTTCATATGTATGGGTGATACATTGGCATTATTTTTCTTGACTGCATTTCGATATTAGGTTAATCATGGCCAACCTAATATTTAGTTTATTGCTCTACATAATTTTCCATTATATGTGAGACCTAGCTCTGGTCCTAGCTAACATGATGTTGCATGACATGGGTTAATTACATTCAAAAAAGCTTTATGTGAAGCCGAAAAGTTATCTTTTTGAAAATATGAATTGCATCCAATTAGGCCAACCTAATTGATGCATGTGGGTATATATTCAAGATGGTTAGAAGAAGAAGAGGTATGGAAAGGGTGAACCCACAAAAGTGGTTTATAATCGGAGTGAGGAAGGAAAACTTCCAAAAAATGACCCCATTAAAACAAAAATTGTTTTGGGGGGTTTGAATGAACTCTAGGTTCGAGCGAACCCCTTAAATGTGGGAACCCGCATTTTCCCATTGTAGAAAGGGGGATTGTTTGAACCCCTGGTGGTTTGCTCGAACCCCCCTTTTCCCCCTTTTCCCACATTCCCACCCTTTGACACAAAAAACTCCAAATTTTTTCCCTTCGAAGCTTGGGTTGAGGATGAAAATGGAGGAGATTTCACATAGCCAACTAGAAGGTGGTAGTCCTCAGAATGCGATATCCAACAAATATAATTTTAATATGTTTTGGTTTTATTATGTATTTATTTTTTTAGTTTTATTATACATAGGCTTTTCACCAAAAATTAAGATCTTTGTTTTGCACATGTGGAAAAATAGTAGATTATCAAAAACAACTATGAAAAATAAGTTCAAGCTAGGTATTGATGTCCTTGATCCATTAAAAATAATGAATTTTGATACATACAAAAAAAGTTATGTTGTATACGCTCCGCCTATGTCTAAATTGTAATTGGTTTGAATTCGAAACTTGATTAAGGAAAAAATGTTTAATAAAACACTATGAAATCAAATGAACTGGTTAGATATCATAGTTACAAATCTATGTTCGAAAAAAATAGAATTTTATCCTTCATACAAAAAAAGTTATGTTGTATATGGTGAGCGTCACTCCTTAAAAATGTTTTTTTTTTAAAAGCTAGTTTTCGAAGGAGATGGAAAAAGAAGTGCAATCTGATTCCAATTTTTTTGAAAAAATAATATTTATAATCTATAGAGAAAACATCACAAATCACTAGTTTGCATCATCTTCAAATTCCTCACGGTTTAGCTGCTATAGGAGCCTGAAAGTGAAGATTTGGTTAAAAAAAATTAGTTCAGTGTCTAGTTTGCCCAAAAATTGTAAACCAATATTGTGGGATCACCCAAAAGTGAATGTGAAAAAGGAAAGAAGAATTATAACTAGTAAGTGAAGTGTGCAAATAAAAGGTTGATGATCAGTCTACTATCATGGGAGAAAATACTCTAAGCATCAAAGGAACTGAATCAACACTAGTGTTGTAACTTCATCCGTTCAACTTTGGCGGTTAGCCATCTTTGTTTACATAATTTCTATAGGCACTGAGTGTCCATGTTTGGACATTGAGTCCTTGTAAGTAGTGATATTTTTGTATCTGGCAGTGAGCCTCCTTGTAACTAGTATTGAAATAACTATATATATTGTGAGATAATCCTCACCATGCTTTTTACCTCATTGGGTTTTCCACATAAAATTTTGTGTTCTTGTGTTGTGGAATTTCATGTTCTATTATTGCTCTTATCCATTCTTTGTTGCAAAGTAATTAAAGGTAGTTTTTCAATAAGTTTTAGTGGATATTGAATCGCCCCCCCTCTCAGTATCTTTATTATTCAACAATTGGTATCCGAGCTTTGGTTCCTTTGGACAATTCTAACAACTTGAGGAGATCCTATAGATTGAACAAATGGATAAAGAAGAGATGTGGACTGCCCTTGAAGATCTTGACAAGGCTGCAATTGAAAACAAAGATCTAAAAGAATATATTGATGAAGCAAATGAATGCATTCAAAAATTGAAAGAGCAGTTAAAGAGATTCAAAGAAAGATACAAAGAAGTGAGTGAGGAATTGAAACAAGCAAATGAATTGAATATCGAACTAATTTTTAAAATAGATGAAAATAAGAGAGTTGAAGAATGGTTGAATACAACAATACAAAGCAAATTTGATGTTTTCTCTAGGCTTGAACAAGAAGTGATGAATCTGAAAGAAGAACTTGAGAAAGAAAAACTTTGTGAAGATGATTTCAAGAAAATATCCACCAAGCTTGATGAATTAATAGCAGGACATAAAACTTATAAAGACAAAGGTGGATTAGGTAATGAAGCTGGTGAAAAAATGCATAACTCAAATCTAGTAAACAATCAAAAGACTCGAGATAAAGGAAAACAAAAAAGAAACTCTGGAAGGAGATCACCCATCAGACAACCAAATTCACAAAGGTACTCATCATTCAATGGTGTTTTTTTTTCATGTAATAATTTTGGTCATAAGAAAATTGAGTGTAGGAGTAGGATAAATCAATTTATTGGTCCCTTCCCTAGATAATGTTATACATGCAAGAAGATCGGACATAAAGCTACTGAGTGTAGATCTTTGGTAAGGATGATTAGTTAGGTGATGATGAATAGGTTTAATGGAAAAAGGATAAATCAATCATTTGATGGCTATTGCTATACCTGTAACATGTTTGTACATAAAGCAAATCAATGTAGAACAGGGATTAATGGAAATTAGATAAGATAGAGAAATATTGTCTATTACCATTGCAAGAAACCAAGACATATTTCAAAAGTGTATAGAAGTAGAAAGGGAAAGTAGTTTGCTCCGATGGAAGATGATGAACTAGTGAAAAGATTGATAAGGAAGGGGTCAAGCAAGAAATGAGGAAGATATGAAATAAAAAGGAAGAACCAGGGACTACTGATGCGTCTATACCCTCATCTAGTGTAGATGAATCCTTCGAGAATTAGACCTAGCATGGTCTTAGAGGGAGATTTATCAGAAAATAAATTAAACCCCCAAAAATATGGCATGCCAGGTGCTGGCATGTGGATATGTTGTAAGGAATGACAAAACAAAGGTAATGCAATAGAAATCAGAGAAAAAAGAGTATGTTCTTTTGTGGAGTAAATTAGGGTTTCTTAGAAAAATGGAAGAAAATTTGGTCATCTTTTTGTAATTAATATGAGTTAGGGAAAAATGATGGTGTATAAAGGAAATTTCACAAATCATTGTGATCATCAAACGCATTCAAAGGATTTATAGAGCGACTTGGAACCAGGGATAACTTTAAGAAACCCCCCCCCCAAGCGAAGGTGTAAAATCCTGGTGAATCTCAATGAATAATTGGTAAAAAAATAATCACAGGGGCGAATCCTAGTGAATAATCACTAAAACGATTAATTATAATGGAAAATCTCTCCTTTAAAAATTTGCATAGTTGGTCAGTGCAGTTCCCCCATTTTTATTTTTATTTTTAAATATTGAAGTAGGGGCCCAGGGGTGGCAGCCACCGACGAGGTCAAGGGGTAGCACCCCTTGTGGGGGTCAAGGGGGAAGATCCCCCTTGTGAGGGTCAAGGGGGAAACGCCCCCTCGCAGGGTCCGGGGACAGCGGCCCCTCACCAACAAGCATAAATTCACTATTGAAAATGCATTGGAGCACACATGGATGAAGTGTTTTTAAAAAATCTCACTTGAAAAGTAAGACTAAATGAAACTTGAAAATTTTACCATCAATTAGCTTTTAAATCAGATGGCTGCAAGTTCATTCCATGAGCGAATATCGGCATGAGTGAACATCATTAGTGGGACACTTAGGGATGTCCTTCCAACACAATGATGATGATGTATGTCATGAACTATTAGCAACAATGAATGGTGGAGATCAAACAAAACTTTGATTGAATGTCTTTCTCGGAGCTTGGCACGAATATTGTAGATTCCCTTCATGATTCTTTGAAATTACACAAGTGGTGTACCTGTGTCGTGGTGGACCCTAGGTGGAGTATGGAAGCCTTATCGGCATGAGTGAACATCATCAATGGGACACTTAGGGATGTCATGTCGATACAACGATGATGCATATGTCATGAACTATTGGCAACAGTGAATGGTGGAGATCAAATTTTGGGCCTCAACAACCTTTTTAAAAGGAACATGCATATAAAATCATAGAATTGACTTGTAGCCATTCGATTAAAAAGATAATCGATGGCAATAAATAAAAAACCTATTCAAGGCTAAAATATCCCTAAAATGAAAAGGTAAATTATTATTAGTAGCGATATTTCCCAAAAATTAATTGTTGGAATATAAAATTAATGGTGAATATAATTAATATTTGTAATTAAAGTATAAAAGATTGGCGAATCAGTTTCAATGACGTATCATTTAAAAAATAATGCATTGGCGAATTAATCGAGACAAATTTATTTTTTTGTAA
This sequence comes from Sequoiadendron giganteum, assembly GCA_007115665.2. NCBI lineage: Eukaryota > Viridiplantae > Streptophyta > Pinopsida > Cupressales > Cupressaceae > Sequoiadendron > Sequoiadendron giganteum. Next base: position 219,981,667 of record CM021106.1, read on the forward strand.
GAACTTGGCGATTCAACATTCTTTCTAACTTGTATTATTTTCCATTTTTGGAGGTCCCGATTTCAAATATTCGCTAATTGGAGAAGATTTTCCACTAAAGTTTTCCCTGCTTGGAACCTTCTTGGAGAATTTATGAAGCGATTAAAAGCCCTTCAAGTGATTTTTTGTGGACATTCGAAAGAAAGCAGCAGAATTTTCTATCTCTCACAGTTGCAGGGGAATGTAATTAAAGAAATCTTTGTTGAATTTTGAGAAGTTAAGAGCTCTAATGGAACCTTCTAACAAAAGATTAGGCAAAAATATCCCACTGAAATTAAAAGGAGTTGAGCTGGATGAATTCGACCATCACAGAATAAAGAAGATGGAATTAGGGTTGGAACTGAGTGACTTACAAAAATTACAAACCCTAGGTTTGGATTTGTGGGGAGAATTTCCTTGGATTGGTGACAAAGAGTTTATCTTGTTCCTTTTAAGCAAATTAAAGGATGGTAGCATTGTATTGGATAAATTTTACCCTATTACAAAGGAAGCAATCGAAGCCGTTATCGAATTGTGAAATGTTGGAGAACTTCTTGGACATAAGACTATAAAATAAAAGGCAGTATAGGAAACGACAGGAGTTGAAAAAGATCCCTGAGCACTGTTGACTGACACTATTGTTGATTCCTCAATTAGGTATGTTACGTATGGCATTTCTTATCAAATCTATTTTAGAAATCGAGAAATCTCTACTTTGGTTATTCTTGTGTATTTGGTGCATAAAATGGTAAAAGAGAACAAGAAATTTGATCTGTGTAGACTAATTCTTAAAAAGCTCACCGAGAACATACGAATGAAACTAGAAGAAGGATACCCTTTTCATTTTGGATCCTTGCTTATATGCCTAGTACTCTATTTTATAAACTTGCTACCGAAAAGGAAAGAAATTAAGTGGGAATCCAAGATTCTTGTTGCAAGATTAGAATGCGGGCACTTGGAAAGTTTAGAGGATAAAGTAAGTACATGTAATAATTTTTTCTTATCCTTGTAGAAAGTAATGAGCTTCGGTGAAGTTATGTTGATTTTATAGGAGGAAGGCTCTTCCTCTGGAATGAAAGAGTTGGAAGTGGTCACTAGTGATTCCCCTCTGAAATCAAAGAAAAGAAAAATTGTCTCTAAGAACATCATTGGTATTCCTGAAGAGAAGGAAGAAGAAGAAGAATCTCTACCTAGACCAAAAAATTTTGATCTAGATGACAGCCGAATTATGTTAATAAAAGGGAAAATTAAGAAAATTGGTGATTTATGGAGTACGGCCTCTCCTATTAACAAACTTAAAATTGGTGATGCTTTAGTTGAATATGTACTTCATAAAGGTATTGATGTATCTATCATTTTTTATTCCTTACCTAAAAGTTTAGTTGAAGTAGTTGAAGAAACAATGTTGCTTGAAGGTCTGAAAGGATGCAAGTTGGAAACCTTGGTTGAAAAGAGGTGTTCTAAAGAAAAGAAAAGTCTATCTAAATTGATCATGGAAATGAAGAATTGCATAAAAGAAATTTCAGACATATACATAGATTGAAGCATTTAAATACGATGTAAACAACATTGGAAAGAAGTTTGATATTTTTGAAGACAAAGAAGGAAAGAAAAGGTTGAGATTTGGTGAACTACAAGATAAATTGATCATTGTGCAGAGAAAAAGGGATGATGTAGTGAAGACCTTCTAGCTTCTTAAGGAAATTGTTGAGGTCTAGTTAGACCATCTTTCTAGAAAACTCTCTAATGTAGAAGATTGTGAAAAACAATGTTCATCCACATATTGGTCATCCTCTTTCACACTATTGGCTCTATTGGAAAGTATGTGTACAACAATGGACTCTGCAGTACTCGAATGGAAGAAATTATACCCTATTATCAAAGAAAGGTACAAAAAGGTATTTCAGGTGAAAAGTGTCATTCTGGTTTGAAAGAAATTCGAAAGATTGGATGCTTGAAAGTTTTTCAGGTTTTGAAATTTTGATGAAATAGATTTTTTTTTTAATATTGGATGTCACCATTTTTACATCATTTTTTTGGCACCCTTTTCCATTGATTTCAAAGGGGGAGAGATTTGGAGTTTTGGAGGAGAATTTTTGGAGAGATTGAAGAATATTTTTGAATTGTAATTTTTGCACATGTTACCATCAATGAAAAAGGGGGAGATTTTTGGAAGTATGTTCTATATTTTCTTTGATGTCACCATGTTGGTTTGGTACCTTGTACCGGTGTGTAGATCAAGCTTATCCCATCTGATATTTGATCTGGTATTTTGGTTTGCATATTCTCTCCAGTCTTCAGTATGGTCTAAGGTTTTGGGAAAAGTCTTATGATTGTTGGAAGCGTGTATGTATGTATTCTCATATGTTCACATGTTTGGGTGATGCACTGGCATCGATTTTTGTGACTGCATTTTGGTATTAAGTTAATCATGGCTGACCTAATATTAAGTTTATTGCTCTACATAATTTGTCGTTATATGTGAGACCTAGCTTTAGTCCCAGCAAACATGATGTTGCATGACATGGGTGAATTACATTTAGAAAAGCTTTATGTGAAGCCAACAAGTTATCTTTTTGAAAATATGAATTGCATCCAATTAGGCTGACCTAATTGATGCATGCAGGTATATATGCAAGATGGTTAGAAGAAGAAGAGGTATGGAAAGTGAATGTGAAAAAGAAAAGAAGAAGTGTAAGTAGTAAGCGAAGTGTGCAAATGGAAGGTTGAAGAGGAGTTTTTTGTCATGGGAGAAAATACTCTGAGCATCAAAGGAAATGAATCAACACTAGTGGTGTAACTTCATTAGTTCAACTCTGGTGGTTAGCCATTTTTTTTTACATAATTTTTGTAGGCAGTGAGCCTCCATGTTTGGATAGTGAGTCCTTGTAAGCAGTGAAATTTTTGTATCTAGCAGTGAGCCTCCTTATAACCAGTATTGAAATAACTATATATATTATGAGCTCATCCTCACCGTGGTTTTTCCCTCATTAGGTATTCCACGTAAAATCCACTGTTCTTGTGTTGTGGAATTTCATGTTTTGTTATTTCTCTTATTTGTTCTATGTTGCAAAGAAATTAAAGGTGGTTGTTCAATAAGTTTTAGTGGAAATTGATTCACCCCTCCTCTCAGTATCCTAATTATTCAACAAATGTAATGGAGAAGATTTTGATGACCCTATCAGAGAGCTACACTGACAAGGTCTCAACCGTTGAGGAAGTTTATGATCCAAAGAAATTCACTAAAGAATAATTATTTGGCACCCTAGCCACATTTGAAATGAGGAAATTTGGAAAAAGAAAGGAGAAATTAGAAACAACCTTCAAAGCTACAAAGTTAGAAGATGATCCAGATAGTGAAGGTTCAAAGGAGTTGGAAGCATATTTTACAAGGAAACTGAAGAAAGGTACCAGAAAGTACAAAGGTATGCTACCTTTTAAATGTTTTAGTTGTGGAAATATTGGCCACTATGCTTCAAGATGTCCAAATAGAGCCATGCACAAGAAGAGAAAAGACAATAAAGACAAAAATTTCAAGAAATTGTATTATGTTAGAGAAGATTCCAAAATTTCTAGTGATAAAGATGAATGCATGTTTCTAGCCTTAGATAATAAATCAGTTTCTACTAACCATAGAAGATGTGCAAGGAAATGTGGTCCAGAAGAAAAGAAGGATGAGATGCAAGGTACTCTAGTTTCTACCTTTCATGCTAGATGAAAAATTATATTGGGTAATTGAGACTGGTTGCTAAAATCATATGACCGAAGACAAAATTAGGTTTACTAAACTTGAAAAGTATGATGGAGGATTAGTCATGTTTGGAGATGATTTTGGTGCAAAGATTGTTGGAAAAGTAACAATTAGTTTTGATGGAAAACACAATACTGATGATGTCTATTATGTTAAGGGCTTAAGACATAATCTCTTGAGTGTTGGACAAGTGTGTACAAAAGGATTTAAGCTTTTGTTTTAGGATAATACTTGTGAGATGAGAAAAGCGTCTGGAATTGTGGTAGCTATAGGAAGAACATATGGAAACATTTATCTGCTTAAGGGTGTTGATTGTTAGTGTTTTGTGTCTCAAGTTATTGAAAGTTGGATATGGCATCAAAGGATGAGGCATGTAAAATTTGACAACCTAATCAAGATTAGTTCAAGATAAGTTGTCAAGGATCTATCAAAAATCATAAATCCTACCTTTGCTATTTGTAGAAGTTATCAGTTGGGAAAAAAACAAGTTGTAGTTTTAAAGGAAAAGAACAATCAACTACCAGAATGTTGGAATTGATTCATACATACCATTGTGGTCCTACAAGATCAAGAATTCTTAATAGTGATAGGTATTTTATGTTGGTTTTTTTGGTTGTGTTTTTGATATGTGGTTGTCATTGATGTCAACACTATTAGCATTAATGTCTTTAAGATTGTATATGTCGAGGATATTGAGAAAATTTTAATAAAATAAGTTGTAAGTTGTCTGTGAAGTATTGAAGATCAGTATGATGGAAAGTTCAGTATATTGATGGTGAGAAGTTGTAGATTAAAGGGTTTGTTTTTCAGCATATCTAGTTTATCCACCAAAATTTTTAGAGGTGTGTATGAAGATTTGAGCAAGTTATGAGCTTCTATGTGCCGATAATTATTATGTTACTATAGCTGGTGTTCTTGGAAGAAGATAATGTGATTCTAGTAATCTGAGTTGTTGCATATGCTCCTATGGTGTTTTTGGATCTTTCTAGATCATGCTCTATCTGTGTTGCACATCCGCATTGATCATTGTGCTCATGTTTGATGATTTTCTCTTACATGCTCATGGACGATAGGGTGATTATAGCTTGTTGTGGATCTTCGAGGAAAAATATTTGAAGGTTTTTTTTGTTCGAGGACATTTTTTTGGGTCTCTACTATGTTGTGGGTGACCTTATAGATTCACATTAATAATATTTATTGTTTTGGGCTGTTAGTTTGTATTCATCTTATTATTTTGTTGAAGCGGACATGAGGCGATGTAATTTCTTGTTGTAGATATATATGAGTGATTTTTTATCTCATTTGAGATATGGATGATGCGAAGTGTGTGAGTTCTATGTGTGAATAAAGATCAGATCATTCAAAGGTAGATCATAGTATGAATAAGAGTGAAGAAGAGTAAAGAAGTGTTCATGTGCTTAACTAAAACTGTAATCAGGCATTAGCAGATGCTACTTTCTTAGTTCAAGATCTTCAGATGGATTTAATCTAAATATTTCTATAAGACGGCGAGTCTTCCCTTGGGAAGTAAGCCTCTTGTATTGAAGTAGTGATCTCTAGGCAGTGCTCTTGAATGCATGTGCATTCCCCATTTATTCTTATACTTTTAATAGAGTATAAACTATGGATTAACCTCCACCGTGGTTTTTCCCCTAACTAGGTTTCCATGCAAAAATCTTCGTGTTATGTGTATTTCTGATGTGTTGTTGATTTATGCTTTCATGGTTATTAATCAAATATGAGAATAAAGGTTAAGAAATTTAATAAGTTTGAAATTTTGTGACAACTGATTCACCCCCCTCTCGGTTGTCTACCCTTGTGTTGCCAACAATTGGTATCAAAGCAGGTTCCTTGGGAGAATTTTAACAGCTTGAGGTGATCTAGGATGGTGACATATAAGAAGGATAGTCTAAGATTTGATGGAACAAAATATTCTCTACGGAAGACTCGAATGGAGTGTCATCTGAGATGTATTGGTGAATCTTACTGGAACATTACAAGTAATAGGCATGTTATTCCTCTAAATGGTCCTACTAATACTGTTGAGATTAGGGATGTTGAATACAATATCAAGGCCAAGGAAGCATTGTTGGGTGCTTTGACTGATTCTGAGATGACAAATGTTATGGATCTAAAGACTGCTTATGAGATCTAGAAAATGCTGGAAACTTTATATGAAGGTCATGCTAATTTAAAGATTTCTAAGCTATAGAGTCTGAAAGGGAAATATGAACTGTTGAAAATGGGTAATGATGAGAATATTTCTACTTTCATGCAAATAGTGAATGAACTTGTGTGTGGTATCAGATGTGCTAGTGGATAGTTGGATGAATCAGATATTGTTGCTAAAGTTCTTAGATCCTTGCCTAATGCATAAAAAATAAAAGCTACAACTATTGAGGAGCTCTAAACTATGAAAAATGTAACCAGAGATATGTTGATTGGTAAACTTATTGCCTTTGAGTTGAGTGAATTCGATGATTCCCTTCCTAAGATAGAATATTCATTCAAAGATACTACCTCCAGAAGAAACAAGAAAAGATATGATCCAAGTGAAAGTTCTTCTAGAAAGTTATTCAAGTGTGAGGAATAAATGAGGCAGATTGAAGAAGAAGAAAGAGATATGAATGAGCTTGAAGCACTTATTATCAACAAAGAATCCAAAGGAGAAGGTGAGTATAAAGGAAAGTTTCCTATTAAATGTTTTTCCTGCAACAAGATAGGTCTTTTTTGCATCAAGGTATCCAGAAAGAGTCCCCAAGCCAAGATATAACAAGCCTAGATTTCAAAAGAAGTGTTATTATGTTGTTGATGAAGGTGTGACAAATGATGAATCTGATAAAGGGAATGCAAGTGAAGATGAATTTGTGTTTATTGCTATCAAGGAAAATAAACCTATGTCTACTGAATCTACTAGTTGTACAAATGTGGAGAAATCCCTAGTTGCTCGAGTTGAAGAGAAGGATGAATGGGTAATTGACAATGGATGTTCACATCACATGACACGTAATAAAAGAAAATTTGTGAGCCTAGAAAAGTATGATGGTGGTGTTGTAAGATTTGGTGATAACAATGGTGGTATAATATGTGGCAAAGGATGTATTTCTTTTGATGGTAAGCATAATATTGATGATGTTCTTTATGTGGAAGGTTTGAAGCATGATGTTTTAAGTGTCAGACACATGCTTGATAAGGGATACAATCTTCAATTCAAGGATGGAAAGTGTGAAATATTGGGAAGTTATAGAAATTTGATTGCTTTAGGAACAAAAATATAAGGTAACATTTCTCACCTGAATGTGGTTATAAAAGTTGTTTGATTGCTCAAGTTGATGAAAGTTAGTTGTTGCATAGGAGAATGTGTCATGTAAACTTTGATAGTATTATCAAGATAAGTTCTACTCAGGTAGTGAGAGGTCTTCCTAAGTTGGTAAAACCCTCTAATGCCATATGCAAGGAATGTCAGTTAGGAAAGAAAACTAGAATTTCATTTCAGAGCAAACAACATTGTTCAAATGAATTGTTGGAGCTTGTGCATGCTGAATTGTGTGGTCCCCCTAGAATTAGAAGTTTACAAGGTTACATGTATTTCATGTTGCTTATTAATGATTATTCCAAGATGATGTGGGTTACTTTCTTAAGGGAGAAATTTGAAGCTCTAGATAAGTTCAATATTTTCAAGGCTATGGTTGAGACAGAGACAATTCTAAAGATTAAATGTCTAAGATCAAATAGAGGTGGTGAATTCAATTCCAGTGAGTTTAATTCTTTTTGTGAAGTGCATGGGATAAAGAGACAATTATCTGCATCATGAACCCCTCAACAAAATGGAGTTGTGGAAAGGAAGAAAAAGATAGTTCAAGATGCTACTAGAACTATGATGCTGGAAGGAAATGTTCCTCATATCTATTGGAGAGAAGTTGTGAGTGCTGCTATTTATATCCTCAATCGGGTACAAATCAAAGGTGATACTGGTAAGACCCCTTTTGAGCTATGGTTTGGTCATAAGCCTACTATTAGACATTTCAAAATCTTTGGGAGTAAATGCTACATTAGAAGAGACAAAGATATAGGGAATTTTGATGCTATGAGTGATGAAGGAATGTCTCTTGGTTATTCTACTAAGAGCAAGACCTATCGGTGCTAAAACAAGAGATTAAAGAAAATGGTTGAAAGTGAAAATGTTAAGGTTGATGAAGACATTGCTAGACCATCCAGAACTAGTGGATATGACTCTGATGATCAGAATGATAGTACCAACAAAGGTCTAACTTCAAATCAAGTTCAGATCATTCTGGTGAATCAAGAAGATCTAGAGGAAGGAGAAACTAGTGAAAGTACAGAAGAGATCACAAGAGCCTAAAATTCAAGAATAGCCTAAGACACCAAGGTATGCGAGATTAAATCATTTAGAAAATCAGATTATAGGTGATAAGAACAAAGGTGTCCAAACTAGGAGAAGAATTGTAGAAGAATATTTTTTGATATCAAAGACCGAGCCAAGTAATGAAAATGAAGCATGCAAAGATGAACATTGGATTGAGGCAATGAAAGAAGAATTGCAACAAATTGAGAAGAATAATACATGGATTCTTGTTCCTAGACCTAAGGATAAAAATATAATTGGAACTAAATGAGTCTTTAGAAAAAAACTGAATGAGCAAGGTGAAGTTATCATAAACAAATCAAGACTGGTATGTAAAGGATATTCTTAGATTGAAGGAATCGACTTTGAAGAATATTTTTCTCCTGTTGCTCGAATTGAAGCTATGAGACTATTTCTTGCTTGTGTTGCTTTCAAAAACTACAAGGTTTATCAGATGTATGTCAAGTGAGAATTTCTAAATGGAAAATTGGAAGAAGATGTGTACAATGAGAAACCTGATGGATTTCAATTGAATGATCAGGGATATATGGTGTGTCGGTTGAAGAAAGCATTGTATGGACTCAGGCAAAGCCCCCAAAGCTTGGTATGCCAGATTGGACAAGTATTTGTTGAAGCTTGGATTTAACAAAGTTACTGTTGATAATAATCTATATTTTAAGATTGATGATGATAAAGATTTGATTGTGGAAGTCTTTGTTGATGATATCATTTTTGGAGGAGATGATGGTTTTTTCATGAAGTTTCCTGATGAGATGCAAAATGAGTTTGATATGTAAATGATTGGAGAGATGAGATTATTTTTGGGATTGCAAATTACTCAGTTAGATAAATGGATCTTTATATCTCAATCCAAGTATGTGAAAGAATTGCTAAAGAAGTTTGGTATGGAAGATTCAAAGCTAGTCGATACACCCATGGTGACCAGATGTAAATTAATAATAGATGATGATTCTCTGAAGGAAAATCAGACTAGATATAGATCAATGATTGTATTTGACTCAAAATAGACCTGATATCATGAATGTTGTATGTATTGTTGTAAGATTTCAAGGTGATCCTAAGGAATACCATGTGACTGCTATAAAAATAATTTTTAGATACTTGAAGGGAAGAATTGATTTTGGCCTATGGTATCCTAAATATGATGATCTTACTTTAAGTTCCTTTACTGATGTTGATTAGGCGGGAGATGTGAATGATAGGAAAAGTACGAGTGGTGGTACATTTTTCTTGGGAAAAAAGATAATTTCATGGTTAAGTAAAAATCAGAATGCCATTTCTTTGTCTACTATAGAGGCATAATACATTGTTACTGCTAACAATTGTACTCAAGTATTGTGGATGAAGCAGATGTTGAAATATATCAAAGTTGTGTATGATGAACCTATTGCTATATTTTATGATAATTCAAGTGAAATTAAGATTTCTAAGAATCTGTTGTTGTATTCAAAGACCAAGCATATATCTATCAAGTACCACTTTTTGAGAGACAAGGTGAGTGATAAGGAAGTCAAACTAGAGTATGTGCCTACTAAGGAACATATTGTAGACATCTTTACTAATTCATTGCCTAAGGATACTTCTAAGTATGTCAAAGGGAAGTTAGGGGTGATTACCCCTCCTAATCAGAACTAAGATGCAAGACATTGCATCAGCCTAAGCATTTCACAGTCATATATTGATTTAGATTGATGTTGTGGTGGCTACTACTCAGAGGGAGTAGTCAGATGATTCAGAGCTTGTGTGTATCTTTGTCATTCATGTCAAAGGGGGAAAAGATCAATGTGAAAAACTCTTGAATAATTAAGGGGGAGAAGAGCAATGTGAAAAACTAGAAATTATCTAAGGAGAAGAAGTTAGAACCTAAGAGGGAGTAAGAGCTGAAGTTAGTTGTTTTGATGGTGTTTTTCACATCATGTGTTGCCATCAATGAAAAAGGTGGAGATTGTTGGATTTTGTGGTTGTTTCTTTGATATGCGGTTTAAATTGATGTCAACACTATTAGCATTAATGTCTTTAAGACTGTATATGTCGAGGATATTGAGAAAATTGTAATAAAATAAGTTACAGGTTGTTTGTGAAGTAGTGAAGATGAGTATGATGGAAAGTTCAGTATGTTGATGGTGAGAAGTTTCAGATTAAAGGGATTGTTTTCAAGGCTATCTAGTTTATCCACCAAAAGTTTCAGAGGTGCACATGAAGATTTAAGCAAGTTATGGGCTTCTGTGTGCCGACAATTATTCTGTTACTGTAGTTGGTGTTCATGGAAGAAGATAATGTGATTATGGTAATATGAGTTGTTGCATATACTCCTGTGGTATGTGGATGTTTCTAGATCATGCTCTATTTGTGTTGTACACCAACATTGATCACTGTGCTCACAGTTGATGATTTTCTTGTGTGTTCATGTTTTTCATGTTCATGGCCGATAGGGTGATTATAGCGGGTTGTGGATCTTTGAAGAAAAATATTTGAAGGTGTTTTGTGTTCAAGGATATTGTTTTGGGTCTCTATTATGTTGTGGCTGACCTCAGTGGATTCACATTAATAATCTTTATTGTTTTGGGCCAACATTTTGTATTCATCTTTTTTTTTTTTAAGCCAACATGAAGCAATGTAATTACTTGTTGCGGATATATATGATCAATTGTTTATCTTGTTTGAGATATGTATGATGCAAAGTGTGTGAGTGCTATGTGAGAATAAAGAGAAAATCATTCGAAAGAAGAGTAAAGTGTGAAGAAGAGTGAAGAAGAGTAAAAACGTGTTGATGTGCTTAACCGGAACTATAATTAGGCATTAGCAGATGCTACTTTCTCAGTTCAAGATCTTTAGATGGATTTAATCTAAATATTTCTATAAGACAGTGATTTTTCCCTTGGGAAGAAAGCATATTGTATTTGAGCAGTGACCTCTAGGTAATGTGCTTGAATTCATGTGCATTCCCCATTTATTCTTATACTTTTAACAGAGTATAAACTATGGATTAACCTCCACCGTGGTTTTTCCTCTAATTGGGTTTCCAAACAAAAATATTGGTGTTATGTGTATTTATAATGTGTTGTTGATTTATTTTTTCATGGTTATTAATCAGATCTAAGAATAAGGGTTAATAAAGTTAATAAGTTTGAAATTTTGTGACAACTGATTCACCCCCCCCTCAGTTGTATGGCCTTGTGTTGCCAACATTTTATGCTTTTCATTGATGATTATTCTAGAATGACATGGGTTACTTTTCTTAGGTAGAAAGATCAATCTCTAGTTAGATTCAAGTTGTTCAAGGCTATGGTAGATAATAAAGTGAACATGAAAATAAAATGTTTGTCTAACAGAGGTGGATAATTCACCTCCAATGAGTTTAATATTTTTTGTGAAGAGCATGGTATAAAGATGCATCTTTCTGCTCCTAGAATTGCTTAAGAGAATGGAGTTGTTGAGAGGAAGAGTAAAAAAATTCAAGAAGCTATAAGGACTGTGATGAATGAGGAAAATGTTCTTGAGGTATACTAGAAGGAAGCAATTCACATTTTTTTCTATATTCTTAACAAAGTTCAGATCAAAGGCAACAACACAAAGACTCCTTATGAACTATGGTATGGAAAAATTTCTAGTGTTAAGTAATTTAAGGTGTTTGGAAGAAAATTTTATATTAAAAGAGATGATGAGAATATAGGAAAGTTTGATGCAGGATGTGATGAAGGTATTTTTCTTGGATATACAACCAAAAGCAAAGCATATAGATTCTACAATAAAATATTGAGAAAGATTGTTGAAAATGCAAATGTAAAAGTTGATGAAAATATGCACAGTTCAGTTGAAATAAGTGAAAATGAATCAGATGAATCATAATCAATAAAAAATTTTTGATAAAAGGAACTCATTAAGAAAAGAAAAAGACAATTGGATCTCGCACATGTGTTCTCTCAAATGATTTCCCATAAAATAAAAATCCAAAAACTAAGGTTCAAGAAGATTAGTCGAAATGCTTTGAAATGCTTCTTGAAGTTAGAGAAGGATTGGTATATAGTTTCTATAAGAAGGCCTCTAATAACAACCCAAGTTTGTATGAGTTCTATTATCAACAAAATCCAACTCTTTTTCAAAGGTTTTCTTTTCTCACTTAGAAGTATGGCATGTTCTTCAATAGCAAGGTCTTGTAAGAAAGAGTCTTGTCTAGGTCCAATTTAGGTTCACAATCAATCACTCTCATCCATCTCTCAATCATCAAAATCAAATCTCATCTTTCCAACAAACTCTTGAAAAATTTGGAACATCATTCATGCTAAACTATTAGGAAAAATCAACGTCACCTTTTTTGACTTAATACACTTAGTCAAAATTATCAATCCTCTTGAAAGAATTTTCCTTTAGGATAACACAACTTCCTAAGGTTTACAAGTTCATTAACACTTTGGTTGACTTAACACACTTAGTCAATTCATTCTTTTATACAAGTTTTCTCTAGGATAACACCACTTCCTAGGGTTTACAAGTTCACCATCATCTTGTTTGGCTTAACACACCTAGTCAAACTATAAAAAACAAATCAATTCAAGCCCTAAAAAGTTTAGCATCTCCCCCCACAAGGTTCTTCAAGAGTTTCACTCATCCACATCATCCATCTTCCATTGATCTCATCCCCATCATCACTTTTGATCCTTAGACGTTCCTAGTTCTTCTCATTTTATGCCTAAGATTAAGATTAAATGATCTCTATTTTATGGTGCAAACAAGATCACAACACAAGAAGAACATGAAAATCACTAAGGAAACATCAACTTCAAGTGACCTACGTCAAATGACTCTCGATAAGAATCTAGTGGAATCAAGCAATCCTCCAAAAAAATCCTCTCTACCATCACAAAACCTTCAAGAGGAGGGTCATGTAGAGGACATCACCAATGATGACTTGAGAATGAGGCAAGAGGAAATAACTGAAATGGTTCAGAATCCCGAAAATCATAGAATCATCAACGCCATGTTGAAACTTAATCCCTCTCTATATATACATGTGTTAACGAAAGAAGGGGCCTTCCGACGTTGACATAAGTGCCAATATGGAAAGGCCTCTTGTGAGCATACTCCCAATGTCACTTCCAAATGTCACTCAAGATATTCCCCAAGTCATATCAACAATCTCTTCAACCCCACTAGTTGTTAAAAAGGGAAGTGCCATGTAAACAAAAAAGAGATAAACATCAAAACCACACCAGATAACTCAGTCCCAGTGAATTCATTACACTCGTATGTTCCACTTACCTTCCATAATTAGGCAGACTCATCCTCATTTCAGGAAACTCCAACTTATCTGCTAAACATACAAACTTCTTCTCTCCCCATGATCTCGCAAGGAGAGGGTGGGTTATTCAGGATAGGGGGAGTCATTGATCCTTCCTCATCATCAATTTTACAAAGGAATACACCATCATTCCCTCCATTACCTTTGACATTCATATCACCTTTTAGGTTGGGACTTCCCCCCATACCCACCACTAATCTACCAAACCAAAGCAATCAGAGCATCATATCAAACCCTCTCATTTTTCCATGAACATCGCAACAAATGACAACCATCCAAGCTATCCCAATGGTCAATACATCCACCATTCCCTAAATTTCTCAAAGCATGGTTTCCTAGGGACCAATTATCTCTAGCATGCCATCCACAACTCAAATCCCAATCACCAACATGACCATTCTGATCACCACAACAACTAACACCGTTACCAATCCACTGTGGATTCCACCAAAAGTCAACATGACTAACTCATTCATCACCATGATTTAGGTAGTTCAAAAATCCACCCCTGAAAGGGTACTTCAACAAAATCAACAAGCTACATAGTTGGTTGCTCAGCAAGCGCAAACGCAATTAGCCCCAGAAGTCACACAAGCTGTGCAAGCAACCCAACAGGCGCAGGCTTAGGCTCAAGCCCAACAACAAGTGGAAGCACAGTACCACACACAAGTACAAGCAATCCACCAACAAGCATACCAAGAAGCCTGCAATATTTTCAGGAATAGCAGTAAGCTAAACAATAAGCTTTTTTTAGCACAACAATAGCTAGAACAACAACAAGATTTTTTAATGCAACAAAAACTAGATCAACAACAAGATTTATGGGAACAACAGTAGCAAGACCAACAACAAGCTTTGTTGGAACAATAGCAATAGGACCAACAACAAGCATTGTTTGCACAAATGCATGCATACCAGCAGGCCTCTAAAACATAGCAGAGCTTGCAACAAACCTCTACCAATACCCCACTCATCAATCAAACATCGCAAATGCCTCAAAACACATTCATCCCACCTCTTGATCTGCAAAATGATGTTGCAACATAGGTAAAACTTCTCTCGCAGCAAGTGTTGGACCTTTAATCAGGAAAAACAACCAAAATGTAGGGCAATTTGTGCCCCTATCCTTTTGATAGAAGTCTTACAATGGTACCATTCCCAAAGGGATTTAAAATCCCCAAATTTGATAAATATAATGGGATGGGAAACCTTGAAAATCACATCAGGGAGCTTGAAGTGCATTGTATGGAAGTTTCATATGATGACACATATCTAATGCGACTATTCCCTCGAAGTCTGACTGGACCTGCTATGGAATGGTTCTCTCACCTACACAAAGGCATCAAAAGATTCCAAGAAATGGTGGAAGCATTCCTCAAAAACTATGCATTCAACATGGGTTTAGATATTAGTTTGGAGGAATTATCAGTGCTAAAACAAAGACAAGGAGAGCTATCTACCTCCTTCTTGCAAAGATGGGAATCCAAAGCCAATAAAAGAAAATGGACCATGCCAGAAGAACAACAAGTTTGCACAATCATATCCAATCTAGAAAAAAACTTGGTAGTCTATTTAAAAATGCAATACATTACAACATATGATCAATTGATCCCTAAGGCGCTCAACATCGAAAGAGCCTTTATTTCATGAGGGGACGTATCTAAATTTCCTTCACATCAGGATAATTGTCCATCCACCAGTTATAATGATAAACCTCACACATGGTCAAGGAATGTCACAAATGACGGAGTGGTTGATGCTAAGGTTTTCATCAGTGCCCCCAAGAAAAATATTCAAACCCATCATCAACCACAAAATCACAACCATAACAATGTGCAACCCAACATGGTGGCACAACAACCACCACCTCTGAACAATAAAATCAATAATTTCAACAAGCAAGGAGAACCCCCCGGAACAAATTTCGCCCTAAGAGGAAGTTCACGGCCCTTGGGGAGCCAATCAAATCTATAATGAAGAAACTGGTTAAAGAGAACCTCATCAAAATCTCCACTTCTGAGTAGTATATGGAACCCATGACCAAACCACCATGGTACAACAAAAATCTCCTCTATGATTTTCATAAAATCAAAGGGCGTACAACCACAAATTGCATGATATTGAAAAACATCATCCAAGATCTTATTGAGGACAAAATCATAAATGTCGAGCAACCCGCTAGAAATCAAGACCTCAAAATATACATGAATCTGATGCCTAATCATAATCAAGGAAATAATCAAGGATAACCAAGGGAACAATAAAGGGAAACAAAATTATGCCAGTGCAAACCTTGTATATGAAAAAATCAGTGCATGCGTAGATTAAATGGTCACTGTCGTTAGCATCAAAGGAGCCAATGTTGATTGTGGAGTTACCACATGTGGTGGAAAGGTTACTATTATAGGGGCATCATAGCCATCTAAGACCCCCATCTCAAATAAAAAATTTGTTCCCTATGATTATAAAGTTATTGACCAACTAAAAAGAACCCCCACTCAGATCTCCATCATGGAGTTACTGAAAATTTCCGTTGCCCACAAGAAAATACTTGATGAAGCATTAGTTGCATCCACTATCTCTATTAACCTTGATACAAAATAATTTCAGGCTATGGTTGGTAACATCGTTACCCCAAATCTCCTCACCTTCTCCAGTCAAGAATTTCCCGCCCAACCATCTCACAATCGTGCACTTCACCTTCAAGTCCTGGTTCACAAGAAAAAGGTCAAAAGGGTCTTGGTGGATGGAGGTGCGGGACTAAATTATTTTTTGCTTAAACTTATAAAGAACTTGGGAATCTCAAAAGACTCCATCGAAAAAATCAAAGGCATTACCATCAGAGAATATGATGACCAGCAGAGAATGTCTCAAGGCACTATCAAAATCCCAATCCAGGTAGGGCCAGTTACTATGGAAACCACATGTTAGGTCCTTGACCTTGATTTTCCCTACAACATCCTCCTAGATGTCCATGGATCCATGGAATGAAGGCGATCACCTCAACATTCCATAAATACATCAAATTCTCATATCAAAATCAGGAGATCACAATACATGGTGATCCAGATCTATTTTCCTATTGCAAAAACTTGGAAGCCAAGTTTTACAAAATTATCCAAGTGCCAAAAAATGATGAAGGCCCCTCCACTCCCTATGTGGATCCATCTAACCTCACCTCCACTTCTACGACAAAGACACCTTCCATCCCTGATATATCTGACATCAAGCTCATGATCCAAGATAATGGTTGTGGAGATTACAAAATGAGAAAAAAAAAATTGTTGTAGGAGAGTTACCTCAATCTCCTAGGTCACATGGATGACCTCAACCAGTTGAAACACCTGCCTACACTTTTAGGGAAGACCCTTCTAGATTCCATTTTTGAGGTGATCTAAGTTAGGAAAATGTGGATGAAAGAGACATTTCAAGCTCACTATACCAAGATGAAAGGCCAACACCCACCCTACCCATGGATGAAGCTAGCAGAGGACTGCAAATGATGCTTGGTATGGGATACAACAAAATCAAAAGCCTTGGAAGGAATAGTGATGGATGACTGGAGCCCATCATTATAGAAAGATGAATGAGAAATCTTGGCATTGGATGTACCCCTCTGAGTATAACCTTACATGGCAAAGGTAACCCTAGTAGAGAAGTCAGATCTCCTCCTAAGTTATTGGCAACCGCCCTTCAACTACCTATGTCAACAAGTCTGCCCCTAGATAATTTCACCTTTGATGTAATTGAGGTCTATAGTAGTAGTGATGATGAGGACACCATACCAGACCTTCCCATGCTTTTTTAAGATTCCTCCTTACTCATGATTAGTGCCTCACCCATTGAGTCAGACCGCCAAACCCACAAAATAAACCTATTTTACCCCCAACTCATCGACTATGACCAATGAAGACCACTAGTTCTAGACACATTAAAAAATGATGAGGCCCTCTCAGAGTTCATGGGACTAAGGGATACAGTACCATGTAGAGAACATATAGCTTGATTCAACGTCACACTGGACACACATGCTTATTATGGGGAGACGATTGAGTGCTTCAGTCACAAAGGAAAAAGAATGAGAATAAGCTCAGGGTCATTGAGTGAAAACCACACTGTGGCACTCTCTAACCATAGAATATTAAAAATAAAGGAAGCATCCAATGGTGAAAACCTCTTTGAGGTGCCGAAGGATGAAGGATTCAATCTCCCCCCTACTACGCTTCATCAAGAAAAATCAGCAGTCTTAGCAGAACAATGCAATCATTTCAACCTAGGCACGGAAGAGCTACCACACATCACTTTCTACATTGAGTCACTTCTATTAGAATAACAAGAACTATTGGCTGCATTCCTAAGAGAAAGAAAGGTTAACTTTGCATGGACCTATGCTGACATGCCGGGTCTTGATCTAGAAGTCATGGTTCACCATTTAGCTGTCTACCCAAGGGAAAAACTAGTGAGACAGAAGTTGAGAAAGATGCACCCTCAAATAGCCTTGCTAGTCAAGGTGGAATTACAAAAACTCCTGGATGCCGGTTTTATATGCCCAATTGATTATCTAGAATGGGTGTCAAATCTTGTGCTAGTTTCAAAGCCAAATGGGGGCATCCTTATTTGCACTGATTTCAGAGACCTAAACAAAGCATGTCCTAAGGATGACTTTTCACTACCCAACATTGAAATGATAGTGGGCATGATGGACTGACATGAGATGCTATCACTGATGGATGGATTCTCAGGGTACAACCAGATTATGATCGCAAAGGAAGACCAACATAAAACAATGTTTACATATCCATGGGGCACCTACTGCTAGAACATGATGCCATTTGGGCTAAAGAATGTGGGAGCAACATGTCAAAGGGCCATGACACTAATTTTTCATGACATGATTCAAAAAACTATGGAAGATTATGTGGATGATATATTGGCTAAGTCAAGGAAAAGATAGGATCATATAGCAGCTCTAAGTGCCATCTTTGATAGATTGGAGAAATACAAGGTTAGACTTAGCCCCAAGAAATGCATTTTTGGTGTGCAATCAGGAAAAATCTTGGGTTATACAATATCAATGAGAGGAATAGAAGTGGATCCCACCAAATTCAAGGCAATCCTCGACATGGAAGCACCCAAGACACTAAAATAGCTCAAACGCCTACAAGGCATGCTCCAATCCATCTATAGATTCATAGCACAACTAGCGGATAAACAAATTCCATATTCACATCTAATCCATAAGGGAGTAACATACAAGTGGGAAGACAAGTGTGATCAAGCGTTTATTAAAATCAAAGAATATCTACTTACGCCGCCAGTGTTAATGCCACCTACTCCAGGAAAACCACTGGCTCTATACATTTCAGCAACCATGACTACTCTCAATGCTTTACTAGCTCAGTAGGATGAAAATGGAAGAGAAAGAGCAATATACTGCATCAATAGGACAATGGTAGGGCATGAGCTCAACTACACACCAATAGAAAAATCTTGCCTAGCAGTTGTGTTTGCAACCCAAAAGTTTAGACACTACATGTTGGCTCATCAAATCAAGTTGATTGCAAAGATAGATCCACAAAAGTACCTGATCTCTAAGGCCACTCTCATAGGATGGATAGCTAAGTGGGTCATGACATTGACAGAACGTGATATTGAATATGTAGAGTGCAAGGCCATCAAAGGATAGGAAATTATAGACCAACTTGCAGAGGCTCCAATCTATTTAGAGAATCCACTCATATTAGAGTTTCCAAATGAATCCATCTTTAATCTCAACATAGTTGATCATTGGAAACTCTACTTCGATGGCTCATACAAACAACATGGATCAGGAGATAGTTTTTTCTTCATCACCCCATAGGGGGATTGTATACCTAGATCCTACAAATTGGCATTCCCCTACACTAACAAGATTGCAGAGTATGAGGCTTTAACCATAGGTCTCAAGATTGCAACATAGTGGTGGGTCATGGCACTAAATGTTTATGGGCATTCACAACTTATTATCAACCAAGTCAATGGTGAATACCAAACTAAGGATGATAAGCTGACAACATACAAGAAGTTAGTAGAGAGCCTCAAAGAATCATTCATTGATATCACCTTTGAGCAGATACCAAGGGCTAACAACAAAGCAGTTGATGCCATGGAAACAATTGGATCCTTACTGGATATCCCTCGCAATGTCCCAAAACATGAATTCATAGTAGAGCAACTTCTCATACCCACATTCAAGGTACCAGATTCTAAATTCATGTGTGAAATTGTTGGTCCTAATGATCCCTGGTATTACAAAATCTACACCTACTTGAGAATAGGAGTCATCCCAACTGACATAACCCCAAACCTTAAATGAGCCTTTGTTAAAAGGTCCTTACATTTTGTCATCCTAGGAGAAACCCTTTATTGTAGGAGCATTGAAGGAACCCTATTGTGTTGCTTAAATCCTGAGGAAGCCTTGACTGCTCTGACTGAGGTCCACAATGGCATTTGCGGTTCACACTCAAGTGGTATAACTTTGGCTAAAAAAATGTTGAGGACTGGGTACTACTAGCCAACAATGGAAAGAGAGGCAAATGATTTTATCAAAAAGTGTTTATAGTGCCAACAATATGGAGACCTTATTCATGCACTAGCTCAAGAGCATCATCTTATTGTTACACCTTGGCCCTTCTCATAGTGTGGGCTCGATCTCATAGGAAAAATCACACCCACCTCATCCAATGGCCAAAAATTCATCATCACCGCTATAGAGTACTTTACAAAGTGGGTCGAATCAATTCCCATGATCTACATAACTAGAAAGCAGATATCCAAATTCATCCTAAACTACCTCATTTTTTGATATAGTGTCCCTCAATCCATTATCTCTAATAATGGGAAACCTTTCAAGAATCAGGATGTGCATGACCTTTGCCACAAATTCAATATCAACCATTGCTTTTCCACTCCGTATTACCCACAAGGAAATGGCCAAGCAAAAGCTACCAACAAAACTATCTTGAAAAGCCTTAAGAAAATAGTCAATGACTCTGGTTGTGATTGGCATCTACAGATAAATCTTGTCTTATGGGCCTACTGCACCAGCATCCACATGCCAATAGGCACCAACCCATTCTCCCTAGTCTACGGATTAGAAGCCATCCTCCCAATCGAGATCGAGCTCCCATCATTAAGTATATCACTGCAAAACCTCATTATAGATGAGGAATATAGAGTTTCAAGGTTAAATGAGCTAGAGTTATTAGATGAATGACACATGGATGCCCTCAACCATCTACAGGTGTATCAAAACCACCTAAAGCGCAACTACAACAAAAAGATCAAGAGACACACCTTCCAATTTGATGAACTTGTGCTAAAAGAAAATTAAAAGAACGTGCCAAATCCAGAAAGCAAAGGAAAATTTGAGCACAACTAGTTGGGACCTCTTTTCCTCACCACAAGCTATAAATCAGGGGCATATCATCTATCAACACTAGAAGGTGAGCCTCTACAAGAGCCCCCAAACAACTCCCATCTCAAAAAAATTTATGCCTAAAAACTTGCAAGGTATAGAACTAAAAAGTACCAAAAATCAAAAAAATTCCTGAAAAAATGGTCACCCTAATGAAAATCTGGCAAACAGGCATCTTGGAGACAACAAAAAAATCAAAAAATCAAAAAATCCAAAAAATCCAAAAAAGGATTGAAAATCGTAAAGAAAAAAAATCGTCCTCTAGTGAAGACCACTTCGGTGGTGCTTTGGACAAGTCCCTTGGTAAAAAACTAGAAAATAGGCACCAAGCGTAAGTAAAGCACTCTCTAGCCACCAAGATCTACATGACTCGCTCATCCATTACATCCCATTACATTTCATTAATCTTTCATCCACCCATCTGTTTGCATTTGTACCATAGCTTGATCTTTCGCTCGTATCATGTTTCTCCATAGTACTACTTGGCATATTCCCAAGGTCAGTTTGTCTTGCTTATATCAAAGTAATCTATCACATTATGTTGGGGGAATGTTTCTATACCTGCATCAGATCAGATTCGTGTATATTCTTGTGATCTTAAAAATAAAAAATAAAAAACATTCAGAAAATCAAAAATAAAAAACATTCATAAAATCCATCAAAAAATCCAAAAGCATTCAAATCATATCAAAATCCAAAACATGTCAAAAATTTGAAAAATAAAAACAGAGTCAATTGTCGGTCGAACTACGTCATTTCTGAGCTTAAACGTAGGCAAGGTTAATGTTTGTCCTTGATCATTCTGGATTTTGTCGTTGAAGCCACCACATCAATCAAATTCATTTGTTGATTTCTAGTGGGTCTTCCCAAGTTAACCATACTCAATTGATAGTCTGTAAGCTACATATCCCCTACCTCCTTTTCAATCATAGGCATAGCACATTCAACAACTATCTCCCCTTTATCTGTGAGTCTAGTAGAGTGCAAAACTTTAGCCCTCTTCTTAGGCCTTTCCTGTTCAATCTCCTTCATCATGTCCTCCCAATTAAGAGATTGAGGAGGTGTTCTAGCTCTTTTCTGTAGATCTAATTTCAACCAAGTAGGACCACCAAGAGCCATCATCATGGAAGAGGAAGCAGCAACTGTAGAGGATGGCTGAATATCTACCTTAGGTTGATAATCAACCTTTGCCTTTTCTTGTTGCTCCTGCAGTACATGCAACTGCACCAACTTCTCAGCCTCCTCTCTATCTCTTTGTTCCTACATCTTCCTATCTCTTTCTTCTTTTCTCAATCTTTCCTCTTCCAAGGCTATGAGTTTCTCTGCCTTTTCCCTTTCTTTCTCAGCTAGCTATTTCTTTACCAGCTCTTCAGCCTCCTTTTCTTTCCTTAGAGCTTCAGCCTCTTGTTCTTTCAGTCGAGTCTCCTCTGCAAGCTTCAATCTAGCAACAAGGGCTTCCTTTTCCCTTCGGTTTCTTGCTTTCTCCTCCTCAAGATCATGGATCTTTTGTATCAATTTCAGCTTGTCATTTTCAGCTTTGACCTTGATCTCATGCTCTCATTGCCTCATCTGCTCCTCCATTGTATTAGCTGATGTCCTTGTTTCAACATCTCTTTCCTTCGATTGCTGTTGTTGAAGTAGAGCATCAAATTGCAACTTTGCCTCTATTTCCTTTTGTTTCTCCACAGCAGCCCTTGCATCAGATTCTCTGGTAGCATCTTCAAACTATTTCCATTGCTCCTCCTGTGTAAGAATCTGCTCAATAGTAGGATCTAGAGGCATGTTTTCTTGCAAGTCCTTCTCTGACAGAGTTTCATCTGAATCTATCTCAATTTCTACCAACTCTTCCTCCACTTCCTTTCCTTAAGTAGCTTCAGCCATGGCATAAAGCACTCCTTGAACTTCTTTGCTTTTCTTTCTTGTGAGTGGGACTCGTGTAGATGACTCACCCAATGTGGGCATAGGAACAGCAGATTCAATTGGGACATCTCCCTCGGGTGTCTCTTCTTCTTCATCAACCACTTCCAACTCTATTTCTTCAACATCCGGAGGAAAGAATTCCAATGGTTCCTTGGAAGGCGCATTTCTTTTAATCCTCTTATACCCTTTACCTTTCTTGAGGATTGGTCCCTGTGGAGCTTGAGTCCTCATCATCAACCATTGCACACTTCTATCCAAGACTGTTCTTCCCAATTTCTTAATGTCAATCATTTCTTCTTCACTCCAGTCTATTGGATCTAAGTTTTTGGTGCCAATATTCAAAGCTTCATATGAGGGATCTAATACCACTCCATCATCCACCAAAGTGTCAGGAATATTATCTTTAATGCCCAGCTCTACCATAAGTGAGACTGGTAATCTCTCATAATTCTTCCTCCTCAAGTCAAATTCATCCTGCCTATCACACCAAAAATCCTCTAACAAATTAAAGTGTCTAGTAAACACATAAGGTAATAAAGTATACATCTTCTTTTTTGGATCAAAATACTTACGATCTGTATACAATCCCAATTTCAATTGTATCAACTCATTACAAACCACCTTAGCTGCCTTCAAGTGTTGACAACTATATTCCCCCAGTGTCATAAGAAACTTATGGCATCCTGTCTTGTGCTTCATCCCAAATCTAGCATTAACTCCGATGGCTTGATATACAAATTCCATAAGCACTATTCTATTGCTGTAGCATCTTGGAAGTAAATGAGGATGACCTTCAAACCCAAACAATCTAAAGTATGTAAATTTGGGGTATTGGATGTACCAACTTCCCCATTCAGAAATGAAAGCCATAGCTTCCTGACTTAACCTGTATCCTGCATCTCCACTAAACTGATTGATAACCACATATA
This sequence comes from Sequoiadendron giganteum, assembly GCA_007115665.2. Taxonomy (NCBI): domain Eukaryota; kingdom Viridiplantae; phylum Streptophyta; class Pinopsida; order Cupressales; family Cupressaceae; genus Sequoiadendron; species Sequoiadendron giganteum. Next base: position 220,005,427 of record CM021106.1, read on the forward strand.
AAAATGCATCATTGACTCTTATGAAGTGAGTCTCAGCAACCTGAAGGGATAATTGATCATAGTGTTCCCATACCTTCTTTTGTCCATCCAAAGCTCCCATTATACCTACCCTATTTAATCCTGGGAAAATCTCCAATCTTGCTGCAACATAGACCACATATGAAGTCATGAAGAAAGATTTGGTATGTCTGACCCTTGTGAGTTGATCATGTATGGCATCAGAAACAATCATGGACCAATCAAATTGATAATCACCCTGAAAAATCACTTGAATAAAATGAAACATCGATTCCTTGAAATGGAAGGCATCCCTCTTCCCAAACACTTTGGACAGCATCAATATTTAATCAGATATCTCCTTCTTGAAGTCTGCCCTCTTTGGCTGATCTGCCAATTTGCTCAAAGACTTCTTCTCAGTACTTAACCATCTTTTGTTTAAATGAGACTTATTGGAGTCTTTATGCTTACTATATTTCTCCAATGCGTCAGCCTCAGTTAACTGTACTAGATTCTTGGGATCAGGAACATTGAATATGTTTTGGAACATCTGCAGAGTAAGATCTATAATTACATTATTCTGTGAATCCATGCATAATCTTGTAGCTGGATTATAAGTACTGGCCACTATATATATCAACTCCGGACACTGAACTGACAAAGGAAACATAGTGATATGTGCAAGATCGGAGTCAACAATCCTTTGAGTTCTCTCTGTCAAGTTTGCCCTTTCTGCAAAGGTCTCTTCATGTAATTCTTTGAAATTATACTGGCCCAGATTGGTATCTATGATATCTGACCAGTTTGATTCCACCTTGCTCGCCTTCACCATCGGATTCCTATGATCATACCTTAATGTATAAGGTAACTATTATGGTTTCACCTTCTTGATCTTTGGTGCAGGCTATGATGTTCTAGCCGGTTGATTCCTTCGAGCAGCCTCTCCTGACATTCCTGACATCTCTCAAATCTCCTGCAAGCAAACCTCTAATTAGACCCCTTCCAATAAATCATTATAAAACTTGTTTTAAAAACATACCTGTTACATATGTATCGGAGTCAGAGTCGGACAGAAACACAAAATAATCATTTTTACAAGACTGGCGGACTCGAAGCAAAAACCAATATAGGAACTTCAACTAGTAACAAACGGGCTCGGAGTCGAAGTCGGGGAAGTTATCGAAACCGGGATCGGAATAAAAAAAGGATTTGATTTTTCTTCGAATTCCTCTCATTTCATATTCTATTTCCATTCCGCCTCTGCCTCCGATTTGTTTATCGTTACTTTGACAAAAGACTTTCCACAATATGCGGAGCCAGACACGGGATGAAAACGGAACTGATAACCTTTACAAACAAAAATTCTTAAGTTTAAGACCAGTTCCAATCCCGCCTCCGCTAATTATCGCATACTTTAAAAAAAACCTTTTTAGAACTTGAAATCGAAAACGACATAGAAATGGAATTCACATCTTTGGTAAAAACAAACTCTTATGCCAATACCCATTCCAATCCCGCCTTCGCATATGCTAATCATGACATCATCAAATTTATTCATTTTCATCATAACTTCATGATTAAACCTAGGTCGCCATAACATAGCAAAGGAGCTTAAAAACTCTACCCTCATATGACCGTGGGGGAACAATTATATTTTAGAGCCATTCATTTAAAACTTATTGCAGAGACTGACGAAACCCTAAATTAACAAACTTAATAAAACTAGGGCACGGGTTTTAAAACCCTGCCATTCTACCAACAACAAAACCCTAAATTAAACAATAAACCTAATCTACCTCAACTCACTGTAAAAATCTCTAATCTACCTCACTGTAAATTCTTAATCTAACTTACACCATAATAAAAACCTTTAATCTAATCTAAATCTACTGCAAATCGAAAACGACCCGACGCGATCACGATTAAGTCATGAAAAGGACAATGCCCAAAAATAGAAAGAAATGACACAACAAAATAAAACAACAAAGATAAAAATAAACTAAAAAAAACCAAAACAAGAACCTACTCATTCAATCACATCGTTGATCATAAAATTGCTTAAAACACAATGATTGAACACACGAACAGATACAAAGCAAAACATAACGAACACAACCGCAAATAAAACAACGAACAACAAAAATAAAAGACCTACCTTAAATGCAAACAAAGCCACGGTGACTTTCTGTATCAATTCGCTCAAACGAACTCTGCTATTGCTCTTCGGGCTCTCAAACTTGTAATAATAATAGTAATAATCAGCTTTAACCCTTAATAAAGAAAAAAAAATGTGAATTTCTACCTACATCGGCAACCACCATTAATGCATTAAAACACAGTAAAGGTGGAGTCGGAACTGTAAGAGAACAAACACTGGTCTATAGTGCAACTTCCATCAAAAATTCAACGACACAAAAAAAAATGGCGGGGTCAGAACCAAAATGGAAACAGGATCTTAAAATCATAAACTTTCCGAACCTTATTCCCATTCTGACTCCATGTCCGATAACTAAAAACAAAACAAAAACAAAAACAAAAGTTAAGTAAAAGACCAACCTAATAAAACAAAACACAAAAACCAAGACAAACAAACATTAAAAAGGGAGAGGAGTCGGAATCGGAATTGAATTTGATTTTGCAAATTTTGAATAGAACCATCCCAATTCCCACTCCTGCTCCGCTTCCGCTAAAGAGCAAAAACAAAGGCAAAGAAAAGACCGTCAGGATCAGAACCCAAAATACACCTCAAAAGACCTTTCAAAACCCGATTCAGCTCCGGTTCCGCTTCCGACAGAGAAAACAAAGAAAAAAACAAAATATTTGGCAAAAACTATACTCCAAATTTTGTTCCAAAAACAACTAAGTACAAAAACACAAAGGGGGACCCATTTTGACCAAGACAAAATATGGGGTGGTTATGCAAGGCATAACACATGGTACCATGACAGTTGATCAGAACATTGCTAATGCATCCACCCTACATCCACAAATCATTAGCATAAATGTATATCATATAGATCATACCACAACATATCATCTCGCATTATCATCATCTTAAGTTATGAAGAATAATATAGATTTTTTATTCTAAGCATCTTAAGAAAGCATTGCATTACATTCATACATTATATGAATCATTAAGGGGATAATAGAAATCATTAGCATCCATTATCATTACATAATCAATCACATATCATTTGTCATTTTTATATTGATACATAATCATTAACATACATTGCATTCATACGATCATCATCAAAATGCATAGAAAAGTACAAAAAGAAATGCATCCATAATCATCATGTAGAAGCATACATCATATTGCATAAGCATAGAAAATTTCATAAAAACCTCATTGCACATAGGAAATAAAAAGGCATCCATACACCATACATGATAGAACATCTCATAAGTAGAACCATATTATATATATATCATCAAAATAATACAACTGTCATGATACAAAAATCAGATCAAGTGTATACATCAAAGTACATGATACAATAGGGGCAATAATCAGAGCCCATGAATCAAAAAATGGAAAAATTCCTGTGATAGAAGAGCTAGTCCTATTGGGTGTGCACCTCACCCTTTGGCCTATCACCGTGATTCTCTGGTGGCCTCATCCCTATCTGATGAGAGAAGTCTAGCACCTGGCCTGCTGCTGGAACTACCTACCTATAGTGTTGTCGATAGTACTTGGCCTCTCTCACCACCTCCCGGTATGCTCTCAAAGATACTATCTAGCCCTAGATGGATGAGGCTATACTCTACAGCTATTACCTTCGACTGACCTCCTAATCCCTCTCAGATCGAGTCTGGTCCCTCTCAGTAGTAACTGTCAAAATCTATTATCGAGCCTGATCTCTCTCCACTATCATTATCTAAATCTAACCCTGCAACTACTGGATCAGTGCATCTATGTGATCTGGCTGCCCTAGTGGCTACTATTGAGGGACCACTCTTTCCCCGTCTCTAGGTTGATCATCTCGTATCCCTACCCATGGTGGTGCATGGTCTTGTGATGGTGCCTGGTCACATGGTGGTGTCAAAACCCATGGTGGTGCCTATTCTCATGGTGGTGTTTGATTTGGAGGAGGTCCACCTCCTCCTCTATCCCCATCACCATCTCTGTCACCATCACCTCTACCTCCCTATCCTCTACCCTTATTGGTCGATCTACCTCTTAGCCTCCGCCGTGGGAGAATTGTGCCTAGAACTGTCAATCAAAAGGGAGGCCTAGACCAAGCTCTGTAGGCTTGTGTAAACCCTACATCTGTTGGGCCCTAATCATATGGCCATGGTCATGCCACTAGTTGTCTAAACAAGGATACTACCTCCGGTGCTGGAATGGGTTGGCTCCATGCTATCTCTCATGATGAACGGGTGAAGATTGCAACATACTGGTCATTTGGCCTATCCTAAACCTCACCAAACTATCGGGCCACCCTATCTGGAAGGTAACACTCTATCATAGTGTGCTCGTGACCTTGCATCCACTGGTCCTGACAAGCAAAGAATAGTTGCTCATGATCATTGCATCATGGGCCTATACCCATCCAGGGCCTCCAAAAAAACTCTCGCATATCATCAATTGCTCATCACCAATGTGCAATTCCACTTGTGCCTATGTGTGTGAAATGAATTTGGGCTCCCCCATACCACCAAACAACAGGGTCATCAATATCTAGGATGATCGGTGTAACAACTGGATGGATAACTAGAATCCACTCCCATGTGCAATTGCATAGTAAGGTGACTCCAGTGGTGAGGGCCTTGCTGTCAAGGTATGCAAACTCATGAAAATCCCTATTTAAGGAAGCCAACATCACTGGCCCCCAAGCAAAGCACTCCCATGCTAGTCACCAGCCTGGACTGAAGTATCATCCCCACCGATCTGGTGCCACAAGACCTGAAATGATAACTGCAATGAATAACCTATAGGTGGGAATTGTACCCCAGTATCTCTCCAAGTCAATCTATCCATCAAAAAAATGGATCTCATCAAGACCCATCACATCAAAGCAAGCATCCCTACTAGCATCCAAATCATAAATCACTTTGGCTCCATGGATAGGTAGTTCAAGGATGTGCCAGATGTCCTCGAGTGTGATGGTGGCCTCACCGGTAGGAAGATGGAAAGAGGAGGTCTCGCTATGCCACTGCTCAGCTAAAGTTGTCATCATACCTAAGTGAGTCTGAATAGGAGGAACATACACAACGAATAAAAGGCCGAGCATACCAAGCTACTCCTCAAGGAATATGTGCATACTAGAGTAATCTCCTAAGAACTGGCCATCTATGCTCCCTCGAATGAAGTATATCGAGGTCCTCCTACACAAGAGAAACCATCACATCAAGTCTTGCAAAAAAATATGCTTCCCGAGTCAACTTGTCACATTTGAAACAACAAATGAGGCATTGTTTTCAAATGCAGCCCAACTTGAAAAGTTCCAAATTACACTGCTGCGGTGGATTTTGACAAATTCTAAACTCCAAAGTGCACCATGCAGTCCAATTTGTGTATGTGGTTGACTTGGTGCCAAAACCCTAGTTTCAAACTGTGTCGTGTGGTCGAATTTTTATATGCAGCTAAGTTTGACAAGAAACTGTAATCTCCTAACTGGCCTATGGTGGTGCTATTCTCATATGTGGTGTATTTTATCTATGTTCATTTAAATAATTCATTTTATTTAAATCTCTAAAGTCCTCTTATTAAATTGAATAAATTAAACCTTTTTTGATTTAATCTAACATTATCCCCTTTAGTTAAATAAAATCAAAACATTTATTTAATTAAAACCCTTCCTCTCAATTCTGATTTAAATAAACTCATAAATTTAAGTCTAAATTGTCACATCTCCTAAAATTCCTCATTAAATTAATTAAACTTTGATTAATATAATCTTAATCTATGTCGCATTCTCTAGAGAATGCAACATACAAAATAAATCAATTACTTTCATTTATTAAATTGCCTATTTTCTCTCAACATGGAATAAGGGAGGAATATCCTTCAAATTTGAATTCAAATCCAAGTGGATTTGTCCTTCCAACAAAGCATTCATTCTTCTTACATGTCCTTGTGCATTGAGCCAAGTGGCACTTATTTCATTATTTTTTCCCTCTTACATGTCATCTCCTCAATTTCAAATTCCACCTAATATCATTTATTGGCACTTTGATCAAAATGTGCACAACCTTCAACCATTCACATCTTGGAAAGTGACACTTGGCCATTGCGTGTTGAATGATCCCACATTGCTCAATTTCACTCATTCTTCCAACTTGGAAATCTATAAATGATAGACTCTTCCTCTCATTCTTCATCCATAATCTAGAGAAAAATTACTCTATCCACATTGAGAGCTAGCTTTATCCATTTCATATCATATGTTCATCATTTTTCATGATTTCATAGCAAGGTTATGCCAAAATTATATCAAGGAGCTTCAATCATCCATAAATTATCACAAAGCTTACAAAGGATTTGGGAAAGGGCCAATTTTGACACACCAATTGGCACCAACTCCCCCATGGGATCAAGAGTTTGCATTGCTTAATTAGGATTTCATTTATTTTTTTCATGTTTTTTCTTTGTTTTTCCTATTATTAAGCATTGTAGATGGATTTCATGGGGAATCCCTGTCTTATCTTGCATATTGATCTAATATTGTGCTTGTATGCCATGTTTGTGCAAGTACAGGATTGGGGTTCACAGATACATAGAAAAGCATAGTTCACAACTAGTGAACATAACTCACATTGTACAACAATCCAGAAACCCAAAATCTAGATATAACATCTTCCAACAACCATGAAAAATACCTCAGATCCTTAAGAGCATAGCAACAAATCCCAGAGAAAAATGTGAAGAAAATGTTGAATACCTGCAACCTTTATTACAATTTTCTCAATATCCTCAATATATGCAGCCAATAACCAACATTCATGACATTAATGACAACAACAACTAGTTGGAAACTAGTTAACCAACTGACATCAATGACAACACCTTCATACTTGCAACAATATCCCCCTTTTTCATTGATCAAAACACATGATGTCAAAAACAATCAAAGACAAAATAATAGCTCTTAACACACTTTCTCAAGATTTTTCTTTCTCTCCCTTAGTAGATAAACTTTTTCATATGGTACTTTCTCCCCCTTTGACATCAATGGCGGAGACAAAAGATTTTTTACATTGATTTTTCCTTTGACATTAAGAAAAAAAATACTCTTTCAATGACAACATATGAAACTACCTACTCCCCTTGAGAGGTAGCCACCAAACATCAGTCCAAAAGAAAAATAGATCCATAGACCCACCAGAGTGATGCATCTCCATATGCGTCTAGTTCAAGAAAGGAGGGGAAATAAGCCCTAACTTCTCCCAGAGATACTCAAAGTTATCTTTAGGAAGAGCCTTTGTAAATGTGTTAGTAACCTGATCCTTCCTAGGTACATACTCAAGCTTTACTTCATTCTCCACAACCTTTTCTCTCAAAAAGTGATACCTTATTGATATTTTCTTTATCCTTGAGTGGATCACTAGATTCTTTGAAATTTTAATTACACTTATATTATCACAAAAGATAGAAATAGGATTATCATACATTACTTTGATATCTTTCAATGTCTATCTCATCCATAAAACCTGTGTACAACAAGATTTCATAGCAATATACATAGCTTCTTTAGTGGATAAGGAAATCGAATCTTGCTTTTTACTCAACCAAGACACCAATCTACAACCAAGAAAGAATGCACCACCACTTGTACTTTTCATTTCATCAACACAATCAATTCAATTTGAATTTGTATAAGAACTTAGTGTAAAATCATTATCCATAGGACTCCATAATCCAGAGTTCCATTCAAATATTTGAATATACTCTTAACAATAGCAACATGTGTTTCTCTAGAATCTTCCTGAAATCTAGCCACAAGACAAATTGTGTGCATAATATCGGGTCTAGTAGCAGTTAAATACAACAATCCTCAAATCATAGATCTATATTTTCTCTGATCAACCTTAGGTGAATCATCATATTTACTTAATTTTTAGCCAATCACCATAGGAGTGCATACCGATTTGGAACAATCCATCCCAAAATATTTTCAACATTTCTCTTACATACTTTGACTATAAAATAAAAATCCCCTTCTTTGTTTGATTAATTTGTAGCCCAAGAAATAAATTCATCTCACCAAACATAAAAATCTCAAATTATTTTTGCATCTCTTCAACAAACATCATACACATTGTTTCATTTCCTCCAAATTTAATTTCATCAACATATATAACCACTATCAAGATTTTTTCATTTTTAATTTTGAAGTACAAATTACTATTTGTTTTACCTTTATTGAAACCTTGCTAAATCAAATATCTATCTAACCTTGCATACCAAACACTAGGAGATTTCTTCAATCCATATAAGGCCTTCTTTAATTTGAAAACCATATCTGATTGATCTAACAACTAAAATCCTTTCGTTTGTTCCATGTAGACCTCTTCCTCTAACTCACCATTTAGAAATGTAGACTTAACATCCATCTGATAAACTTTAAAATATTTATGAGCATAAAGTACTAAAAACATTCTGATAGCTTCCATCCTTTCCATTGGAGCAAAGGTTTCCTTAAAATCCATACCTTCTAATTATGAGTAAAACTTACACACAAGTCTTTCTTTATTTCTAACCACTTCTCCATTCTAACTCAATTTTTTTGAATACCCATTTTGATCCAATTATGTTTTTATCTATCAGTCTAGGGACCAATTCCCTAGTTTGATTCTTCTCAATCTACATAAGTTATTTTATAGCTTTCATTCAATGCTCATCATTACATGCTTCACTCATTGTCTTTGGTTCAACTTTAGAAAGTAAGCACAAATTTATTTCACCAGTAGTAGCTTTGCTTCTTGTCAATACAACTTTCCTCTTGTCTCCAATTATTTGACTTTCTGAATTATTTTCTTTCACATATTTAGGTGTCTTTAAGGACACCACCAAAGCTTCTTCTTCATTCTTCTTCTCTTGTTCTTCCACAAATTCTTCTAATCTTATGCAATCAAGTTCATCAGATACATATCCACCAACTTTAATTGAATTCTTCAATGCTTCATCAACCTTGACATTTGTGCTCTCTCAAAATCTTTCTCAGTATTTTATTGAATCATATGTAATATTTGTTTCTAGTTGAGTATCTAAGGAAGATACCTTCTTCACATCAAGCATCAAACTTCCCTATATTTTCTTCATCTCATCTGATATAACATTTGCTTCCAACTACCTTGAAATACTTGATAGTAGAAATTATTCCACACCATAGCTCATAGGGGGTTTTAGTACTATTAGCTTTTTCTTGAACTCAATTGAACACATAAAAATTAGTGTGAATAGCTTCTCTCTAATAAAATTTTGGTAGACCTGCTTCTATAATCATTGATCTACTAGCTTCTTGAATTTTTTTATTCTTTCTTTCAACAACTCCATTCCACTGAGGAGTTCTAGGAATAGATACCTATCTTTTTATTCCATGAACTTCATAATACATGTTAAACTCATTCGAGGTGAATTCACCACCTCTATCAAACCTCAAACATTGTATTCTTAAATTTGCTTCATTCTCTACCATATCCTAAAATGTCTTGAATCTATCTAATGCATCAGATTTCTCTCTAAGAAAAGTAGCCCATGCATATCTATAATAATCATCAATAAGAAGCATAAAGTACCTTTCACCTTGCATAATTTTCACTCTTGTAGGACCATAGATATCTATATGAATCAAATCTAGTAGTCCTATAGTATATTTTTCCTTTGACCTAAATTTATTTCTAGCTCGCTTTCCAAACTGACAATTCTTGTAAATAGCATTAACAAGCTTTGTAATCCTTGGTAAATATCTCACAAATCGTAATGCATTGATTCTCATCATATTATCAAAGTTCATGTGACACATTCTTCAATGCCATAACCAAGTGTCATTAATCTGGGTCATAAATAAATATCCATCAACACCCTTAAGTTGATAAATATTTCCTTTAGACTTCTTACCAATGGAAATCATTGTTCTGGATACTCAAATACAAGATTATATCCCTTACTACACATCTATCCAGCACTCAAGAGATTATTCCTTAAACCCTTAACATAGTAGACACCATCAGTATTATGCTTTCCATCAAAACTTACTTAACCTATCCCACAAATCTTAGCACCAATATCATCTCCAAATTTAACTATGCCTCCATCATATATTTCAAGTTTAACAAACTTACTCTTATCACCAATCATGTGATGTGAATAGCCATTCTCAACAACCTAGTAGTTATTTTATTGTTTATCATGTAGGGTAGAGATCATAGTATCTCCATCTTTCTCTGGAGGACTTTCTTTCACCTATCTTTTAGTATTATTAGGAGTATATTCATCTTTTATAGCCAAGAACAAGCATTCATTATCATTAAGATCTCCATAATTAGATTCTTCATTAGAAATACCAGCATCTTCATTTACATAATATGCTCTCTTAATCGTATTCCCTTTGTTTTCCTTGCTTAATCTATGTTTATTCTACTTAGCTCTTTGTGGAAATATCGAAGCATAATGACCAATTCCTCAAAAAATACAGTATTTAAAAGGTAACTTACCTTCATACTTATCAAATCCCTTTTTCATTCTTCTTACAAAGTTGGCTTCTACATCATCAAAGTTATCTTAATCCATATCTTTAGCTCTTGTAGTCCTGAAAGTAGCTTATGTCTTCAATCCATTCCTCAAGTTAGGCTCTGTCATTTCATAAGATGCTAGAGTACCTACAACTTATTTTTAGTATATATCTTTTAATCTTTATATTCCTTAATAGCAAATACATTTTCACTATATGCATTAGGGAGATTTCTGAGAATCTTCTTCACAATCCTGGATTCATCCACTATACCACTAAGTCCTCGCATTCCACCTACTAACTCATCCACTCTCTATACATAGGATTTAATGTTCTCATCTTTAGACATCTATAGGAGCTCGAATTGTGCTTCCAAATTCTACAACTTTTCTTCTTTCACCCTTTCATCACATTCATGCATCTTTTCCGATTCATCCTAGACCTCTTTAGTAGTCTTCATATTTTCAACTTTAATTAACTCAAAATATAAAAGACTATTCTTCAGAATAAAATTCACCTTGTTGTTCACTTCATGTGCCTTGATCTCATCAGCTATAGTTAGACCACTTTTAGGAGGAGTGTAAGTAGTCTTGTGAGCATTCTCCACATCATATCCATAGTACTCTAGATATCCTTCCATCTTTATCTTCCAGAGGGCATAGTTAGTCCCATCGAACCTAGGACACTTAATAGTGATTTTTCTCACCATCTTGAACCTTTCTTAAGTAATTAAGCTCTCTTCCAATGAACCGAGCTCTAATACCAATTGTTGAACAAAATAATTGAGAGGGGGGTGAATCAATTGTAATAATTTTAACTTTTAAGAACTTCCACTAGAGATTACATCAATTATCATTTACAAATTCTTTACTCTACTAGTGTGATTAATCATTAAGTGAAAAAGTAGAAACTAAAAGACATCACATACATAATAACACCAGATTTATGTGGAAAACCCAATAAGGGAAAATAAATGGTGAGGATTAGCTAATAGTATAAATAATATCAAAGTTGAATACAAAGGATCACTGCCAAAGAAGGCTCACTACCAAAATAGTACTTAGTGTCTTGATCAAGACTCACCGTCCAACAAGGGTTAACCACCCGAAGGGCTAACTGCCAAAAAATTATAGAGAAGATAGAAGAGATTTTTTATAAAGAGAAAGAAATCTCAATGCAATAGAGATTTCCACCACAATTCACTCACACACTTGAATACATGCTTGAATGATAGAGTACACCTTCAATCACTACTTTCAAAACCTTGCAATTAGGTTTTGCACTAATTTTCCCAAACTCGCATCACATACACATTGTTTCACATCTATCTGGCTTGCATTCATCCTTCACAAACATCTCAACTTGTATTTTTACCATCTTCAACTTTGAAACACATCCAAATTCGGTCACACACCACTTTCATTTACAAATTCAAATAAGGTTGGAACCAAAATACTCTACGGTGTAATTAGAATGAGGGCGACCCAAACACACATCTAATGAAGACCCAAATGAGTCCCAACACACTTCCATACACTTTATAAGTAGTTTTAAACACAAGTTCATCCAAACTAGTGTTAAGAACATAAATCAATTAAGCACACACAACCTTAGCATGAACCAATATTTCTAGATAACAAAATTTACTTCAACACAACTTCAAAAACTTATCCTGAGAACTACAAGTCATAAGAATCAAACAAGAAGAAATTAAGACAAAAAATATTTCTCCTAGACCTCAGCCAAATATACAAAAAGTAAAATTCACAATTGGTGAACATAAATCACACTGTACAATGATCCAAAAACCAAAAATATTGATATAAAATCTTCCAACAACCATGAACAATACCTCATATCCTCACTAGCATAACAAAAAATCTCAGAGGAAAACCTAGAGCAAACACTGAATACCTGCAACCTTCCCTTATTAAAATTTTCTCAATATCCTTGACATTTGCAGTCAATAACCAAAATTCATGACATCAATGATAGGAAACCAGTTAGCTAGTTGACACCAATGACAACACCTTCATACTCACAATAGGCTCTATGTTGTTTCCTTTCATGTTCACTACTTCCTTGTTTGAATTTCTTTATGAATTTGGCTACCTTTCTGGTAATGATTTATCTTTATTGATCTCTTCTACATTATCCTTCCCTTTGGTTGTGTCCCTAGGATTAAGGTTTGTCCCATATTGTTTGTTCTTATGGTCACCATTTTTTCCTTTAATTTTTAGGTTGTTTCTCCTTACATTACCTTCCATTTTGCATAGAAAACAAGCATTAAGGTCTCTAGGATGTCAATCCTACAAGATAATTTCTTTCTGAGGGTCTCAACTTCTATTACTTCAAGGATATACACCCTTAGATTTAAAGAGACTAGGAGTCTTGTATCCATGTACAAGAGATTTATTTTGGATTCTTCCATCCTAAAGACATTTCCTAGAGTAGAAATCATTTGAGGCAAAAAATCCTAAAGTTTTGGGAAACATTTTAAATAGTAATCCATCTAGGGTATGAGAGTGTGATTATTTACTCATTTAACACCTTCAAAGACAATTTTATTTCATGAAACATGGATTTTCCTATATTCTATAATTCTTTCAAAGAAAATTCCTCCTGTATTTCATGGTTTTTAAAGAAAATAAAGAACAAACCCCTTTGGACCATCCAAAAGAATGAAACATGGATTCCTAGTTTTTTATACCACACATTTTTAATCCATTCATCTAGATATTTCATTGTAGGAATTTTATTGCATTCAAGGGTGACAAAAAATGGCTTCTTCTTTTAATATTGTTCCTCCCAATCTAAAGTAGTTTTCATTTCAAGGTTTGGAGTTACAATAAATTTCCAAGGCTCTTATAAAGAGAACTCAACATCTCCCTCACATTATAGTCACTCCCCTTAAATCCATCCATTCCACCACCATAAATTTTGTAGCTTTTATAACCCTAATATCTTTTACATATGCTACAATATCTCTAAACAACCTTTCTCTCTCCTTGTTAACGTAGATAACCCCACTTTCTACTTTTGTTCCATCAAGGGTTCACTGGAGGCTAGGTCACCCCTTGCATTAATGATGGTGAACCCCAAAGTATCCACTCCTCTGAACCATTAAATGTAAGGAATGAATGCACAAACAAAAGTTAAAGAATTTAAAAATTTAATGTGAGAGATTTATTTAAAATTAAATTGAATAGAAAAAATATTGAGGAAAAAAGGAACCAAGAAAAATAGATTCTCGATATTTTAAAGCTACAAAAATTATTCCCAATCTTCTTCCACCAAGGGAAGAATGATTCTGAGTATTTTTAGGCTACAAAAATTGGTATCCAAGAGACGCAAAATAAGAACCTTTAATGTAAAAAACAAAAAATAAAACATCAGTATCCTCCATAGAATAATATGGATAATTAGAGAGGATGAAGGTGAATAAATTATGGTCTAATATTGAGTCCCCTTGACTATTCAACTTTATTCTTCTTAGATTGAGTCCCCCATTCTTTTTGGGGTAAAAAACCTAATATGAACTAGCCAAACTCCATTTATGATTTTCCAATTTTCCAACCCATAAGAAATGTCTAGACAAAGCATTGTACTCCTTAAGAAAAATTTTGGGGGTTGATAAGAGGAAAATCCTATAAATAGGAAGTTCTTATAGGATCGATATGAGAAGATTCAATCTTCCTAAAAATGACACCAATAGAAGGTCAAATGGTTTACTCTTATTTTGAATCTTTCCAAAATCTTATTCCAATGTATTTTGTTCAAGTTTCTTGAGGATAAAGGAATTATAAAGTAATTATTAGGAAGAACCCCAATTTGAAAGATGAGGATGTTAGTAATCATATGTTTAATAGGAACTAGAGTATTGAAAAATAATATATACTAGACTTATCTTCATTAATTTTTTGTCTAGAAGAAAATAAGTAAATGTTCAATGCCTTTCTAAAATTGGATGCTTCCTAAATTTTAGCTACACCCATGAGATTCAGGATCTAAAAATTGATTCCAATTTCATTCCTAAATGAGTCCCATATTTTCAAAATTCTTTATTAGTCTACCCAAATACTTAGCTAGAAGAATAAACAAGTATGGAGAGAGAGGGTGCCCTTTTCATAAACCACTAGAGGCCATAAAGAGATTAAAATGCATACCATTAATCATCATAGACAAGGAAGTTGAATAAATATATCTCATGAACCATTTCACTCACTCAACTAAAAAATAAAGGCCAAAAGAATGTGTTGAAAGAATTACCACTTGACTATGTCATAAGCTTTGGAAAAATCTAATTTGATGAACATAGACTTAACTTTCTGTGAACCCCTAATCCAACACTTGCAAAAAAATGACAAACAATCACAATATTAGATCATATGAAAGCAAGAATGAAGGATTCCCCATGAAATCCATTTACTAAAACTCAAACTAGGAAAATGAAGAACAAAGTAAATCCTAATTAAGTAAGCACAATTGTGATTCCATGGGGGAATTGGTGCCAATTGATGTGTCAAAATTGGCCCTTTCCCAACTCCTAAATTTCAATGTTGATGATGTGTGGATTGATCAAATCTCCTAAATGAGATTTTGGCATAACCTAGTTATGGAATTGTGATAATGATGAACATATGGAATGAAGTGTACAAAATTGGCTCTCAATGTCAAGAGAGTAACTTTGCATGAAATTGTGGATGTTGAATGAGGAGAGAAGCCTCCCATTTATGGATTTGAATTTGGAAGAAAGAGAAAGATTTGGGAAATGTGGGACTAACTTTCACCCAACGGTTGAATGCCACTTGTCACCATGTGAATGGCTGATGGTTGTGCACATTTTGGCCAAAGTGCCAATAAATGCAATTAGGTGGAATTTGAAATTGAGGAAATGACATGTGAGAGGGAAAAAGGAATTAAATAAAGGTCACTTGGCTCAATGCACAAGGACATGTAAGAGGAGTGAGTGCTTTGTTGGAAGTACCCATCCATTTGGACTTTTTGAATTCAAACTTGAGGGAATATTCCCTTTTTATACCATGTGAGGGAAAATAGATATTTAATAAATGAATTAAATCTATTTTTATGTGCAAGTTGCATTCTCTAGAGGATTTTAGTGATAGGGATTAACTTAATCAAGACTTTGATTAATTTAATGAGAGATTAGATGATTTGAAAATTTTGACTCAAATGGATGAGTTGATTTAAATCAGAATTGAGAGGAAATGATTAATTAAATAAATGATTTGATTTATTTAACTAAGTGGGAAAATGTTAGATTAAACTAAATAAGGTTTAATTTATTTAAATTAATAAGAGGACTTTAGAGACTTTAATCAAATAAAATGATTTATTTAATTAAATAAAGACATAAGGTTAATTAAATTAAATCGATTAATTTAATTAATAGAGGAGAAAGACTTAATCAAATAAATAATGATTTATTTAATTAAGAGATAGAAGGTGATGATAAGCTGAGAGTATGATTTAGGAGGAAATGTCGTTAGTAATCAGGATCAATTGTACTGAATAGAATTGAATATTTTCCATGTATACATTTTTCCCCTCTTTGAAGCAATGTACTTGTTGCATTGATTCAAAGAATAAACTATTGTGATCAAAGTTCAAAATTTCTCAATCTTTTTAGATGACCCATTGCTGCTCCAGCGAGAAGGAATATGCTGGTATACTGCCCCATCGAGAGATCGGACGAAAATTTTGATTTTTTGGATGATCTCACGAA
Source organism: Sequoiadendron giganteum (assembly GCA_007115665.2). NCBI lineage: Eukaryota > Viridiplantae > Streptophyta > Pinopsida > Cupressales > Cupressaceae > Sequoiadendron > Sequoiadendron giganteum. The sequence goes on from CM021106.1 coordinate 220,021,852, forward strand.
AAAAGACAAGGTGCCTGATAGGTTAAAACATGCCCCAGAATACCAAAAAATGTGTTAAAATACCAAAAAAGATGCAAAATGGCCCTTGGTTGGACAAAAATGGGATCAAGGGACCAAAACCCTAGTTAGATGGTCAAATTAGGTCAAAAAACCCTAATTTTTAGGCTTAAATAGACCTTGAAGGGTCACTTTAAACATATTTGCATACTTTGCCTTTTTGAAATTTTCACACTTTGAGCTTTGAAATCTGGTCAAAATGACGCAATGACAGGTTCCCAGGCACATGTTAGAGAGAGTATGAGTGCATTAGCAACCAGTCGGAGTAGGACCTGTGGTATGTACCCCTGTTCGACTTTCAATTTTTTGTTTTACGTGCATTAAATAGGGTCAAAGTCTCTTTTTAGTTGGGTAGCACTATATAGAACCACTAGAAATTCTTTGTCGGTGTTGCGTGGTTTTGAATTGGGCCGCATATGTAAATAGTATCGTGCATCTTAGTTTGTAAATTAGGGTTTGCCAATCAAACTCTGCCGCATACGTGAATAGCATCGCGTGACATAGTTTGCAACTTAGGGTTTGGTCACAAAGTCGACCATATGTGAGAATTGGACCACGTGGCACACTTTGGAGGTTAGGAACTTACAAAATCCACCATAGTGATGTAGTTTGGACTTTTCCAAAATGGGCCGCATTTGAAAACAACGCCGCATTTGTTGTTTTGAATGCGAAAACTTAGCTCGAGATGTAGATTTTTTCATTTTACAGGACCTTGATGTGATGGCCTCCATTATTCAAGAGGAGCTTCATGTACTTCACTTGAGGGAGCATAGATGGCCCATGCTCCACAAATTGTAGGGTATACATGTTTTTCTTCAGGAGCAGTTTGGTATGCTTGGTCTTTGGTACATTGCTTATGTTCCTCCCATTCGGTCACACTTAGGTATGATGAACGCTTTGACCGAGCGGTGGCACAGTGAGACTTCTTCCTTTCATCTTCCCACTGGCGAGGCTACCATTACCCTTGAGGATGTCTGGCACATCCTCCAACTACCTATCCATGAAGCCAAAGTTATTTACGACCCAGATGTTGGCAGCGACACTTCTTATGATGTGATGGAGCTTGATGAGATTAATTTTTTCGATGGGTAGATTGATTTGGAGAGATACCATGGTAGAGTGGGCACCTACAGGTTGATAGTTGCTGCTATTATTTCTTGTCTTAAGGCACCCAATCAGTGGGGATGATACATCAGTCTAGGCTAGGGACTAGCATGGCATTAGATGTGTGTTCATCGAGAGTACTTTTCTTGGGGACTAATTTTGTTGGCCTCCTTATATAGGGATCTTCATGAGTTTACGTATCTAGATAGTGTTGATGATGTTTTTTTATGTACTTGACAACCCAGGTAATACATAGGTGCATTATCTCTCTTGAAAGACAATCTTCCATAGTCAAATTGCAGAACACTATCCCAAGGTCTCTCGGATGTCAGGTCATGACAATGCTTGGAATATATCAGTTGATTGATGTGATTTTCTAGAATCATAAGGTGGCCTTATGGAAATTAAAGCTGTAGGGTAATTGGGTCTTTGAACAGAGTTCTTCGGGAAGGAAATTACTGCACTTTGTTGCAGGTTCAAACAATAGTCTTGAACTTCATTGTTTCATCGGATTTGGCTTTACAATGTGCAATGAACCTTAGCACAAGTTGTTTCTAAAAAAAAAAAAGGAAAAAGAGGCAAGGAAGAAGGAAGGTTCTTAGACTTACAACTACCAATGAACAGTAATCATGGAGGTTCTTGCTGTGGATAGTTTCCTTAAATAGGATTTCACTTAATCTGACTTCTCACAATGTCATGAAATCTATGCAATCTTGTAATGACTGCAAATATTCATCATTCATTCACCATGTAAATGTGAACAAAGACAAAGTTTAAAGAGAATCTATGAAATTATGGTTTAGACTAACTTTACATAGTCACCTACTAGCAGCAGATGACTAAAAGTATGGACAAGGAAAGCATACACACAACAAAAAACTTCATAACCAAAGACATCATACTAAACCCACTAAAGCTAACTAAAGGAAACTAGAATAGCAAGATAACTTTAAACTGGAATTTTAACTAATGGGAGAAGAATCATGTGACATGGGAAGAAATCCAAAAATGCACCAAGTGAATGTATTTCTATTAAAAAAATTGTAGCATGCATTTACAACAACTCAACTCTCTTAAAATGAGAGGAGGAGAGCCCTATTTATAGTTTTCAAAAATAAAAATGAATGGCCAAGATTCAATTCTATTGTGTAGCCAAGATGCACTTTACACTAGGGTTTCACCTACCCCTAAATATATTACATTTTTAAAACATTTGTCTTTTTCCCTATTTTGTCCTCTAGTGGCAGCACTATAGTAGTTTTGTCATTTTGGTGTTTGCCCTTTGCTGCTGCTATTCTTTTAGGAATTCCTCATCAATAATAGGGTTTCCCTCATGCTTCTTCAAAGTTGCATACTCTACAAAGCTCAAGACCATTGGCTGAAGCTTGTCCACCTCATGGATGTCGGATCGTAGCACTTGGTAACTCCATTCTTGGGAGTTTTTAATGAGCTTCTTCTAGTCATCGTCATACTTGGCGGAATTGCTTTGGAAAAGCTCAGACTGGGTGAAGGCTCAAGCAGAAAATCTCATGAAATCCATGGTAACTTCAGCTGACATCCCATCTTCCATGTTGTTCAAGAAGTGAGGCTTTATGCTCTCCGGATTAATTTCAACAGCATGTAGCTCATACCCCATCATCAGCTTGAGGTACCGAGCACAATCCCCTCTGGCCTCCTTGGCCCATTTGATATCCAGAACTAATCATTCCAGGATCTGCTCCAGCTTTCCCTTTCGATGATCAAAATCTCATTTCCATACATCCACTAACCAGTGGTCATCATCTTTGAGGGAAAGGTCCTTCTCCCAAACCTCACTTGGTAGTGTGAGGATGGCCTCAATTTTTGGGTAGGCGGCTCTGTACTTCCTCAGGAACTCCTCACAGACTCGCCTCATGCCCTCAAGGGTTCTCTGCACCTCCAAGAACTTATCTGTTCTTTGAACAACCAAGTTGATGCTCGTGTTCCCCATGTCTAAGACCTTCCAGATGCAATTTTCCGTAGTCTTATCCAAGTTCCTGGTTCTTTCAATTTTATTGATCTACTCTTGGGACAACAATTGTGGAGGGGCCAACGACGTGGTGGGCTGCTCATCCAGGGATGACCATTGTTGAATGTAGGTCATCAAATCGGCCACCTATGCTTTAAGTTCTTCCTTTGAAACCTTATCTTGTTGGATAAGGTACACGACTGTAGCTACCGATTCCTAGAGGTGGTCAAAATTTTTCTCCCTTGTGGCCACTCCCAAGTTGATGGTGGAGATGTTATAAGTTATTCCTTGTTCTCCAACCACCAGCATGGCTATTTGTACTGCCCTATATCTAGAGGCATCCATGGTTACCTTTGATCTCATCCTTGGCCTTTTCTCTTTCTTGGTGGTTATCTGTGCTCTGGCCAGTATTGCCTCCAGACTTGCCTTAGGATCTTTTAGGGCAAGAGTCCTTTGCCTAAGATGATTCCCTAGCCAATCAGGCATTTGGGTTTCCTCCTTGGGTGATTCACATTGGTCCTTGCTACCCTCCACCCCAAGTTCAATGGTTCTAACAACAAGCGCCTCCTTCTCAACCCCTGCATTCTCCTTCTCCTCGTTGGAGTCTTGTATGAGCATTACACGCTTGGTAGGAGACTTGGGCAATTGATTATCGGAGGGATCCCCCTTTTCAGCATCTTTGTCTTCTTCATCTTGATCGTACTCATGTTCATTGGGCTTATCCTCATGGAGGGATGTTTCCTCTTCATGCTCTGAGGTTCGATCGTGTTTTTTAGATGGAGACCTATTGGCCTTAGTCTTTGGAGCAGCAACTTCTTCTTCAACTATAAGTCATTCCTCAACTTCCTTATCCTCAATTTTCTTGAGTTGCTTGCTCCATTTTTCATCGAGCTCTAGATCATTTGTTTCCCAGATTAATTCAATGTCCAACTCCTCATTGCCTTCACTGGAGGATTCATAGGCTACCTCATCGATCTCTCGACGCTCAAACGTCAGACCCTCATGATATTCAAACTCTTCATCTTCAGGCCTCTTGGCAACCTCTAGTTGTTGTTGCTCGAGCTCATCAGAGATCTTCATTGTTGCCTCCATTGTATGTGGTTCAGTCAAGGGAGGGAGAGCTAGAGCATCAGCCATAGCCTAGGCTATTGCAGCTTGCACTATTGGACTTCTAAGCATCCCTGAAAGCTTAGAGGGCACATTCTACATATACTTTACGAAGGACTCCCAGAGACTGAGGATAGGCATTGTAGCGATACAAGCAGACGAAAGGGAAGAAGACATAGAAGATGAAGAGACTGGCAAGGTCATGGTGAAGGATGAATCCACTGATATGACCTGCACGATCAAAGAAGTGGAGACAATGTGGAAAGAGATGTCCACCACAGGTGAAGAGGAAGTAGATACTATAAGCAAAGTAGGTGGAACAGTGGTAATATCAGCAACAATTATAGCAAATGGAGACCTTGGTGGGTCAAACTCTTGCTCTCTACCCTCGAGGGTTGGATCTTCAAGTATGATTGGCATCTCTACAACCCTAGTTGTTTTTTTTTTCTTTTTGGAAGGCTCGCCCTCCGAAGCTTTTTGAGCATAAACCTTTGGGTTAGGCACCTTCTCACTAGCTTCCTTTGTCTTCTTAGTTTTGATGGATGGTGGGGATTTGGAAGTTTCTCTAGTTGTCACAAAAGAGACCCCACCATCAGAGCCACTTGGCTCACTTTCGAGTCCCTTGAATGTTAAGGCGACTCCCTATTGCTTCAGTCATACTACTTTTGGTTGATCCACACCTTCATTTGAACCTCCATAGGCTTGGTGAGTATGTCAAGGTTATCAACCTCTTGCTCATCCCAATCAATCATAGATAGCAGTAGGTTGGCGATGGCACTATATCCTGGATCAATCACCATGCTCTCATCTTCTTCAAGTTGGTCTGGAACTGGGCACAAGTTCACTCTTCATACGTAGAGGGCAGTCATGCGCATATAATGTCGTAACCACACCTCAAGGTCATCTTTGCAGTTGGCCTAGAAATCCTCAACATTGTGGAGGTGGGCATACTCAGGTCCCAATGCCTTTCTGATATGACCATACGTGTCCATTCATGATCGAGCTGTATATTGCCTGAAATGGTACTTGGCCAACTCCTTTTTTGAATTACCTGCACATTGGTAGGTATGAATCTTATACATCCCCTGGCCAAGGTTGATAGGATAAGTTGTCCCTGCTAGATGTTTGTTGCTTAGAACATTGTGAATGTGTCATAGCTGCCAAGCCAGCTCCAATAGTATGATCTAGTCATTGGGGTGTCGAGGTAGCTTGTTCAGCCTTTCTATGAATCCTTGGACACGAATGAAAGTAAACTTGGGGAATTGTATATATAGGAAGGCATAATGCCTGAGGAGGGCTCTAGCACTGTGGGAGACTCTTCCCTAGAAATCTCCTCCAAGCAGTTGGATGATGTAGGCAATAAAGGCATCATTTACCCTGTAGTAGTCCTTCTTGAAGTTTTTGTATTGCAACTGAGGGTATTTTTCATAAGGCTTGAGCTCCCTCCCTAGCGCCTCATTGGGCATTGTGTTCAATCCATGATAATGTTGTCGATCGACAAGCGAATAAACTAGGTAGGATGTCATATAGAACTTCGAGGTCTTCTTCACACTGATAAATTGCTCGTGGAAGCAATTGCTGATTATTTATCCCCAATAGAAGGAAGCATCACCATGGATAATTTTCTCCACAAAGTATAACATTGATTCCTAGAAGAAGGCCACAGCAGGAAGGCCCATTACTCTGCTCAGTAGGGTAACGAGGTCATGGTAATCCTCGAAGAAATCACTACGAAAGAGCTCACGAGGAGCTTTTCCAGCACTATCCCACTTATCCTTCAACCAGTAATGATTAATCAATTTCTTGCATCTCATAGGATTTTGATCCCATAACGCCTTGCATTCCTCCATAGTCGAGGTCTCCATACTTTCAAAGGCGGGGATGTGGAAGGTTGTATTTATCCCAAGAGGGGACATGTCTGCAAGGATTTTTCCATCTCTATCCACAATGGTTCTGGTTTTGGGTTGATATGCTTCCCGACATGCCATTACCAATTTAGGGGCCACCAACACTGGTGGGAAGCTTGCAGCCTTAGCAAGTCCGCTGCTTCTCATTAATTTTGCATTTTCTATTTTAGGATCCACCCTGACCCTCCGTGTAAACTCGTCAATATTGACATGCCCGATATTGGTATATGTGATGTCTCTCCAAAGAGTGGTGATTCTGGAGTGTAATAGCACCCCCTAGAATTTGTACCTCATATGATCCTTGTCCTCCTTGCCTCGAGGTGCTTTGGCAGTTCCTTTTCCCTTTTCCTTGGTGGCACCATATGTTTCTACACTGGATTTCATAAATCCTACACAAAGAGACATGAATCAGTAACATTAAATAGGTGGAGGAGTGGCCTCGAAAAAATCCCTTCACGTCAAGATTAGATCCAAAATCATCATCCATATTTGATAAACACCTAACAAATGATAAAACATCATAACGAAGCAAAACAGGCAATCTGGGTTCCCAGGGTCAGAATTCCCTTGGCAGAATGTCATTTGGAAGGGGAAACAAGGCAAGGCACTCCTAATGACCTTTCTCGTCATGGATTTGGTCAAACATATGTCAGGCATGAAAGAAGACCAAATTTTAGGAAGTGGTTTGAAGTCTATTTTGGATTTGGAGGTCATTTGAGCCCTCATTTAGGCATTCGGGTTTCAGCTACAGGAAGGTTGTTTCAAATGATTCAAGCAGGATGACACTCTAGACGCCGGGCTCTAGAGTTCAGGTTGCCTAGGTTGGGAAGCTATCATGGGACATCATTACAAAATAGTGAAATGCAGCCGGCAATCCAGGGACAAAAGTCCGAAGGGTAATCCCCAGAGACAAACTTATTAGTTAGCAAAGCCCGGCGGTGAACCAAAGGTCGAGGCCTAGAGGCCGGAAAGATGGTTGGGTTCGGTTGTTTGGAACAACGAAACCGGGACGAAATCTCAGAGAAGGAATTCCAGAGTCCAAAGTCTAGATAGCATTTGGGTGTTACATTTTTGTTTAGATTTTACGCTCAACAAAAGGGGGACCGGGGTTCGGGAGTCAGAAAGATGTCTTGGGATAGCCATTCAGAACAACGAAAGAAACATGGAATTCTAGACATGGAACTCCAGAGGCAATCTGGATGTCAAGTTTTTCCTACAATTTTTTGAAATAGGCTTAATGTTCCCAAGCTTCGAGGGTCGGGAAGATGCTCAAGGGAGGCCATTTGGAACAGCGGAGTCACGACGTAAACTCGGGAAGGGAATTCTAGTGGCTAGAACCTAGGGCAAGTTTGGTCTTGTTTACAAATTTCTGGACTTTGCAGGGTCGAGGTCCGGGCTCCAGAAAGATGCTTGGAGTCCACCATTGGGAATGATGAAATGATCATGGAATCCCGAAGATCGAAATCCGGACACCGGGGTCCGAGGGGAGGTTTGTCGTCGGACCCAAATTTTGGTTTAAGGTTTGTGATGGTTGCAAATAGTTTTGGGCCTGAACGATGCAGCTGCCTGCTCCGAAGAACAGCGGTGGGGAAGTTAGGTTCCGGTCCTAAATTTGATGGTCTCAATTCTTGATTTTCTTATTTCCAATTTGTGGGTTTCTTGGCTGGGGCACTACTTTGCCAAGTTTTAGGTTATTTTCTAGGTTTTTTACTTGATTTAAGCCATGATTTTAAGGAAATGAAGACAAGGCACATGGACAGCGGACATACCTCAAAACCCCAACGAAGACTTCTTCTAAATTCATGAGGAACGACGAAGCAGAGGTTCGGGCACAGAGGTGCTGGGGTGGTACTATCTTTTTCAATCACTTCTGTCATGTGAAAATGGCAGTCAAAAACTTCATTTATATAACCCACAGCACCATTAATGTTGAATTTAATGCCTGATACGGTGTCTGGTGTTGTAGCTAAATTCAAATTCTGGGACGGCGGTGGGAGGACTGGGATCTAGTGGCTGGGAAGACATCGAGCCATGGTTGTTTAAAAAATCTATCAAGTAAAATGCAAACGGCAATGAGAGATCTAGGGTCCATGGTCCAGGAAGATGGAAGTTGGCAGCCATTTGGAATGGCAAAGTCCAAAGGAAAACCCGGTAAGGGAATCCCAACAAGTCGGGCCCAAAGGGTCGGAAAGACATCACAAAACTGTCGTTTGGAATGGCAGAACCAAAATGGAAATCTGAGAGGGGAAACTCGAGGGTCTAGGCCCGGAAGGAACCATGATGTCAGAAAGGTCAACAGATAGGAAAAAACCCGAAATGGCTTAAGATTTAGCAATTTTCCAAGGGGAAAAATTTGGTCAAAATTACAATGTGACTTTTGAGAATATGTTGACCTTTTAGGGCACAAAAATGGGCATTCAAAACAAGGCAAAGCAAAAGAGGAAAGAGAGGGTCCTCGTTTTGCATGGGGCGTGTGTGCAATAAGCACAAAAAATAGTAGGTCTCTTGGGGTTGGAGTTACTTTGTTACATATCAGGGCCTGGGAGCGGATTCCAGTGCTCTGTCTAGATGTCACACTAGTTGTCCTTGATATTGATGACCCCATTGTTTGGTGATATGGCGGGGCAGAGATCCATTTTACCCATACTAGCATAGGTGGTCTTGCACACTGGTGATGAGTTCTTTATGAGATGATAGAGTCTGTCTAGAGGCCTTGGATGGGCATAGGCCCATGGTATGATCATATAGATCAGTTGTTTTTTGCTTGATAGGACAGATGGATGCAGGGTCAGGAGCACACCATGGTAGAGCGGTATCTCCCAGACAAGGTGGCTCGATAGTTCAAAGAGATGTAGGATAGGCTAGATGATTAGTACATGGCAATCTTTTCCCATACCACAAGAGAGACAGTATGGGGCCAGCCCATCCTGGCAGCTAAGGCAGTATCTTCTTTTAGATAGTTGGTGGCCCGATTGTGGCCATATGATCAGGGGCCAACAGATGCAGAGGTGACTCTAGTGTACAGAGCTTGGTTTAGGCCTCCCCTAAGATTGACAATTCCTAGTGCAGTTCTCCCACGGTGGAGGCCCAGAGGTAGGACAATTGGTAGGGGCAGAGGAGGAAGTGGACCACCTCCTCATCAAACACCTCCTAGGGATCTAGCACAATAGTTGCCTCCCCGAGTAGGGGAGTAGGATGGTCAGCTGAGAGCAGTCTCGTAGCAACAACCAGCAACATAGCCATACCATAGAGATGTGTTGATCCAGTAGTTGCAGGGACAAATTCAAGTGTTGACAATAGAGAGGGATGAGGCTAGGTAGTAGGTTGTGATAGTTAATGCTAAGAGGGACCAGGCTCGATCTGAGAGGGATCAGGAGATCGATCGATGGAGGCAGCTGGATAGTACAACTTCATCATCTCAGGGCCGACCAGTTTCTTTGTAGGCATATAATGAGGTAGTCATGGAGGCCAAGTATTATTGGCAAGATTATAGATAGGCAGTGCCAGTAGCAGGTCGAGTGCAAGACTTCTCTCAATAGATAGGGATGAGGCCCCCAGAGGATCACAGTGAGAGGTAGGTGGGAGAGGGCAGCAACCAGTAGGGCTAGCCCTTTGATCATAGAGAGTTTACCTTTTTTTATTTATGGGCCTCGATCATTTGCCCCTTTCTGTACTATATACATTGATTGTACACTTGATTTGATTTTGTATCATGACATTAAATTTCTTGATGATATACATGAGATGATTCGTCTTTATGAAATGTTTTGCAATGTATGATATGCATTTCTTAATTTCCTTTATTCTATGAGATGTTCCTATTTCTTATGTTCATGCGATATGATATATGTTTCTAATGGATGTACTTATTTTTGTATCTTTTCCATGCATTTTTAATGATGATCCTACAAATGTAATGTATGCTAATAATGGCTTATTGATGTGCAAATGGTAATGGATACTAATGATTATGTAATGATTTCTTAAGATGCTTAGAATAAAAAATTTATATTATTCCTCATAACTTAAGTGATATGATGCAATATGCTTTTATGCTAATGACCTAGTGGATGTAGAGTGTATGCATTGGTGATGTTTCGATTAATTATCATGATACCATGTTAGTATGGAAAGAAGATAGAAGAACTGAGAATCAATGAGTTAGTTAGGATGATGGTGATTTGCATTACCAGGAGTCGGGACTTTCAAAGGGTCAATTACATTATGTTTCATAACACACCTAGGTATGATGCATCAAGGTATAAAGAACCAGGATGGAATTGTTCCTAGTGTGATGGAATTTGACTTGTCAATCAGATAGGAGTATTCTTGTTCACACTTAGCATGCATACTTCATTCAGGATGTAGTTTCTAAACATCTTGGGCCAAAACATAGAAAATTTTCCTATGTGGTCAACAAGATATCTAAAACATCCTCTCCAAAAACCAAACAAAGTACATATGACTAAGTTATTTTACAAGTGTATCCCACAAGTGCAGTAGATAAAAGAGACAACGATCCTTGCCCCATTCCTTTCTCTCTAAACTTATTTTGTTTAGGCATCATCGAGAGGTCCTTGGAATGAGCACAAAATAAGATAAGCCAATAAAAGACCAAATAAAGCAAACCAACAAGCTAATGTTCTTCATACCGCTAGCCAAGACTAAACTAGTGTGAGATACCTAATGCTTATGTCCATCATGGGAAGGATTAATCCTAGGACATGTTGTGATCAGGGTTTTGGTGGGACTAATTGGATGATAAGATATTGATACTCCGAGTTGATTAACTTGCTTGCTTACTAAATTAGACTCTTGAGACTCTGACGATTAGGGTGTTCACCTTTGAACCTGCTAGACTTGCTTCTAACTGACTCACCAAAGGGTGATGGTGATGATTGATTTATTAGGAATGATCATTATCGCGGGTGAAAGCGAGATGAGATGGATGCATCATTTTGGGTTTTTTAAATGTTTTGAGGCTATGTTTTGGTATTTTTTAGATGTTTTACAAATGTTTTTGGTATTTTTGAGATTTACGAGGAAGAGAATAACCTAAAGACCTATCCTAGGGGTCTCGGGAGCTCATCCATAGATTAGCCTTGCCTACGTTATACACGCAGAGACCATGTAGTTTGACTGACGATGTACTTGACTCAATGATGAGATAGATGTGAAAACAGGTTGCCATTTTATTGCGACAAATGCCTAAGGATTGACCTAGGGTGTCTCAAGGGATGATCAAAGATCAACCTTGCCTACGTTCAAGCTCAAAGATGATGTAGTTCAGACAAGGTGGAAGACTGACAAGGCTCTATGATGAGTTTTTAAGAATTTTCTGAGATTTTTGACATGTTTTTGGATTTTTTGATGTCTTGGGAAGAGCACAAAAAATATACAAAAATCTGATCCAGTGCTAGTTTCAAGGACATGCCCCTAGCATTAAGTGATAGACTACTTCAATAAAGGTAGGACAAACTGACCTTAGGAATATGCCAACTAGTACTATTGTGGAATATGAGATGTGTTTCAGTTCAGGCTATGGTATGGATGCAAGCGGGTGGGTGGATGGAGGATTAATGAAATGTGATGGAATGGATGAGTGATTCATGCATGTCCTGGTGGATGGGGAGTGCTTTATTTACACTTGGCACCTATTTTCCAGGTTTTCACCAAGGTACTTGTCCAAAGCACCACCAAAGTGGTTTTCACTAGAGGACGATTTTTTTCTTTACTATTTTCAATACTTTTTTTTATTTTTTTGGATTTTTGTATTTATTACTTTTTTTGTTGTCACCGAGATGCCTATTTTTCAAGTTTTCATCAAGGTGACCATTTTTTCAAGACATTTTTTTTTGTATTTTTTCGGTTCTATACCTTGTAGGTTTTTAGGCATAATTTTTTCTGAGATGGGAGTTGTTCAGAGGCTCCTATAGAAGCTTGCCTTCTGGTTTTGCTAATTGATATTCTCCTAATTTATAGCTAGTTGTGATGATGAAAGGTCCTAGCCAGTTGGGTTCAAATTTACCTTTTCTCTCTAGATTCAGCACATTCCTTCGGTTCTCTTTCAACATAAATTCACTGACTCGGAAGGTTTGTTGCTTGATCTTCTTGTTGTAGCTATGTATTAGGAAATTTTGATAGACCTATAGATGGTTGAGGGAATCCATGCACCGTTCATCCAATAACTCCAGCTCATTCAGTAGTGAGATCCTTTATTCTTCATCCATGATGAGGTTTTGTAATGATATTCTCAATGATGGGAGCTTGATTTCGATTGGGAGAATGGCTTTTGATCCGTAGACTAGGGAGAATGGGGTGGCACCTGTTGGTGTGTGGATGCTAGTGCGGTAATCCCATAAGGTGGAATTTAACTATAGATGCCAGTCACAACCAGAGTCATTGACTATTTTCTTAAGGATTTTCAGAATGATTTTTCTGGTAGCTTCTGCTTGCTCATTGCCTTGTGAATAATATGGAGTAGAAAAGCGATGTTGGATTTTTAATTTGTCGCATAAGTCACAGACATCTTGATTCTTGAAAGGTGTCCCATTATCAGAGATAATGGATTGGGGGACACCATATCAGAAAATGAGATAGTTCAGGATGAACTTGGATATCTGATTTTTGGTGATGTAGGTCATGGGAATCGCTTCAACCCACTTTGTGAAATACTCTGTGGTGGTAATGATGAATTTGTGGCCGTTGGATGAGGTGGGTGTGATTTTACCTATGAGATCGAGCCCCCAATGTGAAAAGGGCCATGGTGTAACAATAGGATGGAGTTCCTGAGCTGGTGCATGAATAAGGTCTCCATGTTGCTGGCACTGTAGACACTTTCTGACAAATTCATGTGCCTCTCTTTCCATTGTTGGCCAGTAGTACCCTGTTCTTAGCAACTTCTTGGCCAAGGTCATACTGCTCGAGTGTGAATCGCAAGTGCCATTGTGTACCTCACTCAAGGTAGTCAGGGATTCCTTAGGTTTTAAGTAACGTAATAGGGTTCCATCAATGCTCCTACAGAAGAGGGTTTCCCCTAGGATGAAAAAACGTAAGGATCTTTTGACAAAGGTTCGTTTGAGGTTCGAGGTAGTGTCAGTTGGGAGGACTCCTATTCTTAGGTAGGTGTAGATGTTGTGATACCAAAGATCATCAAGACCAATGATTTCATACGCATATTCAGACTTTGGTACCTTGAAAGTAGGTATGAGAAGCTGCTCTATCAAGAATTCATGTTTTGAGACATTGCGAGGGATATCTAGTAAGGATCCAATTGTTGCCATGGCATCAGCTGCTCTTTTGTTAGCCGTCGGTATTTTCTCAAAGGTGATATCAATAAATGATTATTTGAGGATTTCTACTAACTTCTTGTATGGTGTGAGCTTATCATCCTTATTTTGGTACTCGTTGTTGACTTGGTTGATAATAAGCTGTGAAGCTCCATAAATTTTTGGTGCCATGATTCGCCACTATGCTGCAATTTTGAGGCCTATGGTTAAAGCCTCATACTCTGCAATGTTGTTGGTATAGGGGAATGCCAATTTGTAGGATCTAGGTATACAATCCCCTTGTAGGGTGATGAAGAAGACACCATCGAAGTAGAGTTTCCAATGATTGGCTATGCTGAGATTAAGGATGGACTCATCTATAAATTCTGATATGAATGGATTCTCTACATAGATGGGAGCTTCTGCCACTTGGTCTGTAATGATTTTTCCTTTGATTTCCTTTTGCTCCACATATTCAATGTCATATTCTAATAGTATCATGAGCCACTTGGCCATCCTTCTTGTGAGCATAACTTTTGACAGTAGATACTTTAGGGGATCTATCTTGGCGATGAGTTTGATTTTGTGTGCCAGCATGTAATGTCAGAATTTTTGTGAAGAAAACACTACTGCTAGATAGGCTTTTTCAATGAATGAGTAGTATAACTCATGGCCAACCATTATTCTACTGATATAATAGATGGCCCTTTCTGTCCCATTTTTATCGTGCATAGATGAAAGAGCACCTAAGGATACTATTGTTGTTGAGATATATAAGATCAGTGATTTTCCTACAATAGGTGGCATTAATACTGGTGGCATGAGCGGATATTATTTGATTTTATCAAATGCCTAATTGCACTTGTCATCCCACTTGTATGCTACTCCCTTGTGGAGTAGATGTGAATATGCAATCTATTTGTCTACCAGTTGCGCTATGAACCTCCAAATGGACTGGAGTCTACCTTGCAATCCTTTGATTTTTTTCAGTGTCCTTGGTGCTTCCATATCAAGGATTTCCTTAACCTTTGCGGGATCCACCTCTATTCCCCTCATCGATATTATGTATCCCAAAATTTTACCTGATTGTACCCCAAAGACACATTTCTTTGGCTTGAGCCTGATCTTCTACTTTTCCAATCTGTCAAAGATGTCACTTAGAGTTGCTATGTGGTTTTGTCTCTTCTTTGATTTAGCCAATATATCATCCACATAATCTTCGGTAGTTTTGTGTGTCATTTCATGGAAGATTAGTGTCATGGCCCTCTGATATGTAGCCCCTGCATTTTTTAGCCCAAATGGTGTCATGTTCCAGTAGTAGGTGTTCCATGGACATGTAAATGTTGTCTTATGATGGTATTCTTTTGCAATCATTATCTGGTTATGCCCCAAGAAGCCATCCATTAGGGATAGAATCTCATGTTCGGCCATCATGTCCACTATCATATCAATGTTAGGTAGTGGAAAATCATCCTTAGGACATGCTTTGTTGAGGTCTCTGAAGTTTGTATAGATACGAATGCCTTCATTTGGTTTTGAAACTGGTACAAGATTGGATACCCATTCTGGATAGTCAATTGGGCGTATGAAGCCAACATCCAGGAGCTTTTGCAATTTGACCTTGACTAGCAAGGCTATCTAGGGATGCATTTTTCTTAATTTTTTTCTTACTGGCTTCGCTCCAGGGTAAATAACCAAATGATGAACCACAACTTCTGGATCTAGAAATAGCATGTCAGCATAGGTCCATGCTAAATTTACCTTCCTTTCCTTCAGAAATGCTGCTAGTAGTTCTTGTTCTTCTGTCAGAAGCGGCTCAACATAGAAAGTGATTTGTGGTGTTGTCTTCATTCCCAAGTTGACAGGATTACACTGTTTTGCAAGGACTGCTAATTTTTCTTGATGTAGTGCAGTAGGGGGGAGATTGAATCCTTCATCCTCTAGCACCTCAGAGATTTTTTCACCATTGGATGTGTCCTTTATTTTTACTATTCTGTGGTTAGAGAGTACCACAGTGTGGTTTTCACTCAATAACTCTGAGATTATTCTCATTCTTTTTCTTTTGCAACTGAAGGATTCAATCATCTCCCTGTAATATGCTTGAGTGTTTAATGTGATGTCAAAACCAACTTTGTGATCCCCACACAAAACTGCATCCCTTAGTCCCATGAATTCTGAGAGGGCCTCATCCTTTTTGAATGAGTCTAGAATTGGCAGTCCTTGTTGGTCATGTTCGATGAGTTGAGGGTATACTAAGTTGATTTTGTGGATTTGTTGGTTTGACTCAGTGGGTGAGACACTAATCATTAGCAGGGAGGAATCCTCAAAGAGCAAGGGAAGGTTAGCTATGGTATCATCCTTGTCACTACTGGCGCAGACATCAGTTATGGAAAAAGTGAAATTGTCTAGAGGGATACCTATGCATAAGGGTGGTCAAGGGGTGGTTGTTGATACTTGAGGAGAGGACCTAACTGCCCTACTAGGAGTACCTCTGCCATGTACAGTTATACTTGAGGGAGTACATCCAAGGCTAAGGTTTCTCATTCTTCTTTTTGCAATGATGGGCTCTAACCGTCCATCACTATTCCTTCCAAGGATTTCATTTTTGTTGTAGCCCATACCAAGCATTATTTGTAGCCCTCTATTAGCTTCATCCATGCGTAGTGTGGGCATGGGTCCTACATCATGGTATATCATGCTTGAAATATCTTCCTCATCAACATTTTCCTGACTTAGGTCTCCCCAATGGCGGAATCCATAAGGGTCTTCCCTAAGGGTGTGGACGGGTGTTTTAGTTGATGAAGGTTGCCCATGTGATCTAGGAGATTGTGGTAACTCTCCTACAAAAAATGCACTCTTCTTCATTTTGTAGTCTCTGCATCCATTGTTTTGGATCATGAGTTTGATGTCAGATATATCAGGAATGGTGGGTGTCTTTGTCGTAGAAGTGGAGGTAAGGTTAGATGGGTCGATGTATGCAATGGATGGGCCTTCATAATTTTTTGGCACTTGGGGGATTTTATAAAACTTGGCTTCCAAGTTTTTACAGTAGGCAAATGGTTTGAGATCCCTATGTATAGTGACCTCCTCATTCTGGTACAAGAATTTGATGCATTGATGATATTTCAAGCCAACTACCTTCATTTCATGGATCCATAGGCATCCTAGGAGGATGTTATATGGTAGGTCAAGGTCAAGGACCTAACAAGTGGTCTCCATGGTTGTTGGTCCCACTTGGATTGGGATTTCAATAGTGCCCTGAGACACTCTTTCTTGATCATCATATGCTCTTATAGTGATTCTTTTGTTCTTGTTAATGGAATCCTCAGATAATCCTAGGTTCTTTATAAGTTTGAGAGAGAAAATGTTAAGGCCTACACCTCCATCCACCAGGACCCTTTTAACCTTTTTTTTGTGAATCAACACTTGAAGATGAAGTGCATGATTATGAGATGGTTGGGTGAGGAAATCTTGATCAGAGAATGTAAGGAGATTCGGGGTAACAATATTACCAACCATAGCATAAAATTGTTATGTGTCAAGGGTGGCAGAGATGGTGGATGTTGCTAATGCTTCATCAGGGATTTTCCTATGGGCAGCAGAATTTTTTAACAATTCCATGATGGAGATCTGGGTAGGGGTTCTCTTCAGCTGGTCAATGACACTATAGTCGTAGGGAATGACTTTTGTATTTGAAATGGGGGTCTAAGATGCTTGAGGTGCCCCTACAATGGTGACCTTGCCACCATGTGTGGTGACTCCATAGTTGGTGTTGGCTCCTTTAAAGTTAATGACTGAGACCATTTCATCTACACATTGGACTATCTCTTCATATACTAGGTTAACACTAGCATATTTTTGCTTGCCTTTGTTGTTCCCCTGACTATTTCCTTGATTATGATTTGGCATCAGATTTGTGTATATTTTAAGGTCGTGGTTTCCAACTGGTTGTTCAACATTTATGATCTTTTCCTCAATGAGGTCTTGGATGATATTCTTCAGCCTCATCCAATTTGTGGTTGTATGTCCCTTCATCTTGTGAAAATCACAAAGGACGTTTTCATTATACCATGGTGGTTTGGTCATGGGTTCCGCGTATTTCTCAGAATTTGACACTTTGATAAGGTTTTCCTTGACCAAATTTTTCATAATGGATTCAATTGATTCTCCAAGAGCCGTGAACTTCCTCTTGGGAGGATATTTGTTTTAGGGAGGTGGTCCTCCTTGATTTCCCAAGTTATTGATTTGGTTGGTAAGGAGTGGTTATTGTTGTGCTACTGGATTAGCTTGCACATTATTATGATTATGATTTTGTGGCTGGTGATGAGTTTGGTTGTTCTATTTAGGAGCATTTATGACTACCTTAGCATCAACCACACCATCATTTGTGATATTTTTGTTCCTCGACCACATTCAAAGTTTGTCGTTATAATTGTTGGATGAGCGGTTACCCTGTGGTGGAGGAAATTTTGAGGTGCTTCCTTGTGTAGTAAGAGATCTTTCGATATTGAGCGCTTTTGGTATCAACTGATCATATGTTGTGATGCATTGCATTTTTAAGTAGAACGCCAAGTTTTCATCTAGGTTGGATATGATTGTGAAAACTTGTTTTTCTTTTGGCATGGTCCACTTGCTCTAATTGGCCTTGTATTGCCATCTTTGTAAGAAGGATGTGAATAGCTCTCCTTTTCTTTGTTTGAGCATTGATAGTTCTTCCAAACTAACATCTGCACCCATGTTGAAAGCATAATTTTTAAGGAATGCTTCCACGATTTCCTGGAATGTTTTAATGCTTGTGGGAAGGCAAGAAAACCATTCTATGGAAGGACCAGTCAGAGTTTGGGGGAAAAGTCATATTAGATATGTGTCATCATATGCAACCTCCATGCAATGCACTTGAAATTCCCTAATGTGATTTTCAGGGTTGCCCATTCCATTATATTTATCAAATTTTGGGATTTCAAATCCCTTTTAGAACGGTACCATTGTGAGATCTCTATTGAATGGATAGGGACACAAGTTGCCTGGCGATCTAGTTATTTTTCCTGCTTAGAGGTCCAACACCTACTACGAGAGAGGTTTGATTTGAGTTGCAACATCGTTGTGTAGATCGGGAGGTGGGATGAATGTGTTTTGAGGTGTTTGGGTTGTTTGATTGATGAGAGGGGTACCAGTGGGAGTGTTTTGCAAGCTCTGTTGTGCATTCAAGGCCTACTAATATGCCTGAATTTGTGCCAACAACACTTGTTGTTGATCTTGCTGTTGTTGTTCCAACAAAGCTTATTGTTGGTCCACCTGTTGTTGTTCCCATAAAGCTTGTTGTTAATCTAGTTGTTGTTGCACCAATAAAGCTTGTTGTTTGTCTAGCTATTGTTGTGCCAAAAAAGCTTGTTGTTGGTCTAGCTGTTGTTACACCAACAAAGCTTTTTGTTTAGGTTGTTGTTGTGCTTAAAAATCTTGCAGGGCTTGTTGGTATGCTTGCTGATGAATTGCTTGTAGTTGTGCTTGGTATTGTGCTTGCACCTATTGATCCTGGTGCTGGGCTTGAGTTTGAGCTTGTGCTTGTTGGGTTGCTTGTGCGGCTTGTGTGGCTTGTTGGGCTTGTGCAGCTTGTTGGGCAGCTAGTTGTGCTCGCACTTGTTGAACAGCCTATTGTGCAACTTGTTGGTTTTGTTTAAGTACCCTCTAATGATTGGATTTTTGGATAGCTTAGATCATGGTGATGAATGAATTCATCATGTTAGCTTTTGGTGGGATTGGTGGTGGATTGGGAATGGTGCTAACCATTGTGACGAGCGAAAGGGTTTTGTTTGTGGTCAGGATTTGGGTTGTTGGTGATGTGGTTGAGATGCTCAGTCCTTGAGAAGGTATGTTTTGAGAGATTTAAGGACCGAATGATGTATTGACTATGGTGGCTTGAGTGGTTGCCACTTATTGTTGTGATGTTGCTGGAAAAAGGAGAGAATTTGATGTGATGCTCAGACTACCTAGATTTGAGAAACTAGCGGTGGGTAAGGGGGAAGACCCAATCCAAGAGGTGATGTGAATGTGAGCGGTAATGGAGGGAATGGTGGTATGCTCCCCTAGATGAAGAATGGGTCAATGACTCGTGCTGTTCCAAATAAACCACCTTCTCCTTGTGGTAGAGAAGTTTGTATGTTTAACAGATAGGTTGCTGTTGCATGGAATGAAGATGAATCTAGGTGATTATGAAAATTGAGTGGGATGTAGGGGTGTGATGGATTCACCGGGACAGAGTTATCTGGTGTGGTGGTGCTAACATTTACCTCTTTGTTGTTTACAAGGTGATGCTTTTTTAACTCATGAAACATGGCATTTCCCTTGTTTACAATTGGTGAGGTTGATGTGATTGGCGATATGGTTTGGAGAAATTCTTGAGTGATGTTTGGATATCACATTGAGGATATGTTTGTAAGAGGCCTATCCATACTAGTGCCTATGTCAAGGTCAGAAGGGAACTAGACCCCTCCTTGCATTAACATGATTAAGTATTTAAACATGGCATTGATAATTTTATGCTTCTTTGGATTTTGAACCATTTCTAGCATTTCTAATTGTCATTCCCATGTCCTCATTGGTGATATCTTCTTCATAGCCTTCCTCTTGAGCATTTTGTGATGGTAGAGAAGAGCTATTTGGGGGATTGCTTGATCCCGCAAGGTTTACTTTGGTGGTTACTTGACCTAAGTCATTGGAAGTTGATATTTCTTTGGCTTTTTCCATGTTCCTCTTGTGTTGTGATCTTGTTTGGACCATAAAATAGAGATCATTTGATCTTAATCTTTAGGCCCAAAAGAGAAGAACTAGGAAAGTCCAAGGATCAAAAGGGGTGGTGATGGTGATGAGATAAATGGATGAGGTGAATGAGTGAAACTTTTGAAGAAATTTATAGGGGTAATACTAAAATTTTAAGGCTTGGATTGATTTTGATAGTTTGACTAGGTGTATTAAGTCAAACAAGATGGTAGTGAACTTGTAAACCCTAGGAAGTTGTTTTATTCTAGGGAAAAATTGTACAAGAGAATGGATTGACTAAGTTTGTTAAGCCAACCAAGGTGATCATGAACTAGTAGACCTCAGGAAGTTGTGTTATCCTAGAGGAAAATTTGTTCAAGAGGTTTGAAAGTTTGACTAGTTGTATTAAGTCAAACCAAGTGATGCTGATTTAGCCTTTAAGTTTAGCATGAATGATTATCCAAAGTTCCCAAAATTTTGTTGGTGGGATGAAATTTGATTGATGTAGAGATGGATGAGAGTGAAAACTTTGATCCTAGACTTTGACCTACACACAACTCTTTTTTACAAGGCCTCGGTATTGAAGAACATGCCTTACTTCCTATGTAAGAAAAGAAAACCTTTCAAAAAGCTCAGGATTCTATTGATAATAAAATGCATACAAACTTGGGTTATTCTTTGAAGCCTTTTTATAGAAATTATACACTAATCTTTCTCTGACTTCAAGGAGCATTTCAAGATGTTGTTCGCGAGCTTTTAGACTAATCCTTTTGAATCTTGGTTTTGGGATTTTGACTTTTTGGGAAATCAATTGAGACAACACATGTGAGGTCCAATTAGTCTTTTATCTTTCCTTAGTGAGTTCCTTTTTTATGAAAGCACTTTCTTGATTATTGTTCAAACTGTATGTCTAATGTCCTACTTTCTTTATATCCCACAAGGTCAAATTATGTGGAAATCAAGAAACTTAGGGTAAAAGTTTCCTAGTGTTGACTTTGGTGAAACAAATGACGATAAAACCCAAGTACTTAGAAAACTCTAAGGATATGATCCCTAGGGCAAGCAAGAGCACTTAGATTCGTTAAAGGATATTTATTTCCTCAAAGGGTTTGAAATTTCAAAACTTTTGTGAATGATTATTTCTCCATGTTGTAGAACCAAGCAAGGTGTCTCAATAACATGCACAACCCTAGGCTGAAAAGACAATATTTGTTGGGTTCCCACTTGGATGAATCCAGTTGTGCATATTCAGTGCGGATGACTAGATGCTTGACCACATAGGCTCCCCCTTACATTGCACTCACTTCTCAGGTCAACCAAGCATCAGTACCCATGAATCTCCCATGGCATACTTTTCATGTCTACAATAGAACCGCATGCATAAAGTGGGGCGGCTTCAAAGGATGTGACCTTTTGTACCAACAAATAGATAGGATTTCGCCTTTTCTAAACAAGAGGTTTTAATTCAAGCATTCCATTCGTGGGGGACTATCCATGTGGTGAGAGACCATTTTTTCCCTTCTTGTCAAAATAATCCTCATGATTCTTGAACTTTCCTCAATAATTCACACTTATATACTAGTTGGAAGTCACTTGGCTTTAGCGTGTTCCCAGTTGGGTCATTCCCTTGGGTGAGTACTTTTTCCCACAAGGCAAGCCCTCTAAGATAAACAATAGCAAGCTAGCATATCCTCTAGTTCAATCAACCTTCGTTGAAAAACAAAGGGAGAAAACTCGTAATATATCATGCCCACACTCGCATGTTTGGTTCAATTTTAAATCCAAAAATGAAATGTGGAGGCAATTATTTTATTCAACTTAAGATCATCAAAAGAAATTTTGATTCTCAAGATCATAGTGAGGTGCGAGAGAAGTGCATACACTCTTTTGATGATATTAACTTGAATAAACAATTACAAAACACAATAGCATTTGTTCATTTTAATCCCACAAAGCAAAATGAATTCTTTTTAGAGCACCAAATTTAAGTGTGGAAGTTGCCTTGTTCAATTTTTAAACCTTAAACCAAATCTAGTAGATTTTTTCTAAGGTTCTTTTTAAGCCCTTTTGCAAACTTTTGAAAAATAAATTTGTTTTTTCTTTTTAAAACCCAAAAGAAAAACTAGTGTTTTCTTAAGTATGAAATTAACAAATTCCTTTTAAAACAAGATTAAAAATCCTCTAAAAGTGTTAAACAACACTATAGTGTTTAAAAACACTTTATGCATGATGAAACTGATGTCATGATGAAACCTCCCATTTCACTTTCTTCCTTGTCCTAACCTACAAGATGATAAAAACCAGAGAGTATAGAAACAAAAAATGGGTTAGTAATCGAAAAATCTAAAAACCCAAAAGGCGCATGTTTAAAAAAAAAATTAATTTGAATTTCTAACTGTTTTCAGTGGTGCAGTTTGGAACATAAGCGACACTATACAATGTCATGTGTTTGAATGAGTGTGGTGCTCTATAGAAATAGAGAGCGTGGGTGCAGAAGAGTTTTGCATGTGGCACAGTTTGTAACTCAAGATCTGCGACAGAGTTGACAATTTTGAAAAAAAATTAGGCAGGAAAATGGGTGCGGCACAGTTTAGGAAAAGTGTGGTGTGATATAGTGCCATGCCTCTGAAAGTGGTGCAATACATCACCATGAGACTGGGTGCGATGAACAATTGTGAAAATGATGAACATATGGAATGAAGTGTACAAAATTGGCTCTCAATGTCAAGAGAGTATCTTTACACGAAATTGTGGATGTTGAATGAGGAGAGAAGTCTCCCATTTATAGATTTGAATTTGGAAGAAAGAGAAAGATTTGGGAAATGTGGGACTAACTTTCACCCAATGGTTGAATGCCACTTGTCACCATGTGAATGGTTGATGGTTGTGCACATTTTTTCCAAAGTGCCAATAAATGCAATTAGGTGGAATTTGAAATTGAGGAAATGACATGTGAGAGGGAAAAAGGAATGAAATAAATGCCACTTGGCTCAATTCACAAGGACATGTAAGAGGAGTGAATGCTTTTTTGGAAGTACCCATCCATTTGGACTTTTTGAATTCAAACTTGAGGGAATATTCCCTTTTTATGCCATGTGAGGGAAAATAGAGATTTAAAAAATGAATTAAATCTATTTTCATGTGCAAGTTGCATTCTCTAGAGGATTTTAGTGATAGGGATTAACTTAATCAAGACTTTGATTAATTTAATGAGAGATTAGATGATTTGACAATTTTGACTCAAATTGATGAGTTGATTTAAATCAGAATTAAGAGGATATGATTAATTAAATAAATGATTTGATTTATTTAACTAAGTGGGAAAATGTTAGATTAAATTAAATAAGGTTTAATTTGTTTAATTTAATAAGAGGACTTTAGAGACTTTAATCAAATAAAATGATTTATTTAATTAAATAGAGACATAAGGTTAATTAAATTAAATCAATTAATTTAATCAATAAAGGAGAAAGACTTAATCAAATAAATAATGATTTATTTAATTAAGAGACAGAAAATGATGATAAGCTAAGACTATGATTTAGGAGGAAATTTTGTTAGTAATCAGGATCAAGTGTGCTGAATCAAATTGTACATTTTCCATGTCTACACTTTCTAGATGTAGCCATAGATTTAACCACCTCTGAAGCCATAAAAATCCCATCAAATTGTTTTTGACCTTTAACAAAACCCCCCTGTTAAAGGGAGATTAAGAAATCCAAGAATTATTTGAGGTGATCAGCAATAATCTTGGTGATTACTTTATAAGTGATATTATATAGGGTGATCGAAATGAAATTATGTAAAGAGTTGGCACCTTATTTTTTTGGAGTAAGGGACAGAAAAGTAGAATTTATAGCCTTAAGAATCTATTTTATCAATTGTGATTCTCTAACAATCTCCAATTAATCAAATTTTATAATTTCCTAAAATTCCTTAAATAATTCAATGGGGAAGACATCAGCCCTTAGGGGATTTCCCAGTTTTTATTTAAAAACCACTTCCTTCAACTTATCTAAAATCATAGGCTCAAGGAGGAATTTGTTTATAGAATCTAGAAATATAGAAGGGATAAAATTAAGCACCTAACTCTCCTCTTTTAGATTCTTGCCTCCCTACTCATTAAATATTTAGGAAAAACTTTGAACAAATTTTGCAAAAATATCCTAGAAATAATTCAATTGAACACCATGAGTAGAAAGAAGAGAAGAGATCATATTACCTCTTTGACACTTTTTGATGGAGTTATCAAAAAATGATGTGTTTTTATCATCCTCCTAAAGATAGTCAATTTGGGAATTTGGTTTCCAATAAATCTCTTCTCAAAGTTAACATTTTGATAGTTGTTTTGACATCTTATTCTCTTTGTGCAGAAGAGGCACTAACATACCTTGATCCCTAGTAATAGAAGTAACTCTGTCCAATTGTGTTTGGACCTATTTTTTATTTTGAAGATATTTCCAAAGGAAGGTTTATTCCATCTTTTGAGATTTTATTTAACATATTGTAACCTCTTAAAGAAGGAATACATAGCTTTACCAAAAGTTGGCGTCCCTTCCAACCACCATCTTTCAACCAAGCTAGCCAAGTTAGTTTTCCTGAGCCACATAAGATAAAAATTAAATGGAGCCTCGTTAGGGAGATCAAACAAGGTAGAGGAGAATTTGATTGGCTAATAGTTGAAGCCCATCCAACCCAAAATTTCAAATTGAGAGGTCCAAATATTTCCAATCCAAAATTTTAAAACCAAGAACCTATTTGATCTTTCAAAAATAGCTTCATTTCCTCTTCATTTATTACTCCAAGTGAAGAGGCCATTTCTTGGATTTGTCGAAAGTATGGATGTGTTTTATGGTGTTGTCATTAATGTTGTCATTGATGTCAACACAGATTTGTGTTGCCAACTACTTTTGAGAAAAAATGTGAGAGATAAGGAGAAGACTAAAACAACCTTTAAAGAAATGAAGATAAAATAATACATAGATGAAGATCCACCACTAGGGTTCCACACATTCACAACTTGATCAGAATATTGTAGATACCATCAACTCACTACTTTCAGGAATCTAACACCTTAAAGTATTGTTGCCTTAATTCTCCCTTCCACTTTTTTCCTTTCTCACTTTTCGCACACTTCACTCACTTGTTTGATTCGTGGATGGATGGATATCAATTTTGCTACAACTTAACTTGATTTTATACCATCTTCAACCTCAAGAACTTTCTCCAAGATCAACTATACAAATTCATTTACAAAATCAAACTAGGTCAGCTACTCAACATTCCCGCGGTGGATAAGAATGAGAGAGGACCAATTACATATTTAATCTAGGACCTAAATAAAATCTTGAAGCTCACACAAATTTTCTCAAATCGATACAAAATCCAAATATAACATGTAGACACCAGTTCATCCCAACCTAATGAAAACACCAATGATCTTTGAATTACATGCATCTATAGCAAGATAATCACTTGAGGATCACTCAACACGCTTCACTAGTCATTTCACCACCTCTGAGAACATCTTAGATACATCCATAAAAATTACAACCAACTTCATTTCTAGAGAAATCTTCACGAGTCCAACTGGACCAGCCAGTAAAACATAGGAGTTCTAGAGCAGGACTTCTGGAGCACCAAACCACTAGAAATTTTGTGTGGACTAGGAGAAATTTTTTGGCTCTACAGTCTTCAAATATTTTTTTTCAGAATAAGGATTATGTGAATCCACTTAACTAATGCATCTTCATGTGCACTTAGTTCAAATAAGGAGGGGTAGTAACCCCTAACTTCTTGATGAATAGAAGAGTACAAGTGGTGGTGCATTCTTCCTTGGAGGAATTTTAGTTTCATGGTTGAGCAAGAAACAAGATTCAATTTCTTTATCTACTGTAGAATCAAAATATATTGCAGCAACATCTTGTTGTACACAAGTACTTTGGATGAAGCAAACTTTAATTGACATAGGTATGATAAATGATGAAACTATCTCTATATTTTGTCACAATACAAGTGCTATAAACATTTCAAAGAATCTAGTGATGAATTCCAGAATAAAGAATATATCTATCAAGTATCACTTATTGAGGGTGAAGGTATTGAGGAAGGAAGTTAGACTTGAATATGTTCCTACCAAAGAAAAATTTGCAGACATATTCACTAAGGCCCTTCCGAAGGATACTTTTGAGTATCTCAGAGGGAAGTTAGGGGTTATTGCCCCTCCTTCTTTGAATTAAGTGCACATGAAGGTGCATCAGTCCAGTGGATTCATAGACTCTTTATTCTAAAACCAAATATCTAAAGACTGTGAAGCCAAAATATTTCTCCTCATCCACAAAAAATTCTAGTGGTTCGGCACTCCGAAAGACCTACTCCAGAGCTCCTATTTTTTACTGGCTGGTCCGATTGGACTAGTAAATATTTCTCTAAAAATGAAGTTGGTTGTAATTATTGCGGATGTATCTAAGATGTTCTCAGAGGTGGTGAAATTATTGGTGAAGCATGTTGAGTGATCCACATGTCATTAATTTTCTAGAGATGTACATACTTCAAATATCATTGGTATTTTCATTAGGTTTGGCCGACCTAGTGTCTACACGTAACATTTGGCTTTTGCATAGATTTGAGAAAATGTGTGCCAGTTTCAAGATGTTATTTAGGTCCTAGATTAAATATGTAATTGCTCCTCTCTCATTCTTATCCACCATGAGAATGTTGAGCAACCAACCTAGTTTGAATTTGTAAATGAATTTGTATAGTCGACCTTGGAGAATTTTCCTAAGGTTGAAGATGGTATAAAAGCAAGTTAAGTTGTAGCGAAATTTATATCAATCCATCTACGAATCAAACAAGTGAGTGAAGTGTGCGAACAAGTGTGAAAGGCATAAAGTGGAAGAGCGAATTAAGGTAATAGTAATTTAAGGTGTTAGATTCTTGAAACCAGTGAGCTGATGGTATCTACAATCTTATGATTAGGTTGCAAATGTGTGAAACCTTAGTGATGGATCTTCATCTATTTATTATTTTGTTTCTCTATAGGCAGTGAGCCTCCTTTCTGGATAATGAGTCCTTCTCAAGGTAGTGAGCCCTTAATCTGGGTAATGAGCCTTTGTATTTGGGTAGTGAGCCTTTGTATTTGGGTAGTGAGCCCTCTGGTAGTGAGCCTTTGTATTCGGGTAGTGAGCCCTTTGGCAGTGAGCCTTTGTAACCATTATTGCATTACTACTATATTGTGAGTTAATCATGACCATGGTTTTTCCCTCATTGGGTTTTCCATGTAAATATGGTGTCTCTGGTGTTCTCTTTATGTTATTTGCATTTCTTGTTTACACTTAATAACATATTGAAGTTAAGGTGAAAAGATCAAGTTCATAAGTAAAGAGATTTGATACAACTAATTCACCCCCCCTCTCAATTGTCTTGTGCATTTCAATAGGCTTTACATCATATAGGTTGATAAAGGTAATGTTATCTCTAAACATAGAAAAATAAGGACCAAGCCTGCTTCTAGCTCTTATTTTTTCATCCAAGCTACAAATGGCATTAAAATATCCAACAATAATACAAGGTAAAGGAGCTAAATATACGTCATATTTATAATTGTAGAAACTTAAAATTTTCTTGACTGATATTACACATCTGAATTTGATTACTAAAACCATTTTCATCCTAAATTCACCTCTTTTTGACCATCTAATTAAATAATCTTCATTATTTAATTGAATTTATCACTTTCTCCTATTAATTAAATGATCAATATTATTTGGATAATTCACCCCCTTTCAAGCTAATTTTCATCTTATTTAATTAGGTAATGTGAATTATTTAATTAAATTTCTTATGTCTTCGCACTTAGTTAAATAATATTTATTATTTATTTAAATGTCATTAAACCTCCTTTTATTAAATAAGTTAATTATTTAATGAAATTCCTAATTTCATCCATCTTGTCAATTAAAATATTGTTTTAATTATTTAAATAGCTAATTTCTCTCACCCTCCCACTTGTAAGGGAATATTCCCCTAGAATATTCCTCCATTTGAACTCCTCCAAAATGGAATATTCTTGTAACAAACTTCCTAAAAACTTCCTAATTTTAGGAAGTGTGCTTCTTTGAATCAATGAGAGCCATTGATTAAATACTTGATCCTTTTCAACTTGCATTCTCAGCCATTTATGAAAATCATTGATCCATGACATATCCTCTCATTGTTTCTCATCCATTGATTGATCAAATCAATCTTGATCATTGATTCAACCATTTCTCCTATAAATACTCATCATTTCTATGAGAAAGGGATCCACTTTCATTTAGAGTAACTATACTATACTGAATTTTAGAGCATTTTTCCATTAGTGTTTCAAGCATTTAGCATCCATTCTAGCTTAGTTTTAAATCTATCTTAGTTTATCTTTCATCCATTTTCATAAATCTTCATCAATGGAATCCATTAGAAAGCTTGTCTCAATCTATTGATTGGGAAAGGGCTGAAATTCCACATCAATTCAGCACCAATCCCCCAATGGGATGAGCTTTGAGGCATTAGATTAGTTTTTATTATGCATTTCTTGTTTTTTTAATGTTTAATGGCTTCTTCATTTGATGTTTTCAAGTATTTCATTGGAAGTTTGACTTAACTAGTTAAATCTTGGTCTATTTAGTGTGGATCTTGTAGGTTTAGCTTAGGTTATGATAATTCTCACATTTTGTCTCTAGAATGAGGGATTTACTAACAAAATTTGATAAAAAAAAATCGAGTTTCCTATGATTTGTAGGTTGTAGGTCACGTCAATGCAATTGTTCTAAAGCGGGACAACATAATTGGTTGTATTTGTATGAAATTTCTATTTGGCCATAGTGATGCAATTGCATATTCTAAGGTAATTGAAATATGGTGAAGCTTTGTAGTGGTGCATTCATTCACTAATGCAATTGATCATTCTATTTTTCTTCTATGGTTGTAGGTAAACCAGAGTGACATAATTGTAATAGTGATGCATTTGTCCTATTCCAACACAATTGAACTCTCTGGTTTCTAATAGAGTGACACTATTGAAATTCACTAGAGTGATGTAGTTGCAAACATTGACACAATTTTCCTAAACTAGAGCAATGCAATTGTCAGCATAGTGACACAATTTTTAGGTAAAATAGAGACTTAAAATTTCATGTCTGCTTTGGATTTTCAATTTAATTTATTCTATGGTCATTTACCGACTTCTAGATTTT
This sequence comes from Sequoiadendron giganteum, assembly GCA_007115665.2. Lineage (NCBI taxonomy): Eukaryota > Viridiplantae > Streptophyta > Pinopsida > Cupressales > Cupressaceae > Sequoiadendron > Sequoiadendron giganteum. Next base: position 220,051,271 of record CM021106.1, read on the forward strand.
TCTATAAGTCTAAATATTTTTTAGGTTTGGAAAGGAGAATAAAATCTTGAAATGAAGGAGAAACTTATCATTTGATCTTTATTATAAAATAAATTTTAAACACTTGTCGAATGATATAACCCATCTTGCTACTTTATTCATGCTTTAAAATCACTAGTTTATAATTTGGGCTTTAAAAATTTACAATGCTATGGATTTTTCAAAGTTGGATAAAATTAAACCCAAACATCCTCACATTGCAATGTTAGTTTAAAATTAAACAATAAAAAATTACACTTCATTTTGGTGCAATTAAAATGAACATAACATCTATTTTTGTGCATTAAAAAGAATCAATGTATTTTGTGCTTGCCACACTTGTGTAAACTTTTACTGTGTATCCTCTCCCCTTGTACTTTGCTCAATCTAGGGTGAATAGAGATACTCTAAGTTTACACACTTTTTTGAGTCACCCCAAGGATTTGCTACATATCCACTACCCTTACACTTTGTGTGATCTTGGGTGAAGAGAAATAGCATTTTCTTTTCTTTTTTAGATAAGGGCCTACATATGAGATACATACCACAATGGAGAACTCATAAGTGACCCTAAAATAATGTTTACCATTGGGCTATATAAATTTTTCAAAATCTAAATAAAGTAGATTAAATTTAGGTGGGAATGTCATGACATGCCTCTACCCTCATACAAATGTAATGGGTTGTATAGGGTGGTTAAATCTTTAAGTAGCTTATGTATGATGCATGTATCCAATGTTCACAGTTATCATTACAAACCTTTGTCTAGAGGCCAACCAAGTTTTCTAAAACATCCTTTCAAGTAGTTCATTGGAATAGCACCATTATAAGAAGTTACCACATTTGATTTATAGTTGAGGAATAAAGCTTAATATTTTATTCTCTTGTGCAAAAGTAGGTGTGTTAAGATAGTACATTTCCTGGACTAATCTGGGATTGTATCCTTGTTTGAATCTCTTGCACTTGTCATGGATCATGCACAAAACACACCTTAAAGGTTTCCATAGAATTGTGTGGTGATTTTTGGGAGGACTGGACAAGTGAAAAATCTAAAGTCTACTCCAGTGACCACTGTGATTCCCAAACCCATAGTGAGCTTCAATGCTTGCATGGTCGAGCAAGAGAAAAAAAAAACACTACAAAGCAATATCAGACAAGAAAAGAAAATAAAAAATTATGCAACTGTATGGGTGTGTGAATATCTCTACCAAGACTATGGATGTTTGACTAGCAGTAGAGCTATGTTCATGGGATCATAGTGACAACTCCATCTGGGCTATAGACGCCTGACTGGCCGCAGAGCAATGTCCAGGTTACTTTTGGGGTTCGATGAATTATGTAGCTTGTCCCTCCCAATTAGTAGTTGTTCGCATGATTTCTAAGGAAATGGAAATCAACTCACCATGCACACACATCCATGATGACGTCTCAATATGATTCAACCTTAGTTCTCCTCCTAAACTTGTTCTTAGTTCAGCATTGGAAACTGGCTTCTAGTTTGTGCAACCAAATATTCTGGGTTCGGAATGAATATTTATCTTTAGAATGCCAAGAGCATTCTCCCCAGTGGAGCCACCATTTATTGTGCCTATAGCACACATGCCCTATTCGGAATGGGGACCATCTTTCTTTTGCCCCACTAGGTCATTTTATTGCCACCTCATTTTGTGCACCCTCATTTTGGTGTCCTTGATGGTCAACATGCTTCTCAAGTCTCATCTTAGGTTGACCATGTGTTGCCCCTCAAAATGTGTTGAGTCCTAAAGGTTCCTTGACATTTCACCCTTTGCTGGCGTTCGTGAGGCCTCCCAGGGCTAGACTATCAGAATTCCCCTCTTGGGTTTCCCTATTTTTTTTTCCTTCTCTGACACCTTTCGGTCTACGCCTTTCTAGCTTTTGGGTCCAGACTTCTTGTTTTCTGTCCAGTAACTTGCATTAAATTTGACATTCTATCGTGCCTTTCAGACCTGACCCTTTGAGTTTCCCAGCTCGAGTTTCCTTCAGGTTTTTGCCATTTTGGATGACCATCAGCCAATGTCCTTCTAGTCTTCGGACCCCGATGCCTACTTGACTGTCAGATTCTCACTTCATTAGTTTTTGGACAGCCATGACCTCACATCATTTCAGACCTTGGGCTCTGGTCTTTCCATCGCCGTCCTTAATTTGAATCCACCAACCCCACTGACCTTCGTACCTACATTTAATAAGGACATTAATTGCAATTAGGAGTATAAATATTGGGTCTAACCTATCATTTTCACATGTTAGGGATTCTAGAGAAGTTCAGTGCCTACCCAGCCATCGTCATCCTTGTGTCAGAGCTTCCAATTCATTGTTCTTCATGAATTCAATGTCCATCTTCATCGGGTCTTCGAAGTATGCTTGTCGTCCAAGAGCCTACTCCATCTTTTCATGATTTCATGCTTAAATAATGGACAATGAGGGATGATGAGGTAAAAATAACCTCATCATCATAAAATCTGGAAACCTTACCCTTGCTAATTCAATCCTAACCCTATCCCAATTTATTAAACTTTAGGAGAAGTAATTACTTATTTTAAGGAAAATTATGCTTTCTTTCTTTCTTTTGATCAAATTGAGGAAATTGTCCAAAGCAGGTTTAATGAGTTGATTTGAGCGTTTTTGTAGGGATTAACAGGGCATCATGCGGCTTTTGTAGAAGTTAGCTAGCATGTGCCTGAAAGTAATGTTGCGAACCCACTCCTAGATGCTAGGATGATGCGCCGAAGATTCAGATTCAGTTTTATTTCTTTAAAATTTTGTTGTTAAAAAACTTTATGGCTCTTCTCGAGCCTTCTACATGTTTTAAATCTTTAAAGACATCAAGTTAGTTTTAAGTTAAGGAAGAATTTTTCAATGGCTATCCATGCCATCTTAAATTTAGGACTTAGTTAGAAAGTTACCTATAAAACTGTAATTTTCATAAGTAGTGAATAAGACAAAGAGGAAGTATCGTTATGTTGTTTACATGGTTTTGCAAATCACTATTGAAATGAGTTATCTAATTTATGTTTATTGGTAACTATTGAATTCGAATGATGGAGATTGTATGTCATTAGAGAATTTGAGAATCTTTAGTTCATGTGAGTTAAAGACGAAGTAGTAGCCCGCAATCTGGCCACTCGAGGGGAGTTAGCCTAGATAGATAAGTATTTTATTGATTAAGTTATTCCCTTTGTTAAAGATGAATTGTTGTTCAGTAGGAAATAACAAGATGTCGAAGAGTCAAGTAAGTTGTTCCAAAGCACCATTGTTTTTAATTTGTATAAGTTTTCTTCTATAGTTGATAATATTCCTTTACTGTTTAGAAGATGCTTAATTATCTATTTCCTTACTTTTATGTTTCTTTAATTTACTAGTTGTTTAGTTTACGCGTTTCCATGCTTTCTAGTTTAGTTGTAATTATTTTTAAATTAGTTGTCTTATGCTTTTTAATTTCGTATTCCTGTATTTTCTTAGAGTAAGATTATTTTTGAGTTAAGTAGTAATGGATTTAGTTTAGTCTTGATTTCTATAGTTTAAAAGAAAAACTGAAAATATAAAATGGGTTGTTCTAATAATCTCCTTCTGCAAACTGCCTTGGACACTGCCCGGTCAACAATTGACATTCAATTATTCTAAAGTAGTAGGACCTAATGAAAACCTATCACTTTTTGGCACCGTTGCCAAGGAAACTTCTCAAAAATCCTTTGAAAGTCTTTTTGCTTAAACTGTTATTAGGAGACTGTTTGAATACAAAGTTTTATGCCAAAAATATCTTAGTCGGCTTTCTTTTCTGCATGATCTAGAAAAGTGGCCCTCAAGGACACTTTATACCAAAGACCACCCCAAAATACATACCTATCATACATAGGGAAGCCGAAGGCTCAAACGACCACACTTCTGAACAATTATTTGAGCCTACTCCACCCGAGGCTTTCCATTATTTACCTATCAAGCAACTGGGAGAACAGCCAGTTATTGAGGAAATTGTTTTTGAGGAACATACTCTTCTAAACATCATGGGAGATCATAGAGCTAAACCTAACCACAATCAACCTCAGCCTCCTAGAACATTTACCTATCCTATTACATTGGATGTTGATGATGATACTGTCATGAAGAACATTTCTCCAGCTTTCCTTCCAACCTTAATCAATTTCTCTTTGAATTTAAAGTCCTATGTCAGACTTATGATTATAAGAATGACAACCAAAAGTTGAAGCTTTTTCCGTCAACTTTAAAGGACTCAGCAATGTGTTGGTTCATGGGATTGGGTTTTGGTAGTATAACATCCTGGGAAGAAATGGAGACTGTTTTCTTGCACAAATACCAGAGTTACTATAGGGTAAGTGATCGTAAGGAGGAGCTATTTAAGCTAAGGAAAAATGAGGATGAAAGTTTGGAGGATTATCTCAATAGATTCCTCTTCCTCTCCAAAAGATGTGGAGAGATGACCATTAGTGTAGAGATTCTCAAAACAATGTTTCTTAAAGGTCTTGATGATGACGCTCGATGAAACCCTGATTTAATGGGAAAAGGTGACATATCTCAATTAACTCTTGAAGAAATATGCGATTTTTGTCAGAATTTCTTCCGTACTAGGGGAGGAATCTACAAAACTAATATTTTTAAAGGGTCTAATGAGATAGGTAAGCTCCACGAAGAAATAGAAAATCTGAAAATGGATATTCTCATGCAATTGAATACCACCCTAGATGATTTATAAGCTAAAACCCGTAACCCTGATACCTTTTCAATTTATTGTCCAAGGTGTTGGAATAAACACCTGTTGTGTGAGTGTCATTTAGATAAAGTCAATGTTTGTCAGTTGTGTGAGAAAAAACATCCTACAAACTAGTGCGAACTTTTATCGGATATTAAGAATACTAAGAAAAAAACCATTCAGGTTGAAGAAGAAATACATGCTTTAAACCAACATCAAGGAGGTAATTTCCCTTATAGATAGAATCCTAATCCTACATGATGACCACAAAATAACTGGGCTCATAATCAATGGAATCCATCTTGGAATCAGTCACCTCCACCTCAACCTAACTGGGGAACTCCTTATTGGGGATCACCTGAGTGGACAAACCACACATGGGGCAATCAACAATGGCCAAATCAATCCCAACAATAGTGGTACCAACAACATGCAGTACCCCAATGGAATCAAGCACAAAATCAGTTCTATACTAAAGCGAAGAGGAATCAACAGTAGAACCTGTTACTGCCAGCTTAGAACCCTCCTCAACATGAGCAAGTAAACCAACCTCAGCTTCTAGTGCAACCATTGCCCAATCCTAAAAATAATCTCCAAAATACGCAAATCTATTCTACTATACATGAAAATGTTACTAGGCTTAATGTGATACATTTTGGAAATGTGTAGTTGCATTCTGGTCAAACTCTTCAAACAACAACCATTGAAGAAATAGTGGAGGAAACTGAGCCTACCAGTCCAACAAGAGACACGTCGTCTAGGCAGGATATTACTCCTCAAGACAAAGAGCCTTTTTTAGCGGCAGGGGTTGCTAACTTGTCTCAAGGGGAGGAGGGTCAGCTCTTAAGTCAACATAAGGAGGATCCTGTTCCAAGAAAGAAAATGATGGCACCATATCTGGGAAATTTAAATTCTATAACTCTGAAAGATACTCTGAAAGTATCTTTGGCTACGAAAACTATGTTAATTCGGGAGATTAAATAGTTGAAAATTGAAGTTCCTTTGTTGCAAGCAATAAAATAAATCCTTGAATTAAACCAGTTAATCAAATAGTTATGTATCAAAACACCAAGGAGGAAGCCAAAAATGATAAATACCATTCATATTGATGGTTATTTAGCTGATTTTTTGTCTGGAAAGACTATTGCTCTGAAATACGATGATCTTGGAAATCCACTTATAACTATTACAGTCAATGAGGTAACAATACCAAATACACTAGTGGATCTAAGAGTAGCTATTAATGTGATGACAGTGGATGTAATGGAAAAATTAGGTTTACCTAATTTAATTCCTACAACCACAGTCTTACAAATGGAAAATCAGTCTATAGCCATCCCGAAGGGTGTCATTAAAAATGTCCTTGTCAAAATTCATGGATGGGATTATCTAGTCGACTTCCAGGTGATTCAATAACTTACACGTAAGGATAGCTATCCTATAATTCTTGGAAGACCTTGGCTGGCCACGGTTGCTACTAAGATTGATTGTAGGGAAGGGGGAATGACCATTTCGCATGGCCAGAATAGTGAACGATTGTTCTTATATCCCCCTGGTAAGCCTACTAAGCATGACAAAGTCTGGGTTGATGAACCTGAGGAATCAAATGATTCAAACAGATTAGCCTCCCTAGCCATGGTGGTAATTAAATAACATGGGGAGGAACTGGAAGAAGAGTTAGTAAATGAGATAGCATGTCTTGCTATAACCCCGAATGAGGAAGAAATGATGGATTCTCCAAGGATTTTTGGGTAGCCAATTGATATAAGTGGAATGGAGCACAGTTATGCTACAATGGGAATGTCGTGTCCCTTAGCAAATATGATTCCCAAAACAAGTCATTTCTATGAGGATATCACAAGGTTTCACCAACTAGTACCTCATAGTTGTCCTCTTAATATGTTGTTGCGACCTATGTATACTGTAACCACAGTTCATCCTGGAACAAAATCGATAATGCTATTACCAGGAAAAACCTTGAATATCAATAGTTGGTTGACAGAAACTCAGGAGGATAAGTTGTTTAATATGTTGGTACAAAGATCCAAAGCTTTTGCTTGGGATTATACGGACATGAGGGGAATTCACCCAAGTGTTTGTACTCATCACATTTACATTGATATCAATATAAGGCATGTTCGCCAACCGCAAAGGAGACTCAATCCCGCATTGAAGGATTTGGTCAAAATTGAGATTGAGAAAATCCTTCATGCTGGATTTATTTATCCAATCTCTGAGAGTAAATGGGTATCACCTATGGTGGTAGTCCCAAAGAAACTAGGAATTGGAGAATCTATGTAGATTATCGAGAACTCAATAAAACCACTTATAAAGATTATTTTCCCTTACCATTCATTGATCAAGTCCTGGATAACTTGGCTGGGAGAAAGTATTTCTCCTTTCTCAATGGATTTAGTGGTTATAATGAGATATAGGTTGCTCCAGAAGACCAGGACAAAACCACATTTACCTGCCCTTAGGACACATTCTCATATAGAGTGCTTCCTTTTATACTATGCAACGCTCCAGCAACCTTCCAAAGAGTTGTTCTTGCTATATTTTCTACTCTCGTTAATGACTATGTAGAGGTTTATATGGACGATTTTACAGTCTATGGGTCAAACTATGATGAAGCTCTTCAGAAACTAGATTGATTTCTGCAAGTTTGTGAGGAAAATAGACTATCCCTTAGCCATGAGAAATGATTAATAATGGTGGAGCAAGGAGTAGTCTTGGGTCATCATATTTCCTAAGAAGGAATAAAGGTAGACCCTAAGAAAATTGAAGTTATGCAACAATTGACAATCCCTCAAACTCAAACAGATGTAAGAAGTTTTCTTGGACATGCTGGTTACTATAGAAGGTTCATAGAAGGCTTTAGTAAAATTGCAGCTCCTATGTTCTCTCTTTTACAGAAAGAAGTAGATTTTGTCTCGACATCTGAGTGTCAACAATAATTTGAAGCAATGAAAGAAAAACTTATCTCTACTCCCGTTTTGAGAGGGCCGAACTAGATTATTCCCTTTCATATCTATGTTGATGCTTCTAATGATGATATCGGTGTAGTTTTGGGACAAGAAGATGAGAATGGGAGGAAGTATGCTATATATTTTATTAGCAAAAATCTTACTTCGGTAGAAAATAATTATATAACAACAGAAAAATAATTACTAGTTGTTGTTCACGCTATCAAGAAATTTCATCATTATATTACGGGGTATAAGGTCACAATTTACATGGATCACTCAGCTATGAAGTACCTAATGAAAAAACCTATGGTTAATGGTCGAATCATGAGATGGCTATTGCTCCTTCAAGAGTTTAATGCCATGATTCTTGATAAACCAGGAAAATATAATGTGGTAGCCGATTTTCTATCACGAATCAAACATGAAGAAAATGGCATTACCCATGTATAGGATGATTTTCTAGATGAAAATATATTTGTGGTTTCTGTAAAATCACCTTGGTTTGCAGATATTGCTAACTATTTAGCTGCATCTGAGATACCTCCTAGATTCACATCTAAGTGAAAGAAGCGACTAATCAGGGAGAGTGCCCCGTTCAAGTGGATTCATGGAATGTTATTTTGTTGTGGTCCTGACATGATTTTGAGGGGATGTGTAAGAGTTGATGAAACCTATAGCATTTTAAGGGCCTGTCACAATGACTCGTCGAGAGGACATTACTCTGCAAAGTGAACTTCCCATAAAGTCTTAGGTGTCGGATACTATTGGCCCTCAATGCACAAAGACATTAAGAACTATGTGCATCATTGTGATGAATGTCAGAGGGTAGGAATACTAACTACTTCTTCAGAAATGTCGTTGTTGTGTCAGGTAGTCCTTGAACCATTTGAAAAATGGGGTTTAGATTTCATTGGACCCATAGATCCTTCCTCTCAAGGGAAAGAGTATATATTGGTTTGCATTGACTACCTGACAAAATGGGCTAAAGTTCAAGCCTTAAGAATAGCTAGGAAAGAGCAGGTTGTAGACTTCCTTTATAATAACATCTTCCTTAAATTTGGAGCCCCTCGAACTATCATAACTGATCAGGGACCTCAATTCATGTCTCGAGTGCTCTTGGCATTTACCAATCATTTTCAGGTAATCCATAGGAATTCATCCCCTTACCACCCTCAAGCGAATGGCCAAGTAGAAGTAACTAATAGGGAACTAGAAAATATTCTAACAAAAATAGTCTCTTCTAGAAGAAAATACTAGGCCAGGAAGCTCCCTAGAGCTGTATTGGCATACAACACAACCTGGAAATCTACGACTAGATTCAATCCTTATGAGCTCATTTTTGGGAAGAAGCCTCTTCTTCCCATTGAGTTCGATTTACAAACTCTATGAATGACAATGGAATTAGGTCTAGATTTAAAAAGAGTTCAAGTTGAATGAGTTCTGCAACTGCACAAATTAGATGAACTTCGTTTAGACGCCATCCATCAAACAAAACTAATTCAACATCAATGGAAGGTATGGCATGATAAACATATTAAGGAAAAGGAGTTTCACAATGGGGACTGGGCCTTGTTATTTGATTCTAGGTACAAATACCATAAGGGCAAGCTGAGGACTCACTAGTTGGGACCTTATGAAGTTGAGGAAGTCTTTTCGAATGCAACTGTTCGGTTAAAGCCAATCGATGGTGACACGCGAACTCTATTAGTTAATGGTCATCGCTTATGTGTCTACCATAAGCCAGTCAATAGGGAAGACTTTACAATGATGGTCAAAATACAAGGTGAGGTCCAATGTGTTGAATCTGTCATGGCAGAGTCTATCTAGTAAAAACTTTAGGTTGTTGTTTAAATTAAAATATATATATATAATATATAATAGTAATAATAATAATAATAAAAATAAATAAATGGACATGTATGCTAAGATATTTTCCTTCATTTAATCTTTTGTCGTTTCTGGACTTAGCTAAATATTTTTCATATTTTTTTAGGACTTCCCAAAAAGCAGAAAATAAATTTTGGAGCACCCTCCAAAGATACTCTGGAACGTTATGATGTTGATGCTCTAGAACTTGATGTTCTCAAAACCCGATGCTCTGAAACTTGTATAGATCTTATCATGTCAAGGACGCATTATGCACTAAGGTTCAAAGTTGTGAAGATTCTTTTCCATGTCACTCAAACCTTTCATTCCATTGCTACTTCGGTTGCATCTTTTAGTGATGCTCCAGAACCTTTCATTCTGTTACTGCTCCAGTTGCATTTTCAGAAATGCTCCAAAACCTTTCATTCCATTGCTGCTTTGACTGCACCTTTCAGCGATGCTTTGGAACCTTTCATCCCGTTGTTGCTTCGGCTGCATCTTTTAGCGATGCTCTGAAACCTTCATTTCATTCTTGCTCTGGCTGCATCTTTTAGTGATGCTCTAGAACCTTCATTTCATTCTTATTTCAGTCACACCACACACCAATGCTCCGAAACTTATGTGCTCAGGAACTTGTTCATTTATCTTCCACCACCTTTTTCGAAATTTTAAAATTTTCGCGATTCTTCCGCTAGAATATCCAATACATTTGTCTTTCTATTTTTGCTTTAGTTATAGGTAAGCCACCCAACTCTGTGGTCCTCATTGACAGCTCTATCCCCCATAGAATTCTACACCATATCATAATAACTCAGTCGTCACTTCAACCAATGCCTTCACATCATCCTGTCAAATCTGTGAGGATTAAGATCTTCGAATGATCACAAAACGAGGGTAAGTATTAATTTTTGCTTTAAGTAGGTAGCTATTTTCAAATAAAGAATCATTAATTGGCACATACCTCACTTCCAATTTAGTAATTCATGCCACCCAGCGATCAATCACTTGTACGACAAAGCCTTTTGCAAACCTCCATGCAGATTGGAAATCATTGAAGCATAAGTTGCAAATAAAAAAAATAAGTAATTTCAAAAGCAATATTTTCAAAAGGAACCTGCATGGGAGCTTTGTGCTAGAATTATAATTACTTGCTGTGTATGAAATCTAGAAATGGGGGGTGGAAAAAGAAAGGTAGAACCAGATTCAGTGGAAAAATTATTGGGATTGAGTAATATCTCTAGATTGTTCGAGCAAGCAGGGTGGTTAAACTTCATCTGGAAATTTGAAGGCCATAATGAAAAGCCGGTAAGATCCTTTGCTGAGAACTACACAAATGGTGAAGTGGTACTTCAAGGGAAGTGTTTCAAGGTAAGCTCTAATATTATTTCTTGCTTATCTGGATTAGAGAATGCAGGCATAAATATAAAAGAAACCTCTCAAATAACGTATCAAAAATTAGTTGAATTATTTGTTAGAGGGGGAGACCCATATCCAATGGTAGTAATAAGTACCATTGGACAAAATAAGGGATTCTAGAGAACTTCCATATTAGAACCTTGGGGTCATTGCATGGATTATAAAGTATTTTACTTGTGAAGGTCAGCTTACCATAGTTGTAGGGCCTACCTTTCATATGTTGACCCATTTACGTCACAGAAAGGAGGACCCAACTCATAGGGTTAATATGCCTGAATTCTTGTTTGATTCCTTAAATACTTCCATGGAGAGGTATAAAATAGGGTCTAGGCCTTTGAAACACCATGGGTTAATTAAGCTAATCTACAAGTATCACTTCCGTAAGAAACCCATGGGGAAATGGGAGAAATTTTTAGAGAAAATGGAGAAGCCTACAATTGAAAGAACCATAGAATTAGGGGAACCATCCCAAAAGGCTATTCCATCATCCGAAGCAACTTCCCCTAAGGGATTTTTGGCTCCAGAAGCTCTTAATCCCACCACTCTTGGTGAGGATTTTCTAGACCTCTGCAGTGATAAATTCCAAACCCCCGACCTGCAAGAATAAGTTAATATTGTTTATTCTGACAAAAAGTAAACCAAGGAAAACAAGAACAAGGAAAAATAAAACACCTATCATTTTGCAAGAATCACCTCCACTCAGAAGGAGTAAGCGGTTGGCTTCTGAATTCTCTGAAACCCCAATACAAGGTAAGGAGGGAATTTTACAAAAGAAAAAGCCTAAGTAGCTACAAGAACCCATAGAAATTTCAAAGCAAGCCAGTGAAGACGAAACATCCCCAAATAGAGAGGATTTAGGTGAAGTATTTCCTTTCCATTATGCACATATAGAGGAAATTTTCAATGATGGAACTCAGGGTAGAGAACCTGAAGGGGATTGCAATATGCCAGAAAAGTTGTCACCCATTGTAGATAAAATTGTTGAAATAGTTGAAACCAGTTGTGCCAGTGCTAAATTAGAAAAGTATAAACTAGAAATTGATGATTTATAGAGGCAATTGTCTAAAAATAACAAATTTATAGAATTACAGAATGAGGAGTTGGTTGTACAAACTACTATAATAAATAAAAGGGATCAAGAAATAAGAGACTTGAAGCTAAAATTGCAGGACAAAGACTCAAACATATATAAGTTGTAGGAACAAGTGCAAGAGTAGTACAAAAAGCATAAAACTTATAGTGAGAATATTGCATAGAAGGATGTAGAAATGATAAAAATAAAACATAATTTTGTGCTCATGCTCTCATCTTTCGAGGAGGATAAGAAAATAAAGAATGAGGAGTTGAACACTTCTATCAGCAAAGTAGTTGAACTAGAACATGATTTGAAGGAATGCAATGTGAGACCCCAAACTGAGTCCAAAGTAATTCAAACTGAACCAGTTGTAACTGATTGGTTCTAGGTCAGCATTCCACCTCTACTAAAAAAATGGATGGAACAGTGTTACTTCCTTAGAAATATCCAAGATGAAAATCATAGGCTAAAGAAAGAACTGGTGCTCCTAAAGGAGTCATTTCACAAAGCCTACAGAGGGAAGCAGGATCCCTATCAACTTATGGACTATTTGTTGAATTGTAGAAGGCCATCAAGAATTTACTCAATGTTTTTGAATGAACAATGGCTGAGATGGAAACTATTCAGGATCTATAATGATCAACCCTATGAGCCTAATGACAAAGAGTTTGTAAAAATATTTATAAAATCAACTCCTGAAGACCAGGATTTAAATTGTGAATTCTTTCTCCATAATTTGTTATTAGAAAATCATACAGATTTCTTTATTAATTTGTTTGTTGGAGAGGTAGAATTGAGGGCATTTCTCTCAACTATGAGAAATCAAATTCATTTGCAAGATCGAACAAAGGAATTTGTACAGGTAAAGAAAATAGTGGGTCTCCAGATTAGGTCCCCAAATTCAAGGCCTGAAGGGTTCAAAGCTATATTTTTGTCTCTTCTAGTTAATGAAAAGATGAAGGAAAGATATGACAACAACTTTAAGATGTGTTATGACAATTTTATAGCGAATGAACAAAAATTAATTGGAAAAGCATGGCATGCATGTGAGGAAAGGTTCGCCCCTCTTCTAGCTTATTTAAAGAAAAGAGAAGTTATTTCTCCTCTAAACATCAAATGGTCATTCAGAAGGGCTGATGCTCTAATTAAAATCCTAAAAACACTCAGAACAAAGTGGATAGGAATGAAATACAGGCCCCCCTTGCTACTGAATCCACCCTCGACTTTTAATATTTCCACAGATTAGAATGATAATCTTTAATGAGTGGAGAGAGAGTGTGATGTTCCATAGAGGTTTCATTCATAACCCTGAAGCTTTCAATGCATCATCCAGGGAAACACATGATCTCAATACTCTTTATGAAGAATGGAATAGAACTCAAGGGTTTAACTATGGAGCAGGAGGACCTGCTAGAAATTAGGTAGGAGAGGAGATGATGAGGTAAAAAATAACCTCATTATAATAAAATCTGGAAAGATTACCCTTGATAATTCAATCCTAAGCCTATGCCAATTTATTAAACTTTAGGAGAAGTAATTACTTATTTTAAGGAAAATTATGTTTTCTTTCTTTCTTTTGATCAAATTGAGGAAATTGTCCAAAGCAGGTTTAATGGGTTGATTTGAGCATTTTTGTAGGGTTAACAAGTCATCATGTAGTTGTTGTAGAATTTTAGCCAGTACGTGCCTCAAAGTAATTATGTGAACCCACTCCTAGATGCTAGGATGATGCGCCGAAGATTCAGTTTCAGTTTCAGTTCTTTAAAATTATGTTGTTAAAAAACTTTATGGCTCTTCTCAAGCCTTCTACATGTTTCAAATCTTTAAAGACATCAAGTTAGTTTTAAGTTAAGGAAGAATTTTTCAATGGCTATCCATGCCATCTTAAATTTAGGACTTAGTTAGAAAGTTACCTATAAAACTGTAATTTTCATAAATAGTGAATAAGACAGAGAGGAAGTATCATTATGTTGTTTACATGGTTTTGCAAATCACTGTTGAAATGAGTTATCTGATTTCTGTTTATTGGTAACTATTGAATTCAAATGATGGAGACTGTATGTCATAAGAGAATTTGAGAATTTGTAGTTCATGTGAGTTAAAGATGAAGTAGTAGCCCACAAGCTGGCCACTCGAGGGGAGTTAGCCTAGATAGATAAGTATTTTATTGATTAAGTTATTCTATTTATTAAAGATAAATTGTGTTTAGTAGGAAATAACAAGATCTCTAAGAGTCAATTCAGTTGTTCCAGAGCACAATTATTTTTCATTTGTATAATTTTTCTTCTATAGTTGATAATATTCCTTTATTGTTTAAAAGATGCTTAATTGTCTATTTCCTTACTTTTTTGTTTCTGTAATTTACTAGTTGTTTAGTTTACTTGTTTCCATGCTTTCTAGTTTAGTCGTAATGCTTTTTAAATTAGTTGTCTTATGCTTTTTAATTTAGTATTCTTGGATTTTCTTAGAGTAAGATTATTTTCAAGTTAAGTAGCAATGGCTTTAGTTTAGTCTTGATTTCTATAGTTTAAAAGAAAAATTGAAAATATAAAATGGGTTGTTCTAATAATCTCCTTCTGCAAACTGCCTTGGACACTACCCAATTGACAATTGACATTCAATTATTCTAAAGTAGTAGGACCTAACAACAGCCTATCAAGGGATACTCTAATATGAACCTGATAGAAGGGACACCATGCCACAAAACCCATGTGTTGTATTTCCAAAACATCCCTTAGAATCTTCAAAAATTGAATTCGGAGCCTTGTTGTCCCATCGTTATTCTTAGGGGCAGTTGTTGGTGCCCTCAAGGCCCAGGACTCCCCAATGCCATGACCTTTTAACATGCAAACTTGACAAACATACCTCAACAGAAAATATCCTTGTGGGTTTCAAACTCTGGAACACCACCTTCGGATGGACGATCCTTTTCAGTTGTTTAAAATGGCATTTCCCTCACATCTCTCCAGACCTCTGACCCTAGATGGAAGATTGACACAAAACTTGTGATAAAATTGATGCCTCCATGCACCCATCGGGTCTTAGTCTACAGACTTCCATCCTCGGAACGCCGCTTCCAGCTCATCATTCTCAATGGCTATGAAGGGACTGCCCTCCGACACCCCAACCCCGAACTCATGAATGCCATCCGAACAAACTAGTTGAAAAATGAGTAAAATCCCTAATTTCCTAGTAGTCCCTGAGTCCTGGCCTTCAGACTTTCATCCACAGGCCAGCATTGTTCTGTTTCCATTTTAAACGGTTGTCGAGTGACTGCCTCCCAACTTCTAGGTCCCGAGTGCTTCCCTGTCGAAACAATTTTAACGAAAATCTTCAAGTCCTTGCCTCCATCAAACCCCACCCACCAAACCTCTGCCACCAAGCATTTTTCCCGTCTCAAATGTCTGGAATAGCAAACCGAGTCCATCCTTTCGACGCTTGGACCTCGAAATCTTGATCTCCGCCAAGTTTTGACAAGAAGAGTGTGGGCTGAAACTTCCCCTCCGATTTGGTCCGTCAGGATGTAGGCTCTTGACTTCCATCCCTGCTTCATAATTTCAAACGTCTATCACGCAGCGGCCTCCCAACCTCAGTAGCCTGAGCTCTTGAATGACTAAAAAATTGCAAAGGTTGTCCCATGACCTTCCACCTCCCAAGTTCCAGAGTTCAGAACTCTGCCTCCAAAATGTCATTTTCTCAAAGTTCTTCCAAATAGCTAACACTTGATAGCCTTCCCTTAGTTTAATCTTACATGCCTTAATAATGACCTAAATGACCTCCAACCTGAAAAAAATGATCACCCACATGCTAAAATGTGATCACCTTCCTCATAAAAACGTCATTATCCAAATACAAGATCAGGAGAAATCATCTGGGTCTTCTCGCTTTGTTCACCCTTAAGAACAACATTCTAACTAGGGAAGTCCAGCCTCTAGGGCCCAGGTCATCCAATTTCCCTCCAGTGAACCTTCACTGACAAATTCAACTAAGTGTTAGACATTTGAATGATAGATTATTTGATCTAACCATGTTTTGCAGGGATTTGGCTAACCGTTTATCTCGTCATGCTAGATTGTACTTAACCTCGCCTCTATGTGCAGGATATATGGAATCAGGTGCAGAAGCCTCAGGGGTAGCCAAAGACAAAGGAAAGAGAACTACCAAAGCTCCTCGAGGCAAGGAGGATAAGGATCAAATGAAATACCAATTCCAAGGAGTGTCGTTGCACTCCAAGGTCACGACCAGGTGGAAGGACATCACTGACACGAATATTGGGCATTTCAACATTGATGAGTTGATACAAAGGGTTAGAATAAGCCCCAAAATAGATAATGCAAGACTCATCAGGAGTAGTGGAATAGCCAAGGCTACAGGTTTCCCTCCTACCTTGGTTTCCCCTGAGCAGGTAATGGCCTACAGAGAGGCATATCAGCTAGAAACAAGAACTATTATTGACAAATATGGAAACATCCTAGCCGACATATCATCATCAGGAATAACAAAAACCTTCCACATTCCTGTCTTCGGAAACATGGAGTTTCCTACTATCTAGGAATGCAAAGAAATGTGGGATGAAGACCCCATAAGATGCAAGAAACTCATAAATTAGTATTGGCTAAAGGACAGATGGGGTAGCGTTGCAAAGGTTCCCAAAGAACTCTTTCGTAGTGACTTTTTTGAAGACTACCATGATTTGGTCACCTTGCTAAGCAAAGTGATGGGCCTCCCTTATGTAGCATATTTTCAAGAATGGATGGTTTATTTCATCGAGCACATTCTCTATGGGAAGGACACCATGCTCTACTGGGAAGGAATAATCAGTGACCTCTTTCATGTGTTGAAGCTCTATTGTGCTAATTTTTTCTTCATGAAAATTTGTATTACAGTTTGGCATCTTGATCTTGGTTGAGGTATTCTAGTTAGAGGTTATTTTTTCTATTAATCAGGTGATATGTTTCTATTTTATCAATTAGTATTTTAGTGATGCAGTTAATTATATGACCTTGGCATGAATCAGTGTTCTACAGGTTGATATGTTGTGACTTAATCAGTTTCTAGCTTCATGAAATTGTTAATGTTTTGATCATATTCAGAGTCATCATGCTCCATCCTCTATAGGTAATGATCTCTAGTTCTTGATGCTTGGGTTTTTGAGATGCAGGTTGCTTTTTAGTTTTAAGAAAACCCAATCGGGTTTCCTTAATCAATTGATAATGGTTTATGGTATGTGAAATGGCATTGTGAATTTAACATGCAAAATTAGTCTTCATTACCTCATATGTCATTGGAAATTACTTGGCATTGGCACATTATATAGCAATGGACATAATAAGGTGGAAATCAGCTTTGATGCTTTTTGGATATCTTTTGGCATTGGAAATTATGGTAGGTACACTATGGGAATGCATATTATCTTGCATTTGGGTTAATGATGGCAAATGCACAAGGCTTAAAAGCCAACAACAGGTATAAAGCTGGTCTTTGGTAAGGTCGTGGACTTCAAAGGGCATTATGAGTTCATACATTATCAAGGTCTTACTACGATATCGCTGGCAATTAAGATAGTGACCACGTTAGTACAGTGAAAGCAGTTAGTCGCATGCAAGGCAGCTATCGCTATACCATGGGTATTTAGAAGGGTAATCATGGTAGTGCGCTGGAAGTGATTAGCAGCATGCAAGGCAGCTACCGCTATACCATGGGTAGTCAGAAGGGTAACTACGGTAGTGTGGTGGAAGTGGTTAGCAGCATGCAAGGTAGCTACTACTATACCGCGGGTAATCAGAAGGGAGCCCGCAATTGAGTGGTAAGGAAGCGGATGTCAAATGGTATAATGAGTTTTTGATTTATTAATCACTATCCTTTTGGACTCCAAATGATTATCATTTTGTGTAAAGGAATTAGATTGATTGTTTTGGAAGTTTATTTCATATTTTCCCTCCTCTTGCATGAAGGGTTTGGAACCCTATTTTGGCCACCACCATGGTATCTTACTCACAGCCGTTTCATTGTGTAATCAACTAGTTTTCTGCAACTATTAGATAGAAAAT
This sequence comes from Sequoiadendron giganteum, assembly GCA_007115665.2. Taxonomy (NCBI): domain Eukaryota; kingdom Viridiplantae; phylum Streptophyta; class Pinopsida; order Cupressales; family Cupressaceae; genus Sequoiadendron; species Sequoiadendron giganteum. The sequence continues at coordinate 220,069,391 of CM021106.1, forward strand.
GGGGAAGTTTGAAAGACCATCACCATGGTCATTTCTCTTGTCAAGTTCTTGGCATTGGGTGAAAGCTCAAAATAGAAAAGAGGCATGGGTTGCTCAGCTTAGCTACAAATCTGGTAAACTCTTTTGTGACAGCAAATCCATCACTATTCTCAGGTATTCTTTCAGTTTTCTTTACAGATCTGTTACATCTTAGGCAAGGTTATTTTGAGTTAAGTTTTCTATGCAAAAATAAAAGTGAAAAATGAGTATTCCTTTATGGAAAAATCTGAAATTATTGCTCTAAAATGTGACTACATTTTTATTGAAGGTTATCATGACAGTTTTAAAGGGATTGTGACTTATGTTTGTGGGTAATCTTAAACTCTTCAAAACTCTTCAAATCCTTAGCTAAAATCTTTTGTAACTGCTCTTAAATGCATGATTTCGGTTATTGAAGCATTATTCTTTCAAATACTTCTTTTCGTAGCAGTTTTCCAGTGACCATTATTTGAAAATTACATGCATGCCTTGATGCTCTTTGGTTAAAGCATTGTTTGTGTAGGTTGCTTGAGAGGACAGTTTTTCAGTCTGCCTTCTAAATTTACACAATACTTGAGTATTCCTATCAGAAGACCTTATTTAGATTGATCCTTCCCTATCATGGTAACATCTGGCACTATTGCTCGCAAGTAGAATGGTAACCTGATAATCATCTTTGAGTAATTCTTTGAAAGCAAAAAATGAGAAACTGTTGTAACCCTTCATGGAATGTAATGATGTAAAATGTAAAAAGAGGAAAACAAAGAGATTAGGGCTTGATCATTACTGAATAACCTAAAAAGACAAAATATAATAGCAGTGAAAAATATAAGAGCTTCATATGAGATATAGGGATTCATCCTTTTAGCAAAAACATTGAAAAAGACAATGTGTTAACTGTTTTGAAAAGTATCATGAAAAATGTATGAAATAGAGTGTGAGAAAAATAAATTTGTACACACCACTGATAATACAGTTTGATGAGAAGTTGTATTGAGAATGTAACAAGATTTTCCTCAAGATTTCTTAAGGCTTGATAATGGGTGGAACTATGAAGTGTCACTATTGACATTTGAGAATTCTACACATTGACTGTCAAGAGGCACTTGACAGAAATCAAGGAAATAGAGAGATCCTCTGTATCATTGTATGTTCTATTGAAAAATAGAAAATGGGTTGGTGCTCCTTGATATTGGTGTCTCTAAAAAGAGGGGTTGGTGCTCCTTGAGTTGGTGCTCAGAAATCAGCCTATGAGGCATTGGAAAAAATGATTATTGAAATGAAAGCCTAAAAAAGGCAATAGGTTCAAGAGTGGTTTTTCTACCCTAGGAGGGTTTTCCACTTGGCATATCTTGTGTCTATTTGAGTATCTATGGTTCATTTGATTCAATACTTTAATGCTTTAAATTGATATGGTTAACTATTATCATTTTAGTTTATGTGATTTCATTCAATACATGAATGAGTTTATCATTGATAAATGAGAGCATACATCTGGTTTATTTCAGGTTCAATTAAAATTGATAAAGAAGTTAACAAAAATGATTCCCTCCCCCCCCCCCCCCTCTCTTAGTGTCTTTTCACTCCAACAATTGGTATCAAAGCCTAGGGTCCTCTAGTAGGTCTTTCCAACCTAGGATTGATTCTGGCCTTGGAGTCTATTCAAAATATCTCAAGCTTATGAAGGTACTTCCATGACTAGAGCTCCATTATTTGATGGAACTGATTATGTATTCTAGAAAATCAAGCCACGTTCACACCATTTTGAGTAGCAAGCATCTAGAAGGGATCCCTTATCCTCTTACACTCGACCAAGGGATGTATGAGCTTAATACTTCCCAATGTGTAGGCAATTTGGAGAAGGAACTAGCAAAATATCACTTCAAATCTCACATGGCTAGGCCACTAATGGACCCTTATGGTCATGTCAGAAAGGAGATTGGACAAGAGTACACCCACCTCCACAATGTTGAATATTTATGGGCCAATTGTAAGGATGACTTTGAAGTGCGGCTAAGGCACTATATGCGGATGACCACATACTTTGTAAAAAGGGTGAACCTATTCCCGGTGCTCGATCAACTAGGGGAAGATGAAAGCATTGTAATTGACCCCAAGTACAATGTTGTTATAAATATGCCACTGCCACTAATTGATTGGAATGATCTAGAGGTTGATGACCTCGACATACTTACCAAGCCTATTAAGGCCCTAACAAAGGCATGGATTGATGAGCGGGTTTCTCAATTAAAACAACAAGGGGTTGTTGTCCTCACATTTAAGGGGCTCGAAAGTGAGCTAGGTGGTTCTGATGGTGGGGAAGCTGCTACATCACCTAGAGAAACATCTAAATCCCCCCCATCTATTCATTTAAAAGAGAGAAAGGAGACTAATGAGCAACAGTCTGACCCAAAGGTGTACGCTAGAAAGGCATCGGAGGGTGAACCTCCCAAGAAGCACAAGCGAATGGGTAGTGTCACCAAAATGCTAGTAATCTAAGAAGACCCACTCCATGAGGGAGAGGAGATGGAGGTTGATCAACCAAAGTCTCTACCTATTTCATATATTGTTGCAACTACTACTATTACCACCACTGTACCTATCCCACATGCAGTAGTTGCATCATCTCCACCTGTGGTGGAAATTTCCATCCATCTTACTTCTACTTCTCCCATCATGCAGGTAATATCGGTTGATTCGTCCTCCACCACTACGTCGCTCATTTCTTCATCCTCCATGTCTCCTTCCTTTTCTCTTCTATTTTCCATCACTGCAACCACAATGCCTACACTTACCCTTCTAGAATCCTTTGTGAAATAAATGCAAAATTTTCCCTTTGGGCTCTCAAGAATGTGTGCCAATCTGGTGGTAGCTGAGATAGCTCAGGCAATAATTAGCACTCCATTTCCTCCTCCTCCTATCGAGCCACCAACAATGGAAGCCACCATACAAGTTTCTGAGGAATTGGACCACCGAAAACAAATAGAATCAACGAAGAGATTGGAAGAGCAGGCATATGACTATCATGAGCACCCAATATATGAGCATCGATTAATCGATGAGGTTTCCTATGAATCTTCTAGTGATGAGAGAGAAGATGCAAATATAATTGAAGAGATAGCTGATCTCGAGCTTGATGCTGAGTGGGCTAAAAAAATCAAGGAAATTTAAGATAAGGAGGCTGAAAAACAACTTATTAGTGAAGAGGAGGTTGTTGTCACAGGGATGGAAGATGATAAGTCTCCAATAGAAGAATGGGACAATAACCCTAGGAATGATGAAGAGGTGTTCCCTCATGAAGACCATGAAGATAAGGGAGAAGATAAGCTTGAAGGAGGGGCTGAGAATTATAAGAATCTAGAGATCGAGTAGCCCGAGGAGCATGGGCATCATAAAGGAAAAGATGTCAAAGGGGAAGGAAACCCCGATGAGTGCTTTCCTTCCAAATCCCCTATCAAGCGCATAGTGTTCATCAAAGAATTTGATGAGGAGAAGGAGGATATGAAGATGGAGTAGGAAGCCATCAATGATAAGGAAATTGAAGTCGAGGAAGAAGAAAAGGGGGATCAACAGGACTCACCTAAAGAAAAGTCCTCAATGCTTGATTGGTTGGAGTGACAGCTAGAAAAGAAAGCTCCCACTCCAAAAGACCCAAGGGCAAGACTAGAAGCTATATTGGCTCAAGCCTAGATCAGCACGAGGAAGGAGAAGAAGCCAAAGATTAGGTCAAAGGTAAGGATGGATGCCTCCAGATATAGAGTAGTACAAATAGCTATGCTAGTGGTGGGAGAACAAGGAATAAGTTATAACATATCCACCATCGACTTGGGAGTGGTCACTAGGGAGTAGAAGGTTGATCATCTCTAAGAATCAATCGCCATAGTGGTACATCTTATTCAACAGGATAGAGTTTCCAAAGAGGAGCTTAAGGCACAGGTGGCTGATTTGATAGCCTATATCCAAGAGTGGTCATCAATAGAGGAATAGCCAACCACATCATTGGCCCTGCCATAGTTTCTATAAAAAGAGTAGATTAACAAGCCAGAGAAGATTGCTTTTGATATCTAAAGCTAATGATAGGATATGAAATGTTTGTTGTCTAGATCAATCCGGAAAATATAAGGCCTCACTTCCAAAAGAGGATGGAAGATGAGATGTCAGCCAAAATTACTATAGATTTCATGAGCTTTTCTACCCAAGCTTTCACCCAATCTAAGTTGTTCAAAGATCACACTGCCAAGTATGAAGAGGACTGGGAGAAGATTTTTAATAATTCCAAATATTGGAGATACCAAGTGTTGAGATCCAACATCATAGAGATCAATAAGCTCCACCTGCTGATCTTGAAATTCATGGAGTATGGAGCTTCGAAGAAGCAAGAAGGCAACCCTATTATTGATGAAGAATTTCTAAAGGAATAGTTGTAGAAAAGAGCAATCAGCAAAAGGACAAAATGCTATAGTGTTTCCACTAGAAGACAAAATAGGGATATGGACAAAATGTATTTAAAAAATGTAATATATTGGGGGGGTAGGTAGAGCCCTAGTTTACAGTGAATTGTGGCCACATAAATGTAAATCATTCTTGGCCACATGTTCTAATTTTGGGAAACTATAAATAGGTTGTCTCCTCTCATTTTCAAGGAGAGTTGAGTTGTTGTAAAGACATGCTGCAAAAATTGCAATAGAAATACATTGACTTTGGTGCATTTCTGGATTTCTTCTCATGTTTCATGATTCTTCTCTCATAGTTAGATGGTTTAGTTAAAGTTACTTTATTGTTTAAGTTTCCTTTTAGTTGGAATTGGTTTTTTTAGTAATGTTGTTTCTTGGTTATGAATATTTTTGTTGTGTAGATGCCCTTCTTGTCCATACTTTTGGTTGTTTTTTTTTCTAGTAGATGGCTATGCAAAGTTAGTTTGGACCTAGATTTGAAGTTGTTTTTAAATATTTGTCTTTGTTAATGCATATGTATGGTATATATTTGGTAAAATATCTGTAATCCTTAGAAGATATCACATATTTCATGAGACTATGAGATTTCTAGTTAAGTGGAATTTTGTTTTAAGGAAGCTTTCCACAGTAGAGAGCTCCATGATCACTATTCATTGGTAGTTGTAGGTCCAGGAACCCTCTCTCTTCCCTGCCCCTTTTTCCCTTTTTTTAAGAAGTGACCTATGTTAAGGTTCATTGCACAATGTAAAGTCAAATATTAAAATAGAAATGGAGTTCAAGATTATTGTTTAAACCTACAACAAATGTCCAGTAACTTCCTCACCTCAGAAACTCTGTTTGTAGATTTGATTTCCCTTCCATCTAAACTCATGTAAGTCTACCCTATGATTACCAAAAAACTCACATCAAACATCAATTGAGATATTTATCACAAGTCATGACTTGACACCCGAGACACCTTGGTGTGATTTTTAGCAACTTTTTGGATATTTCCTTTCAAGAGAGGTAATGCACTTATGCATTGCTTGTGTTGAGAAAGTGTGCAAAAAAACCCATCAACAAACCTGGCACTGGAAGGAGGGCCTTTCGCGAGCTAAGCTAGATTGAATTGGGTCCTTCTCCCCTAAAACATTTCATAGAATGATGAGGTCTAGACCAAACAAAGGGGAGTTCCAAGAGCTAATTCCCCCTAGCTGAGCTAAGAGAGCTAAGAAAGGAGAAGCTTCCACCTCCAACACATCTGACCAGCCCATTTCGCTTTCACCTTCATCCTCTTTTTCTACTCATTCGTCGTCATCTTCTCCTTCATTCTTGGTAGAATATTCTCCTAGTCACCCGCTTCAAACATCCTTTCAGGTTGTTGCTTCCCAAGGGCTAGACATTGCCTTCCAGCCCAATGCAGCCCCATTTTTGGGAGTTGTTCAGTCAATCGTTGCTACCCCTTTGCAGCCACAAGTCAATTTGACGCAACCACTTCCACCACCCCCTCCCATGGCATGGTTGGGAAATAATCCATCTCCTTTGGCCTTCAATCTCTATCATGAAATACCAAAGAATCTTGAGATATTTTGCACGAAGTTCAATTCTTGAGATTCGCAGAGGACAACCAAGGAGCATATCAAGATCTCTGAATTTTTTTAAAGACTATGTAGATCATACATGAGGATGTGGCTTGCTGGCTCTTTCCCTACTCCTTGGGGGAGGAATCCTTCTATTGGTACATCAACTTGATAGTAGGAACTATCAACACATGGGACCTTTTGAAGAATTCTTTGCTACAAAATTTCAAGACCCCAATCAACCTTGTAGAGTCATACCAGAATTTTATGTTGGTTCAAAGAGAGGTCAACAAACTGATCAGCTCCTTTAATGATAGATTTCATAGGGAATATACTCAACTGCAAGACCCATACATGTTCAATGATGTTGTTGTTTTACCTATCTATTATCCAGCATTGGAAAATTTTATTGCAACATTAGTAAAGATGATGCGACCACTGCCTGTCAGATTGGTAGATGCGTATGTGGAGGCCATCATTGCCAGCACCAACCTGGGACAAAACTTTTATGGTTTGCTGCCCTCTTTGGGGTAGGTTGCTCATCCTTCACAGATTCAAGGACTTACTCAAGCTCTGCAACATCAAACGCCTCTCATGAATCTGGTACCATAGTTGCCCATAGTACCACACCCCAGACAACCAATGAATCAAGCACCCCCAGTTCCTCACTATTTGTTGCCCCAGCAGCAACAAGTCCATTCCCAATTGCCCCAACTGTCGGCATATCTCTAAGCATATAAATTTTTTCCTGCCCACCAAAATCAACCACTGGCTCAACCGATGTTCCTCCAAAATGCAACTCCACAGCCAAACACTAAAAGGGATTATATTGATGAACTCACAGAAATGATCAAGAAAATATCTACGAAGATGACACATTTGAGAAACCAAAACAATCAGTTGTAGGCTTCATAGAAAAGAATCCAGGCCAACCTCAACCATGATAGTCATGATAGTTGCAAGAAACGGGATAACCATGATGCTAGCACATCATCTAGGAAGAACTATGATAGGAAGCAGAATTCAGGGCAGGACCTCAATAGAAGGCCTTTCTCGAGGTAGAACCAGACATGGAACATGAGGCCCAACAATGATGTTGTTCCCACTCCCCTTGATTAGCCCAACAACAACAACAAGACTACAAGTGGAGTCTACTTTGCCGAGGCTGCTTTATCCGGCTAATGTTGCATACACAAAACGAGCTGACATTCTGAATTGGATTGTCCAGAATTCCAAATGGCTACTAAAATTTTTCTATTTCAAGGCCAAAATGTTGTGGATAGTTTAGGATGCAGAGACATCATTCCTTCTGAACCATACGATTCCCCTGTGTTGGTGGTCAACCAGACTCCTTTCCTAAAGGCTGAGTGCAACATGCTAGAGCAAGAAGGTGCCAATACAAGTAGAAATGATAAGATAGAAAAGGTAAGTTCCAAACTCCCTTTGGCTCATCTTTTTTATTCAGTAGAAAATGGTCCTAAGGATGAGGAATATCCTAGGGAAGATGAAGTCCAAACGTTTCACCAAAGGACTACCTCTTATGACCTCAGGAATAGATAAGTTGGTGGTCCTTTTATGACCTCCACTCCACCTAATAATTTCAATACCCCTCCTAAACCAAATGCTAGCAACAATCTAGGATATCCTCATGTCCCCACATGGTACTTTAACAAGAATAGATAGCAGAACCAAAACCAAAACCAGCCCACTAGCTCCTTCTAGAATACCACTAGCTCCTCCCTAAATATTTCTTATGATGAAAAAGTTCAACAAATGGGAGAATATATTGTGAAAGAGTTTGATTAAGCTAAGTGTGTCCACCTTTGAGCTACTCAAGGTCCCAGCTATGAGAAATACCTTCTTAAGAATGATAAATGGGACTCTATCAACCGGGTCAACTCAAGAAGCACCTTCAAAGAAGGTTTCCTTTGAGGATCAGCAAAATGAACTAGTTGTGTGACAAATTTCCAATAAAAGGGTTGATTCGCCTAAAAATTAGTAGCTATATAGGCATCCCACCAAAGAAATCAATTCAACATAAGCCCAAAACAAGGGTAACGATAAGGATAAGGGATAAGTCACCCAAGTGGATGTTTTTGGAGGACTATTTCAAGGGAGATTCGAAAATCCTCCATTCCTAACCACTATCTAGTTGTTTGGGAAGAACCTCCACAATTTCCTATTGGATTCAGGAGCTTCCGCTAATGTCATGCCCCTAAGCATATGTAAGGCCTTTGGGATAATTCCAAATTTGTCCCAACGTAAATTAATATAGCTTGATAAGACAAAGATCAACATAGTTGGCAAGATTAATAGAATACTGATGCAGATTGTTGTTGATCCTAGGATTCAAAAAACCATTGAAATTCAAGTTGTTGATATCCCAAAAACTTATGGCATAATTTTAGGAAGGGATTTCACGAGGCCACTGAATGGATATGCTGCCACTGACTACTCCCACCTTTGGCTATCATGGAAGAGAATGCCGAATCATATTCGAGTAGATCGAGAGTTGCACATGAGGTTCATGATCACGGAATACAACAATATGAATGAGGTGTTGTTTTCTGAAACCAAATTGGGGAATTATTCTTCAGTGTCATATTCAGATGAACAAGAATTCTTTGGAGAGGAGGAAATGGGAGAGGTTCTTCTTGTATTGTGCAATCCACCTACTGACCTAGCTCATATTCCTTAGAGCATCAAAATGATGATAGTGTCAGATGACAAAGGATTTTGTGAGGGTGACAATCTAAGATTGTTGGATGGTTTCCAAAATTTTATGGAAAAATGTGTTCAGGATCAGCTCAGCTTGGGAGCCAGAATGAATTTTTAGGAACTCTTGTTGCTAAGCTGGTGTAGGGTACATAATGCTACCCATTTATAATTTGAATGTTGTTTGTGTCAAATAGGAATCGTGCATATCAAAAGAAAAATCACTCCACAAGAGGAGGTTCAATCAACACCGCTAGAATAGACACATTCAACCCTTGCACCTCCTCAAAAGGTTGCTGAAATGAGGCCCCCATCAAAATCAGAAATCAGGCCTGCCAATTCTAAGGTCAAGGATTCTTTGGTGTTTTGGATACTGCCCTTCAACAGATCAAAATCCAAGCATGAGGTTGGAGCCAATTTTGAACTTATCAGTCCTAGAGGTAAGTCATATTTTGTTGGTCATAGACTTCAATTTTATTGCACTAATAACATAGCAGAATATGAGGCACTGATCTTGGGACTCCTTATGGCATTAAGGAAAGGTGTCAAAATGTTACAAGTCTTCAGGGATTTAGAATTGGTCATAAAACAAGTAAGAAAGATCTATTTCTATTATGACCAAAGACTCACCAACTATAGACATAGGATATGGGACCTGTTGGAATGTCTCCATGCATTTAATATACATTTGATCCCTCATGCTCAAAATTATACCACCAATACCCTGGCACAAGTTGCTAGCACTTTGCACCCATTATCATTGTCTGGCCTTAAAGGGTTCATGGTTGATCTCACCTCCATTCCATTTGTACCAAATAATGTAGCCAATTTTCAGGTGTTTAATGATGACAAACACATCCTAGATTTCATTACCAGTTCTCATGTGTTCGCTGCCAAAATAATTGATGAGGTTGAGCCTGAGGAGGGAAAACTTGATATAGAAGGGGTCATCAATCTCAAGACCAACACTATCCCAAGAGGGATGGTCCAACTCGAACACATATTTGATCTAGATTAGATCAGGGATCAAGATTAGCAAGCCAAGAAAGATGCCTTCAATGGCTAGTGTGACACCTACAACCTCGGAACAACTGACAAAGCGAGGAATATATTCATCAGCAAAGTGTGCACACCCACAGAAAGGAAGGATATAGTGGATGCTTTATGAAAGTACCACGATGTCATTGCTTGGAGCTATGATGATTTGAAAAAATATGACACCTCAATAATCATGCATACCATTCCCCTTAGACCAGATACATGGTCATTTCGACAATGACAGTGCCTTGTCATTGCTTTATTGGAGCCAATCATATACGAGGTGTAGAAATTGTTGTTTGACAGGATTATCTTTCTAGTTCGGCACTCTACATGGGTTGCCAATTTGGTTCCAGTTAGAAAAAAGAATGGAGAAATTATATTGTGTGTGGATTTTCGCAACTTGAATAGATCTTTAGATAAGGACAACTATCCTATGTTGTCATAGGATGAGGTACTACAGATAGTGAATGGTTCTCAGATGATGTCCTTCTTGGATGGATATTCAGGGTACAACCAAGTCATGGTGCAATATGAAGACTGACACAAAATGGTGTTCACCATCAAGTGGGGCACATTTTCCTATAGACAAATGCCTTTCGGGCTCATCAACATTGGCGCCACCTTTCAACGTGTGATGGAAATTGCATTCAAGGTTCTGATCAAAAAGTGCATAATTACCTACATGGATGATTTAATGGTCTTCTCAAAATAGTGAGGTGATCATGTTGCCGACTTATGTAGATTTTTTCAAAGGTGTCATGAGTTTGGGGTTTCCCTCAATTCGAAGAAATGCATCTTCGGGGTGACTGGGGCAAAGTTGTTGGGGCATGTCTTATCAGAAAAGGGGATCTCCATTGATCCTGAATGTATTCAAGCCATCATGAAGATTCAGTTACCAAGGAACAAGGAGTTAAAATATTTCTTTGGAAAGATTAACTTTGTCTGTAAGTTTATAATGGGCTTTGCTAAAATAGTCAAACCACTCAATGCTATGTTAAAGCAAGATGCCAAGATCGAGTGGACTTCTGAGGTGAGGAAAACCTTTGGAGAAATTAAACAAGAAATTGTTGAAGCACCGGTTTTAGTCATTTTGAACTATCGTAGGCCTTTCTACATCTATTCATTCACTTTAGATCATTCGTGTTTTAGCATCTTGACGCAGAAGGATAATGGGGGGAACGAGCATCCAATCACCTTCATGAGTACCCCTTTGAAGGATGTTGAGCTGCATTACAACAACATAGAAAAAAAATCCTATGCCATTGTTAAAGGAGTAAAGAAGTTCAGGCATTATATCTTTCCCATCAAAGTGTTCGCCATAGCTCTTGACCCAACAGTAAAGACGTTGCTTATGTAGAATGAGTTGGGAGAACAAAGGGAAAAGTGGATTACATTGCTGCAGGAATACGAAATGGAAATCCGACTAATGAGATTCGTGAGAGGGTAAGTGCTCACCTAAACTATTGTTGAAGTGGAAGTGGATGTAGGGCTTGAATTCATAGTGCAGCAATACCAGCTGGAAGATGTCTCCCTAGGAGAATGGTACAATGACATAGTGTATTATTTGTTAAATCATAAATGTTTTCCCCACTTCCAGGGAGTCCAAAATCATGCACTTAGGTTGAAAATAAGTAGTTACATGTTGCAAGGGGGCATATTGTACAAGAGGAATCATGTAGCTATATATCTAAGATGCCATGGTAAGGAAGAAGAAAATCATGTCTTGAAAGAGTTTCATGACAAATTTGGCATGGGCCATGATTTTGGCTTGTCTTCAACACATCAAATATTGAGAGTATGGTATTATTGACCTACGGTCTTCAAGAATTCCCACAGCCACGTCCGCACTTTCCATGTATGCCAAACTACGGAAACTAGAGAAAGGAATAAAATTGTCCCATTGCAACCAGCCCTGGAGGTAAGACCATTCACACAATGAGGTCTCAACTTCATTGGTCTGGTAAGCCCTCCATCATCTGTAGGACACAGTTACATGCTAACCGCTTCTAATTATTGCACTAGATCGACAAAAGCAATTGCATGTAGATAATGCATAATGGAGGTAGTAACTAATTTTTTGGAAAGCTTTATTTTAAACTGTTTTGGTTGTCCTTATCCGTCAGTATGTGATAATGGTCCCACATTTACATCATTGAAATTCATTGGTTGGGCCTTTGATTATGGCATTGCACTCAAATTCTCCTCCAAGTATTATCCCCAAGGAAATGGTCTTGCTGAATCCACCAACAAGAACCTGATTACCGTGATCAAAAAATTGCTTGATAGTAATCCCAAGGATAGGCACACCCAGCTTCATTTTTCCCTTTGGGCAGATTGTACCCACGATAAGGCTACCCTCGGAGATTCCCCTTACCACCTCATTTATGGCTTAGAGCATATTTTCCTGATACACTTGAAAATCCCTACCCTCCAATTCATCAATGAATTTTACGAAGGAGGGGATCGCAGAGAAGCTCGCTTGGCTGAGTTGTTACATTTAGAAGAGGTACAAGATCCTGCAATAGAAAACTTCACCAGACATTAGGGTGTAGTCAAAAGATGGTTCAACCACTGAGCCAAAATCAAGGCCTTCTGAATTTCTAATCTAGTCCTATATTGGGACAAGGGCCACAAAAGAAAAGGGGGGCATAACAAATTTGACAAGCTTTGGCTTGGCCCCTTTCAAATTACCAAAATTTTCAAAGATATTGCCTTTCGCTTAAAGACCTTAACTGGTGAGGACATCCCATTGCCTTTCAATGGGCAGAATCTTAAGAATTACTTCCAAGCTTGAGATCTCCTAGAGTTGTTCATGTAAATACTTGTATATAGGTTAGGGTAGGTTTCCTTGCTTTGTTTTCCTGATTTTTTTTGTTTTGCTCGCTTTCTAGCAAGTTTTGTTTTGACCTTGATGAGAGTCTCCCCTTGTTTCTGCTATGGTGGTCATCTTTGAATTGATGAATGATTCACTTTGTGACCTCCTCTTGTTTTTTTCCCTAGATAAGCCTTCATTCGCCACTGTCGATCTCTAAAAGGCCCTAAGCATTGGTTTCCTCTTTTGAACTCTAGACTAATCCAGGATTGTATCCTTCTTTGGATCTCATGCACTTGTCATGGATCATGCACAAAACACACCTTAAAGGTTTCTGAAGAGTTGTGTGGTGATTATTGGGAGGGCTAGACAAGTGAAAAATATAAAGTTTTCTCCAGTGACCATTGTGATTCCCAAACCCATAGTGAGCTTCAATGCTTGTATGGTCGAGCACAAGAAAAGAAAAACACTACAAATCAATATCAAAGAAGAAAAGAAAATAAAAAATCATGCAACCGTATGGGTGTAAAAATATCTCTATTGGGGCTATGGATTCCTGGCTAGCAATAGACCTATGTTCATGGGGTCACAACGACAACTCCATCGGGGCTATAGATGCCTGACTGGAAGCAAAGCAATGTCCAAGTTAATTTTGGGGTCCAATGAATTACGTAGCTTGTCCCTCCTGATCAGTACCTATTCATGTGATTTCTAAGGAATTGCAAATGAACTCACCATGCACACACATCCTTGATGATGTCATGGTACGATTCAACCTTGGTTCTCCTCCTAAAATTGTTTTTAGTTCAGCCTTGGAATGAATATTTATCTTTAGAATGCCAAGATTTTTCTCCTCAATGGAGTTGCCATTTTTTGTGCCTATAGCACACATGCTCTGTTTGGAATGGGGACCCTCTTTCTTTTGCCCCATCAGGTCATTTTGTTTCTGCCTCATTTTACGTGCCCCCATTTTGGTGTCCTTGATGGTCAACATGCCTCTCAAGTCTCATCTTAGGTTGACCATGTGTTGCCCCTCAAAATTTTATAAGTCCTAAAGCTTCCTTGACATTTCACCCTTTGCTGGCGTCTGTGGGGCCTCCCGAGCCCAAACCCTCAAAATTCCCCTCTCGGGTTTCCCTATCTTTTTTTCCTTTTCTAATGGCTTTTGGGTCCTGACTTCCTATTTTTTGTCTAGTGACTTGCAGTAAATCTGACATTTCATCGTGCCTTCCGGACCCGACCCTTTAGATTTCCCTGCCCAAGTTTCCTTCAGGTTTTCGCTGATTTGGACGGTCGTTGACCAACGTCCTTCCAATCTTCAGACCCTATCGCCTGCTTGACCGTTGGATTCTCACTTTGCAATTTTTTGGATGACCATGACCTCACATCATTCTGGACCTCGGGCTCCGATCTTCCCACCGCCGTCCTTAATTTGAATCCACCAACCCCATCAACCTTCGTACTGGCATTTATTAATGACATTAATTACAATTATGATTATAAATACTAGGTTCGACCTATCATTTTCACATGTCAAGAATTCTAGAGAAATGTAGTGCCTCCCCATCCATCATCGTCCTTGTACCTGAGCTTCCACTTCGTCGTTCTTCATGAATTTGGCATCCATCTTCATTGTGTCTTCGAGGTACACTTTCTGTCCAATAGCCTACTTCATCTTTTTGTGATTTCATGCTTAAATAATCTAAAATGAGGGATACTTTAATATGAACCTGATAGAGGGGACACCATGCCACAAAACCCATGTGTTGTATTTCCAAAACATCACTTAGAATCTTCAAATATTGAATTTAGAGCCTTGTTGTCCTGTCGTTGTTCTTCGGGGTAGGCATCGGTGCCCTCTAGGCTTGAGACTCCCCAATTCTATGACCCTTTAACATGGAAACTTGGCAAACTTACCTTGGTGTAAAATCTCCTCATGGGTTCCGAACTCGGGAACTCCGCCTCTGAATGGACGCTCCTTTTTGGCTGTTTCAAATGGAATTTCCCTCACGTCTCTCTGGACCTCAGACCTTGGATGGTAGATTGATGTGAAATTTGTGAAAAAAGTGATGCCTCCAGGAACCCCTCGGGTCTCGGTCCATGGACTTTCATCCCCAGACCGCCGCTTCCAATTAGTCATTCTCAACGGCTATCAAGGGACTGCCCTCTAGCACCCAGACCCTGAACTTGTGAATGCCATACAAACAAACTAGTTGAAAAATTAGTACAATCCCTAAGTTCCTAGTGGTCCCTGGGTCTTAGCCTCCAGACATCTATCCACGGGTAATCATTGTTGTTCCACCATTTTAAATGGCCATCGAGTGATTGCCTCTCAGCTTTCAGGTTCTGAGTGCTTCCCCTCTAAAACAATTTTAACTAAAATCTTCAAGTCCTTTTCTTCATCGAACCCCGCCCACCAGACTTTTTCCATCGAGCTTCTGTCCCATCTCGGTCATCCCGAGCATCAAACCCAGACCGTCCTTCCGGCCCCTGAACCCAAAAATCCTAATCTCCGTCAAGTTTTGACAAGCAAAGTGTGGGGCGAAACTTCCCCTCAGATCTGCTCCATGGGATGTAGGCTCTGGACTTTCGTCCCTTGTTCGCCATTTCACGCGACTATCATGCAGCGGTCTCCCGGCCTCTGCTGCCCAAGATCTAGAATGATTGAAAAATTGCAAAGGCTATCCCACAGCCTTCCACCTCCGGGATGTCGTTTTCTAAAATTTGTTCCAAATAGCTAACACTTGACAAACTTCCCTTAATTTAATCCTAGATGCCTTAATAATGACCTAAATGACCTCCAACCTGAAAACAAATGATGACCCACATGCTAAAATGTGATCACCTTCCTCATAAACACTTCATTATCCAAATTCAAGATCGGAGGAAATCATCTAAGTCTTCCCACTCTATTCGCCCTTCAGAACAACATTCTTAGTGAGGAAGTCCGACCTTTAGGCCCAGGTCATCCAATTTCCCTCCAGTGAACCTTCCCTGACAAATTCAACTAAGTGTTAGACATTTGAATGATAGATTATTTGATCTAACCATGTTTAGTAGGGATTTGGCTAATCGTTTATGTCGTCATGCTAGATTTTACTCAACCCTGCCTCTATGTGCAGGATATATGGAATCGGGTGCAAAAGCCTCAGGGGCAGCCAAAGAAAAAGGAAAGAGAACTTCCAAAGCTCCTCGAGGCAAGGAGGATAAGGATCAGATGAAATACCAATTCCAAGGAGTGTCGTTGCACTCCAAGGTCATGACCAGGTGGAAGGACATCATTGACATGAATATTGGGCATGTCAACATTGATGAGTTGATACAAAGGGTTAGAATAAGCCCCAAAATAGATAATGCAAGACTCATCAGGAGTAGTGGAATAGCCAAGGCTACAGGTTTCCCTCCTACCTTGGTTTCCCCTGAGCAGGTAATGGCCTACAGAGAGGCATATCAGCTAGAAACAAGAACTATTATTGACAAATATGGAAACATACTAGCCGACATATCATCATCAAGAATAACAAAAAACTTCCACATTCCTATCTTCAGAAAGATGGAGATGCCTACTATCTAGGAATACAAAGAAATATGGGATGAAGACCCCATAAGATGCAAGAAACTCATAAATCAGTATTGGCTAAAGGATAGACAAGGGAAGCACTACAAAGGTTCCTCAAGAATTATTTTGTAGTGACTTTTTCAAAGACTACCACGATTTGGTCACCTTGCTAGGCAGAGTGATGGGCCTCCCTTATGTGGCATATTTTCAAGAACGGATGGTTTATTTCATCGAGCACATTCTCTATGGGAAGGACACCGCATTCTACTAGAGAGGAATAATCAGTGACCACTTTCATGATCAATTCATGAATGTCTAAAAGACCTCCAAGTTCTATATAACCTCTTGGTATACTAATTGGATTATAGGAAGCATTATATGGGTTATTCTGAGTTCCAAATGAAGTGCCTACTAGAGAGCTCAAGGATTTTGACAAATACTGTCAACTACAGTTCAGGAACTTCAAGAAGGATTATTGTAGAGTGAACAATGCATTCATTGCTTATATCATCAGGCTGCTCGGGGGTGATTTTGAGAGGAGAGTCTCCCACAGTGCTTGTGATTTTATTAAAAATTATGCTTTCCTATTCATCCAATATCCAAATTTCACCTAAATTCAAGCCCAAGGATTCTTAGAAAAGCCAAACAAGCTGCTCCAGTACCGTAATGACCAGATAATTTTGTTGGAGCTCTCTTGGTAGTTGCGCCACATTCACACCATTTTGAGTAGCAAGCATCTAGTGGGGATCCCTTATCCCCTTACACTTGGCCAAGGGATGTATGAGCTTAATACTTCCCAATGTGTAGGAAATTCAGAGAAGGAACTAGCAGAATATCACTTCAAATCGCACACGGCAAGGCCATGAATGGACCCATATGGTCATGTCAGAAAGGTGATTGGATAGGAGTATGCCCACCTCCACAATGTTGAATATTTATGGGCCAATTGCAAGGATGACTTTGAAGTGCGACTAAGGCACTATATGCAGATGACTGCATACTTTTTAAAAATGGTGAACCTGTTCTCGGCACCCAATCAACTCGGGGAAGATGAAAGCATTATAATCGACCCAGGTACAATGTCATTGCAAACATGCCACTGCCACTAATTGGTTAGAATGATCCGAAGGTTGATGATCTCAACATACTTACCAAGCCTATTGAGGCCTGAGCAAAGGCATCGATTGATGAGAAGGTTGCTCAATTAAAATAGTAAGGGGTCATCCTGACATTTAAGGGGCTTGAAAGCGAGCCAGGTGGTTCTGATGGTGGGGCACCTGCTACATCAACTAGAGAAACATTTAAATCCTCCCCATCTATTCGTTTAAAAAAGAGAAAGGAGACTAATGAGTAGCAGTCTGACCCAAAGGTGTACGCTAAAAAGGCCTTGTAGGGTCAACCTCCCAAGAAGCATAAGTGAATGGGATATGTTATCGAAATTCCACTAATCCAAGAAGACCCACTCCATGAGCGAGAGAAGATGGAGGCTGATCAGCCAAAGTCTCTTCCTATTTCATCTGCTATCATAACTACTATTGTTACCACCACTCCACCTATCCCACATGCAGTAGTTGCATCCTCTCCATCTGTGGTGGACATTTCCATCCATTTATCTTTTACTTCTCCCATTGTGTAGGTAATATTGGTTGATTCATCCTCCACCACTACCTTGCCCATTTCTTCATCATCCATGTCTCCTTCCTTTTCTCTTCCAACTACCACCGCTGCAATCGTAATGCTTGAACTTAACCTTCCAAAATCCTTCATGAAATACATGAAAAATGTGCCCTCTGAGATGTCAGGAATGTTTGCAAATCCAATGATACAAGCTACAATAGTTCAGGAAATAATTAGCACTCTAGTTCCTCCTCCTACTGAGCCACCAACAATGGAAGCCACCATGCAAATTTCTGAGAAATTGGACTATCGACAACAAATAGAATCAGCTAATAGATTGGAAGAGGAGGCATATGACTATCATGAGCACCCAATATACGAGGATCAAGTAATCGATGAGGTCACCTATGAATCTTCCAGTGATGAGAGGGAAGACGCAAAGATAATTGAAGAGATAGTTGATCCTGAGCTTGATGCTGAGTGGGCCAAGCAACTCAAGGAAATTGAAGACAAGGAGGTTGTTGTGATAGGGACAAAGGTTGATAAGTCTCCAATAGAAGAATGAGACCATACCCCTAGGCAAGATGAAGAGGTGTTCCCTCATGAAGAGTAGGAAGATAAGCATGAAGGAGGGGCTGAGAATTATAAGAATCAAGAGATTGATCAACTTGAGGAGCATGGGCATGATAAAGAAAAATATTTTGAAGGGGAAGGAAACCCTGATGAGCGCTTGCCTACCAAATCCCCTATCAAGTGCATAGTGTTCATCCAAGACTCTGATGAGGAGAAGGAGGATACGAAGACGGACCAGGCGGCCCTCAATGATAAGGAAATTGAATTCAAGGGAGAAGAAAAGGGGGATCAATAGGACTCACCTAAAGAAAAGTCCTCAATGCCTGATTGGTTGGAGAGACAGCTAGAAAAGAAGGCTCCAACTCCAAAAGACCAAAGGGAAAGGTTGGAAGCTATATTGGCTCAAGCCCAGATCGACACTAGGAAGGAGAAGAAGCCAAATATTAGGTCAAAGGTAATGATGGATGTCTCCATATCCAAAGTAGTATAAATAGTTATGCCGGTGGTAGGAGAGCAAGGAATAAGTTATAACATATCCACCATCGACTTGGGAGTTGCCACCAACGAGCAGAAGGTTGATCATCTCCAAGAATTAGTCACCACAGTGGTTCATCTTATTCAGTAGGAAAAATTTTCCAAAGAGGAGCTTAAGGCACAGGCAGCTGATTTGACAACCTATATCCAATAGTGGTCATCCATAGAGGAAAAACCAACCACATCCTCGGCCCCACCATAGTTGTTGTCAAAAGAGCAGATTGACAAGCTAGAGAAGAGAAAGAACTTGGACAAGACCATGGAAAATTGGTTCCTGTAGGTCTTGGATGTTGGGAACATAGGTATCAATCATGTTGTTCAGACAAAAAACAAGTTCTTGGAGGTCCAAACGTCTCTTGAAGGTACGGGGAAAATTGGCATTGAGTTCCCAAAGAAATATGGGGCTACTTATCCAAAAATTGAAGTTATCCTCAAGCTTCCAAGTGAAATTTGGAAAAAGGAATTTTCCTTCAAACATGAGAATCATTGGTTGAAAGATGTGTGGAAATGAGACTTCGATCATAGGAAGGAAAGGATGGAACAAGTATTTTAAATGGTAAATCTAGATGTTGAGTGGGCCAAGGAAGCCAAAGAAGATTGCCTTTGATATCTGAAGCTAATGGCAGGATATGAAATGCCCGTTATCTAGATCAATCTAGAAAATATAAGGCCTCACTTCCAAAAGAGGATGGAAGATGGGATGTCAACCAAAATTACTATAGATTTCATGAGCTTTTCTGCCCAAGCTTTCACCCAATCCAAGTTTTTCAAAGATCACACTACCAAGTATGAAGAGGACTGGGAGAAGCTTGTTAATAATTCCAAAGAGTGGAGCTATGAAGTGCTGGTATTTGACATCATAGAGGTCGATAACCTCCAACTGGTGATCTTGAAATTTATGGAGTATGCAGCTTCGAAGAAGCAAGAAGGAAACCCTGATATTGATGAAGAATTTCTAAAGGAATAGCTGCAAAAAGAGCAATCAGCAAGAGGAAAAAATGCTACAATGTTGTCACTAGAAGAAAAAAAAGCGATATGGACAAAATGTATTTTAAAAATGTAATATATTGGGGGGTAGGTAGAGCCCTAGTTTACAGTGAATTATTGCCACATAAATTTAAATCAATCTTGGCCACATTTTCTACTTTTGGGATGGGTCTCCTCTCATTTTCAAGGAGAGTTGAATTGTTGTAAAGACATGCTGTAGAAATTGCAATAGAAATACATTGACTTCGGTGCATTTCTAGATTTCTTCTTATGTTTCATGATTCTTCTCTCATAGTTAAATGATTTAGTTATATTTAATTTTTTGTTTTAGTTTCCTTTTAGTTGGTTTTGGTAGATTTAGTAATGTTGTTCTTGGTTATGAAGATTTATGTTGTGTACATTCCCTCCTTGTCCATACTTTTGGTTGTTTGTTGCTAGTAGATGGTTGTGCAAAGTTAGTCTAGACCTAGATTTGAAGCTTCTTTTAAATATTTATCTTTGTTCATGCATATGTATGGTGAACGAATGGTAAAATATCTGTAGTGCTTAGAAGATAGCACAAATTTCTCGAGACTGTGAGATTTCTGGTTAAGTGGAATTTTGTTTTAAGGAAGATATCCATAGCAAAGACCTCCATGATCACTATTCATTGGTAGTTGCAAGTCCAAGAACCCTCTCTCTTCATTTCCCCTTTTTCCCTTTTTCTAAAAAAGTGACATATGCTAAGGTTCGTTGCACATTATAAAGTCAAATCTTAAAACATAAATGGAGTTCAAGATTTCTATTTGAACCTGTAGCAAACGTACAGTAACTTCCTCACCTTAGAAACTCCATTTTTAGATCTGATTCCCCTTCCAACTAAACTCACATAAGTCTACCCTATGATTACCAGCAAAATCACATCAAACATCAATTGAGATATTTCATGCAAGTCATGACCTGACACCCGAGAGACCTTGGGGTGATTTTCAGCAACTTGGATATTTCCTTTCAAGAGAGGTAATGCACATATGCATTGCCTATGTTGAGAAAGTGTGCAAAAACACAACATCAACACTACTCAATTCCATCACAAAATCCACCACAAACTTCACTAGCAACGGGGTATGAAATAGAAGATGTTACAAGAAACCCACTTGAACTCACCATAAAGGAACTCCTTGAAGCACAACAAGATACCAAAATGCACCATATTATCTATGAACCCCAATCCTATTCCTGCATAGACATGAAAAATAAACACATTAGTTAATTGATATACAAGATAAAAGAAGGATTCCCCATGAAATCAATTTGCAATGCTCAAATAGAAAGGAAAATGAAGAACAATGCAAAAACTAAATAAAATCTATCTAAGCAAATCAAACTCTTGATCCCATGGGGGAGTTGGTGCCAATTGATATGTCAAAATTAGCCCTTTCCCAACTCCTTTGTAAGATTAATGATTTGATGGAGATTGATCCACTTAGTTGATGAAGAACAAGATGAGTTCTTGAGAAAACTTTCAATGACCTAGTTAAGATCTTGCATTGAGGATGAAGTTGAGTAGATTAAGTTTACTCAAGTTGTGGATGATAGAATGAGAGGAAGATTCTCTCATTTATAGATTTCCAAAATGGAAGAGAGAGTGGTATTGAGCAATGTGGGACAAAATACCAACCAATGAGAAGAGGCCACTTGTCCACATGTGTTTGGAGGAGGAATGAGCACATTTTGGTCAATGTGCATGATAAATGCCATGAGATTCAAATTTAAAATTTGAATGTGACATGTTGGAGGGAGAAAGAAATGGAGTTAATGTCACTTTGCTCAATGCACAAGGACATGTAAGAAGCATTAAATGGCTTGTTGGAAGGACCAAGCCCATTTGAATTTGAATTCAAATTTGAGGGAATATTCCCCTTTTATACCATGTGAGGGAAAATAGAGATTTAATAAATCAAAGTAATTGATTTATTGTGCAAGTTGCACTCTCTAGAGGATTTTAGTGATTGAGAATAAATTTATCAAAATTTGATCAATTTAATGAAAGATTAGGTGATTTGGACATTTTGACTTAGATTATAGGATTGATTTAAATCAAAATGAGAGGAAAATGATTAAAGACTTAATTAAATAAAGATTTGATTTATTTAATTAAAGAGGGATGATGTTAGATTTAAACCAAATAAAGATTTATTTAATTTAAATGAGATTACTTTAGGGATTAATTAAATAAAATGATTTATTTAATTAAAAGGAGGATTGCATAAATAATTAAATAAAATTGATTTATTTAATTAACAGAAGATGATGACTTAATTAGATAAAGTTGATTTATTTAATTAAGAGATGAAGAGTGATGAATTTAATCAAATGCAGATTATTCAATTAAATGACTAGAATAGAAGATGATTTAGGATGAAATAGTGTTAGTAAATCAAGATGTAGTGTGTCGGATTGAATTGTATATTTTCTATGTCTACATGTTGCCCCTCTTTGAAGCAATGTACTTATTACATTGATTCAAAGAATAAACTATTGTGATCAAAACTCAATTTTTTTTTATTTTTCGAATGCCCCACTATTGCCCCAGTGAGAAGGATTATCTTGGTATATTGCCCCATTGAGAGATTGGGCACAAATGTTAATTTTCTGATCGATATCATGATAAAATGCAAGAGGAGTGGTTCTATTGATCAGAGGATGAAAGATAATTTTTTTGATGTAAACAATTCTGATGATGTATAAACAATCATCGGGCATGGGTAGCCTCATGTATATTTTGATATCTCACAGCTACTTTAGATATAAATGCTAGTAAGGATAGAAGAATAAGAAGAATAAGATGGATGGAAGGAGGATCGAACAAGCCTACATTATGAATGATGATGATGATGATTTGCTTACTCGGAGTTGGGATTTCCAAAGGGCCAATTACTTTATGATTGATAACACACTTAGGTATGATGCATCAAGGTATAAAGAACCAGGATAGTGTTGTACCTAGTGTGATGGACTTTGACTCAACAATCAGATAGGAGTTCTCTTGTTCACACTTGACATACGCGAGGAGGTAGTTTGACTAAGTGTGTTAAGTCAAACAAGTTGATGATGGATTGGATAATTTGACTAAGTGTGTTAAGTCAAATATAATGATAATGCACTTGTAAACTCTAGGAAGTTGTCTTGTCCTAGAGTAAACTCATGCATAAGAGGGTAGTTTGAATAAGTGTGTTAAGTCAAACAAGGTGATAATTGATTGGATTTGATTGATCAAGATTGATGAAGGTTGATTTCGAACAAAATTGTTTTGATGATTTGATGTGATATTGATATGCGCATTAGATGCGACTGATATAATTTTTTTGGATTGATGTTTGATGAAAGATAAAGCTTGATAAGGAACATCTTTTTGTCAAAATATGCCATGGATAGTGATTTGGATTTTGGCTAACAAAATGTTTGACCAATTTGATTTCACATTTTCCAATGTTCGGATCACCACATAAGCTGGAGAATATATATCAAGATTTATTCTCAAAGCAAGATGTAAATATCTACCCCCAGTGTCTAGCAATGTTTGAAAGGCCATGGGTAAATTCTTGAATAGACAGATGGAGGAATGGATAGGTATGGATCATCTTGCGATAAGATAAGGTGTTAAGGTAGTGGATGCGCATTTGGATAGTGCTTCATGGCTCAAATAATGTTGGATTGGATAGGATCAATGAAAATGACCCATGTCAAGATGACTACCATAAGCAAGTGTAAAGTGTGCACCAAAATTTCATCAAGATTAAGATACCTTGGAGTATGGATGCAAATGGATGAAAATGAATTGAATAAACGGTTCATGGATGAATAGATGATATGGATGGAATATTGGCTTTATTGTGGATGTGATAAGATACTTTCACCTGAATGGCACACGTAGATGCTCGATTCTACTCATGAAGCCTATTTGCTAGGTTTTCATCATGGTACTTGTCCAAAGCACCACCGAAGTGGTTTTCACTAGAGGATGATTTTTTTCTTTACTGTTTTCAATCATTTTTTTTATTTTTTTTGGATTTTTTATATTTTTGATTCTTTTTTGTATTTTTCAAGAGATTTTAAGCTGATGCTGAACCACTTGGTGGTGTCAATGTAGATTATTTTTTCATAATGTGCCATTGATATCCTTCTTGAAGAAGCTTCCGTGCTAAGATACGTGCACTTGAAAGAAATTTTTTAGAAATCTATTATGCTTTGTTGATACCAGAGTTAACTCTGTCTTTGTGCGCACATCGTGATAGAGTGCCTTCTAAATCCTTATGATGAAGGGTCATTGCCAACACATGGTCAATGTGAGAATTGTATATAATGTGTGGATGCATGGATGGCGAAGTGTGTTTAGGAATAAAAGATGGATTGGTTGATAGTTTGGAACCTTTGACTCTCCAAACTTGGGAAGATGAGCAATGATGGGTGGATATTGAAGTGTGCATGGAATTAGGACCAACTGCTTGATACACTTTGTATGTTGCTTGAGAAGACTACTTTTTCCTTTGTGGACATCCTTGATGGATGCTTTTCCCTTTTTCATTTTTCCCCATAGTTTCTTTGACTAATGGAGTTTGATAGGGATAGTACTTATTTGTATTCTTTGGTATCCATATGTTTTTGATTTGTCTTTCATGCTTCACTACTTATTTCTCTTTGATAACATTCTTTGTGCTTTGATTCAACTCTTTCTTTTGATGTTGGTCTCAATTCGTGTATGGGGTGATGGTGGATGAAGATTCATGACGTGGAGGGTTGTATTATTGGCATTGGTTTCATCATAAGGATCCTTCATGCCCCCTATGTTGATGTTTGCTTGAGATGAAGTTTCCCCCAGTATGGTGATAGTAGCAACTTTGTTCTTTGATTCTCCTTGTTTTGAGATGCCTTGTTCAGAATGCATTCTCTGACGAATGACCACTATTGATGATGTTATTCCAATTTGTTGCTCTACTGACTCCGAAATATCCTATTCATTCTGACCTATTTCCTTGAGTGGATAATGTTGGATATCTTCATACATGATGTCCTCAGTCCAAATTTGGGATATATCTGATCCTGATGTTGACAACTGAGTTTGACTATAGGAATCAATAACCTACCCTTTTTGTGTAATAATGTCAGGAGTAAGGGAATCATATTATGAATGAAGATCATCTACATGCCCATCCATGGGAAGCATCTCATGGGTAGATGAAGGGGTATGTTTTATTGGATGTGATCATCTTGTATAGATAGAAGAGTGTCCATTATATCATTGTAGTAGCTTGGAGATACAAATTCTCGATGTCAAATGATTTCGGAATTGCTTTTGACATGCTTTGGATCAAGTTCTTGACATGGGTCAATTTCAAAGAATCAATTGCTTATCAAGGGTTCTTGGATATCTTCATTAGGCATAGGAAGTTTATCAAATTTCATAAGGTCAAAGGATGTCCATATGTTTTGGAAAGGGTCATTGCTAGACCTTGGTGAAATATTATGATCATGCTTTGGAGTAAATTCTTGAGATGTGTCCTCTAACTCATTAGCTAATGTAGAGACTTTTTCAATATGATCATTGGTCAAAGCATCTTGATCATCATTTTCAATGATTGTGGTGGGAATCTATTGCAAGCTCTGTTGCGGGAGTAAGGCCTATGTTTTCTGTTGAGCCAACAACTCTTGTTGTTGGTCGTGTTGTTGTTGTGCCAATAATGTTTTTAGTTGGACTTGTTGTTGTGCTACTTTTTGATACACTTGTTGATGGATTGTTTGCAATAGTGCCCAGAATTGTGCTTGCACCTATCAAGCCTGGTGTTGGGCTTGAGCTTGAGCCTGTGCTTGTTGGGCTACTTGAGTTGCTTGCATAGCTTGTGCGACTTGTGTAGCTTGTGCAGCTTGTTGGTTTTGGAGTGCCTTTTGGCAGGCAGCTTGTTGAGTGACTTGCAACATGATGGAGAATGAATTTGTCATGTTGTGTTTTGGCAGTGGTGGTGGTGGATTGGGAATGGTGTTGATTGTTGGGGTTTCTTGAATGGTTTTCATCTGTTGTTGTGATATCAATGGCAAAATGGGAGGATTCGATATGATGCTTTGATTTATGAAGGGGGTGTTGCTCAAATTTGCTTGATTGATGGTTGGTAAAGGAGGAAGGCTCATGCCTTAATTGTTTGGTTGATAGATTGGTAATTTTTGACTTTGTTTTAAATCTACCAAAGGGAAAGGTGTTCCAAAATTTATATGCAGAAAACTCACATTTTTTGTACCATTGAGGTTTGTAGGAGATAATGATCCCATGTATGGATTGTACAAAGGCACGTTTTTAAAATCAATTGGCATTGTAAGGCTTGGATAGTTTGGTTGAATTTTATTACTCGTGATGTAGGAATCAAGTTTATATTCCATGTTCCTCTTGTGTTTTTGACCTTGCTGACCTATGAAGGGTTTAGGACCAATTATGAGATGAAGGATGAAAGCGGTGAATGATATGGGTGTTTAAACTTTTAGGAACTTTGGATCAATGCTAGACTCTAGGACTTGTTTTTTATTTGATTTTGATTGAAGATATTTTGATTAAGTGTGTTAAGTCAAACAAAGTGATAATGCACTTGTAAACCCTAGGAAGTTGTGTTATCCTAGAGAAAACATGTACACAAGATGATAATTTGGCTAGGTGTGTTAAGCCAAACAAGGTGATTTTTGATGATGAACTTGTAAAACCCTAGGAAGTTGTGTTATCCTAGAGTAAACTCGTACACAAAAGGATAATTTGGCTAGGTGTGTTAATCCAAACAAGGTGATGTTGAACTTATAAACCTTAGGAATTTGTGTTATCCTAGAGGTAAATTCACTCAAGAGGATTGATAATTTGACTAAGTGTGTTAAGTCAAACAAGATGATGATGATTTTTCCTAAAACTCTAGCATAAGTGATGTTTCCAAGGTTCAAAAAGTTGTTGGTGAGATGGGATTTGCTTGATGTTTGAGGGATGGGTGAAGTTTTTGACTTTATCCTAGATGACCCTACGAGGACCTGCTTACAAGACTAAGGTAATGAAAAACATTTTTTTCCCTAAAAGTGATTCAAACCAAAAGACCAATGTTGGCATGAAAACCCAATTACCCAAAAGAGACCAAGCACATGTGTGGTTCAATTGTATTTTATCTTGCTTAGGTTTGGTTTTTTTTACCACAAACAATTTTTTGATTATGTTTCAAACTGAATTTCCAATGTCCTAATTTTCTTTCATCCCACAAAGTGCATTATGTGGAAATCAAGGAAATCAAGGCAAAGGTTTCCTAGTGTTGACTTTCGTGAAAACAAATGATGATTAAACCTAAGTACTTAGAAAACTCAAAGGATATAATCCCTAGGGCAAGCAAGAGCACTTAGATTCATCAAAGGATATTTGTTTCCTCAAAGGTTTTGTAATTTCAAAGCTTTTGTGAATGTTTGTTTCTCAATGTTTTAGAACCAAGCAAGGTGTTTTGATTTCAATAACATGCACAACCCTAGACTGAAAAGACATTATTTGTTGGGTTCCCACTTGGACGAATCCAACTGTGCATATTCAATGCAGATGATTAGATACTTGACCACATAGACTCCCCCTTATAGTGCACTCGCTTCTCAGGTCAGCCAAGCATCAGTACCCATGAATCTCCCATGGCATACTTTTCATCTCTACAACA
The DNA here is from genome assembly GCA_007115665.2 of Sequoiadendron giganteum. Lineage (NCBI taxonomy): Eukaryota > Viridiplantae > Streptophyta > Pinopsida > Cupressales > Cupressaceae > Sequoiadendron > Sequoiadendron giganteum. Next base: position 220,096,957 of record CM021106.1, read on the forward strand.
GAACTGCATGTATACGTGAGGTGGCTTCAAAGAACATGACCTTTTGCACCAACAAATAGTTAAGGATTTTGGTCTTTTCTAAACAAGGGTTTTAATGTGTGCATTCCATTCATGGGGGACTATCCATGTGGCGAGAGACCATTTCTACCCTTCTCGTCGGAATAATCCTCATGATTCTCGAACTTTCCTCGAGAATCCACACTTATATACCGGTTGCAAGTCGCTTGGCTATAGCGTGTTCTCGATTGGGTCATTACATTGGGTGATTAATTTTTCCCATAAGACAGGCCCACTAAGATAAACAAAAGCAAGCTAGCATATCCCGTAGTTCAATTGACCTTTGTTGAAAAACAAAGGGAATATGCCACGCTCACACTCGCAAGATTGGTTCAATTTTTAGGTACCCAAGATGAAATGTGGAGGGAATTACTTACACAATTTAAGATCACCACCAAGAATTTTGATTCTCAAGATCGCAATAAAGTGCGAGAGAAGCGCATACATCTTTTTAGTGATATTACCTTGAGTAAGTAACTACAAGACAAGAAAACACTTGTTCATTTTTATCCTTCAAAACAATAGTGAATTCATTTTAAGCACCAAAGGAAGTATGAGATTTTACTTGTTCAATTGTTAATCCTTAAACCAAATCTAGTTAATTTTTTGAAAGTTCTTTTTAAGCCCTATTGTTTTCAACAAAAATTTGAAAGAATTTGTATTGTTCGTTTTAGAGCCCAAAAGAAATTTCAGTGTCCTGAGAGCATGAAAGTAAACAAATCCTTAGAAAGGGATTATAAGTTTTCCCAAAGTGTTAAAAAACAATTAATACAATGAGATGATAAAATTATAAAGAACCCTTGGCCTTTGTTTTTCTTCCTTCCCTTATGATCAACAAATTTCCTTTTTTGGCAGATTTCAACAATTTTTAGATTTTTCCATTTTTGGTAATTTTGCATGCATATTTTTGAGAGTCCTATTTTTTTCCAAATACTTTCTAAAACTAAGATAGGATGAATTTTCAACTAACATCCTAAATTGGAAACATGGGTTTTGAGTTATTAACAAAAACAACTTTTAAAAAACTAGGAAAAAACACTAAAATGTCATTTTGAGGGCCAAGATGAAAGTTTCAAGCCGTACAAATGTGCCAAAATGACCACCAAACCATCTTAGATGGTTGCCAAACCACATGCCACCTCATAATGAAACCTGCTGTAAAATTTCAGCCAAACCCCACATCCGAGTCAAAAGTTATGACCTTGGGAAGTTCCTGCATCACAAAAGAAAATGTTAAAAAAAATAAAAAATTTGCAGGTGCGGCGCAGTTAGCAAATGCGGCATAAATTGGAAATACCACGGTGCAGTTTGGAAAATCAGAGGCACAATATAGCGCTGCACCCAGACTAAAAGCGACACTTTTCAGAAAATAGAGAGCGCAAATGCGGTGCTGTTTGAGCATGTGGCGTAGTTTGGAGAGTGGCGAAGTTTGAAAATTCAAATTTCTTAGGCAAGAAACAGGTGTGGCAGAGTTTGGGAATTTGTGCGCGGTTCTATATAGTTTCACGTCTCTGAATGCGGTACAATATGGTGCCACGTCTCTGAAAGCGGGTCAATATAGCGTTGCAGCACTGTGTGCAACGCAATTTCTTGGGACCTCCAAAAAAATAGAAAAACATAGAATTTTCCAAAAAACATGATTAGAACTTGAAATTTGCCTCCTTCTAGCACCAAAATGTGAACCCCAATCCCATTCCTTCATAGACATGAAAAACAAACACATCAGTTAGTTGATATACAAGATAAAATAAGGATTCCCTATGGAATCCATTTGCAATGCTCAAATAGAAAGGAAAACGAAGAACAATGCAAAAACTAAATAAAATCTATCTAAGCAAAGCAAACTCTTGATCCCATGGGAGAGTTGGTGCCAATTGATATTTTGAAATTGGCCCTTTCACAACTCCTTTTTACGCTTAATGATTTGATGGAGATTGATCCACTTTGTTTATGAAAACCAAGATGAGTTCTTGAGAAAACCTGCAATAACCTAGCTAAGATCTTGCATTGAGGATGAAGTTGAGTAGAGTAAGTTTACTCAAGTTGTGGATGATAGAATGAGAGGGAGAGTTTATCATTTATAGATTTCCAAAATGGAAGAGAGAGTGGGATTGAGAAATGTGGGACAAAAGACCAACCAATGAGAAGAGGCCACTTGTCCACATGTGATTGGAGGAGGAATGAGCACATTTTGGTCAATGTGCATGATAAATTCCATGAGATTAAAATTTGAAATTTGAATGTGACATGTTGGAGGGAGAAAGAAATGGAGTTAATGTCACTTGGCTCAATGCATAAGGACATGTAAGAGGCATTAAATGCCTTGTTGGAAGGACGAAGCCCATTTGAATTTGAATTCAAATTCGAGGGAATATTCCCCTTTTATGCCATGTGAGGGAAAATAAAGATTTAAAAAATCAAAGCAATTGATTTATTGTGCAAGTTGCATTCTCTAGAGGATTTTAGTGGTTAGATTAAATTAATCAAGATTTGATCAATTTAATGAGAGATTAGGTGATTTGACCATTTTGACTTAGATTTTAGGATTGATTTAAATCAAAATGAGAGGAAAATGATTAAAGACTTAATTAAATAAAGATTTTTTTTATTTAATTAAAGAGGGATGATGTTAGATTTAGAAAAAATAAAGATTTATTTAATTTAAATGAGATGACTTTAGGGATTAATTAAATAAAATGATATATTTAATTAAAAGGGGGATTACATAAATAATTAAATAAAATTGATTTATTTAATTAACAGGAGATGGTGACTTAATTAGATAAAGTTGATTTATTTAATTAAGAGATGAGTGATGAATTTAATCAAATACAAATTATTTGATTACATGACTAGCAAAGAAGATGATTCAAGATAAAATGGTGTTAGTAAATCAGGATCTAGTGTGTCGGATCAAATTGTATATTTTCCATGTCTACATTATCAACACTTTGATGAAGATGAACCCCACAAAATACATGTTATCCTTAGAAAAGGAAGGGCCTAAACTCCCTTTGATGAAGGAGCATCCAACGATGTAGGGAAATGTTGCATCACCCAAAAACAAATTCTTTATTTTCTTTAGTCTTTTTGAGTTTCATGATGGCACTTAAGGGGCATAAGATAGTCAGGAGTCAAAAATAGCAAAAAACGGTCACTTACTAATTTTAGTAAGTTAATCTAAATGGGCTCGTATGGACCTAAAAATTTACTCAAAGGAGCAAAGCTAAAAAACATTTCTGATCATGAAAGAATCATCTTAATACCCTGAATGGTTTGGGAGAAATTAAAGTTTTGTCTTGAGAAATTTCTCCAATGCAGCTTCAAATTCAAATATAAAACTTTAGAGGCCCTGAAACAATTAGAAAAGTGGCTGAACTGACCTGTAGTGGGTTCACACATTGTAGATCTCTTCAAGAGCTTTCCAACGATATGGAATAAAAAAAAATTGGACACCTAGATTAAAATTTATGGCCCCATGAATTTGATCCTCTAAAAAGTTAAATTCATTAAAAAAAATTCCTACGCTAGAAATCAAATGATAGAACTTTTGGTGCCAAAACAAAGGGAAAAGTTGTACTTTCTAGAAAATTCTAGGGTATTTATTGGGGTAAAATAAAAGGGTTAAGTGGGTTTTTGTAGAAGGTGGCTCCATTAGTGTAGATTGTGGTTCTAAATAATAGGTTTTTTCTTTCAGAGTTGATTGTGTTGCAATAAATCAATCCCATAAGGTTGTAGTATGTAAGTTTTGAATCTGTAATTTTAGTTTTTTCTTGAAAATAATTGAAAGTGGATTATTTCCTATCTCGCATATTCTATGTCGGTATTTATTATTGTGTTTTGTGCGGTTTGACTAGTGTAGCCCTTATCAAGTGGTATCAGAGTAGTTCTTGAGTGTGTAGACAGGTCACTGAACATGAGGTAGTTTACACAAGGACTTGTGGTTGTGGGTCTGTGAGAAAAGATGCCTCCACAAAGAAAACACGGTGGAAGAAATATTAGGGTAATAGAGGAGGGTTTTAGATCCCTCTAGAGACAAGTTCAAGTTCTACAAGATGAGTTGCATAGAGGATATGATTTTAGAAGAAGAGATGAAAGTGAGGATGAGGTTGAAGATGAGGATCCATTCGAAGAGGAAGCACGAGATGTAATGGGTCGTAGAGAAGTTAGACTGATTAGGGCCATTTCCAAGATTAGAAAGAGGTTGAAGATAAAAGTTTCTAATTTTTTTGGAAACCTAAATCCAAAGGAGTTGATCGATTGGAACAATGACATGGAAGAGTATTTTGAGTATGAGGAAATATAATACCCAGATAGGGTCAAATTTGCAAAGGCCATGCTAGCATATGGTGGAAAGAAGTTTGGTTGGAAATAAATAAAAGAGGAAAAGAGAAAATAACAAGATGGGATTAGATGGTGGAAATACTATGAGTTGGATTTGTTGAAGAAGATGCAAGGGTTGAAACAAGTAGGAAAATCTATTAAGGAGTATACAAAAGAATTCTATTGAGTCTTGATCAAAATAGGTCATTTTGAGGTCAACAAGGAGAAAGTTTCCCATTATATAAATGGGTTGAAGCCAAGCATTCAAAAAGAGTTGAGTCTAGTAAGAATGTCTACCATTGAAGATGTATATTAGCTTCATTTGAAGGTAGAAGATAAGTTGAATAAAAGGTTTGAAAGCAAGAAAAGAGGTGGAGGTCATGGTGGAAAGACTAGTGGATAGTCATATGGAAGTCAAAACAAAGATCAAAAGAAGGGTGAATGGTCCAATAGAAGTTAGAACTAGAAAGGAGATAACACATACCATCCTCATGATCAAAATAGTGGAGACCAAAGAGGAAGAGGAAGATCTGAACAAGGACTAGGAAGAGGATACTTTTGTGGAACCTGTTTCTAGTATTGAGAAGAATGGGATAGGGCATATGAGTGTAGTCAATATCAAGGAAGGAAAAATAGAAGACCTAAGGGTAATGCACGAGTTGCACATGTAGATGAAGATGTTGAAACTTCACATTCTAAGGATGTAGAAAGAGGAGACGTTCTTTTTACTAGAAGATCCCTACTGAATGAGGAGAAAGAGCCAACTCAAAGGAAGAATTTATTTCATACAAAATGTAAGTGTGAAGGTAAAGTTTGGAATGTTATTATTGATGGAGGTAGTACTGATAACCTTGTTTCAGAAGAGATGGCTATTAAGTTGCAATTGGAGAGAAGGCATGTGAATCCATATTGGATTGCTTTGTTGTAGGAACATAAAGCTTTGATAAAAAAATAATGTCTGGTAAGGTTCAAGATTGGAAATTACAATGATGAGGTATTATGTGATATTATTCCTATGGGTGTTTGTCATATGTTGTTAGGAAAACCATGGCAATTTGATTGGTGAGCAGTACATGATGGACATGCCAAAACTTGTTCTTTGACAAAGGATGGAGTTCATCATAAGTTGAAGCCCTTGAAAGAGGTAGAGGAAAAGGTATGCAGTAATGCAATAATTTTTTTTGATGATGGAAGAACGTTCCTAGAAGGTATGAGGCATGAGCATATGTGTTTTACATTGATCCCTAGAGTTGATAAAGAAGATAATAATGAGGTACCTATAGAGATTTTATATTTGTTGAATGATTTTCAAGCTATTATTTCTAAGAACATACATGAAGGTTTTCCTCTAGTGAGAAAGATTAGTCATCAAATGGACTTGATTTTTGGAGCCATTTTTTCACATAAGGAAGATCATCATATGACTCCAATAGAGGGTGAAGAGTTGAATAGACAAGTGCAAGATTTGTTGTAAAAGGTATTGATCAGAGAGAGTTTGAGTCCATGTATAGTACCTACAACACTAGCACCAAATAAGTATGGATTGGTAGATGTGTACAGATTCTAGAGCCATCAACAAGATCACCATTAAGTATAGATTTCTCTTACTGAGAATGGATGACATTATGGATTTTTTGAGTAGAGATGAGTAGTTCATGAAGAAATATTTGAAGATCAAATATCACCAAATTCATATTAGAGAAGGAGATGAATGGAATACAACCTTCAAACCCAAGGAGGGCTTGTACGAGTGGTTAGTCATGCCTTTTGGGCTAACCAATGCACTGATCACATTTATGCGGCTTATGAATGAGGTATTGAAATAATTTTTAGGAAAATGTGTTATTGATTATTTGGATGATATTTTTAATTTCAATAAGACATTGGAGGAGCACTTGATGCATATCCAAAGAGTTTTTGAGAAGCTAAGGGAGGAGAAGTTGTTGATTAATTTGAAGAAATGTAGTTTTGTGAAGAGAGAGTTGGTGTACCTAGGATTTGTTGTCTCAAGAGAGGGTCTTAAAAGGGATCCAAAGAAGGTGAGATCTATCATTGAATGGCCTAACTCGAGGAGTGTTATATAGGTAAGATCATTTCATGGTCTAGCAAGCTTTTACATAAATTTTATTAAGAATTATAGTAGTATTCTTGCACCTCTAACTAAAGAAATGAGAGGGAATAGAAAAGAGTTTAAGTGGAATACAGGAGCAGCCAAAAGTTTTTATATGTTGAAGAATAAAGTTACATAGCAACGTATTTTGGCACTTCGAAATTACAATAAGATTTTTCAAGTAGATTGTGATGCTAGTGGCACTACCATAGGAGCTATTTTGTGTCAAGAAGGTAAACATATTGCCTATTTTAGTGAGAAGTTGAATGATCCTAAGAAGAAATATTCTATCTATGATCAAGATTTGTATTCTATAGTTCAAGCTTTGAAGAAATGGAGACACTATTTATTTCCAAAACAATTTGTTTTATATACTGATCACCAAGCTTTGCAATATCTCAATAGTCAAGGAAAGTTAAATCAAAGGAACTTAAAATGGGTTGAGTTTTTGTAGAGTTATACTTTTTCTTTGAATCACAGGAGTGGAAGGTCAAACAAAGTTGTAGATGCCTTAAGTAGAAGGACAAATTTATTGATAGAGATGAATATAGAGGTTGTTGGTTTCAATGAACTCAAGAGTTTGTATCCTGGAGATCTAGACTTTGCATAGGCTTGGAAGGCTTGTTTGGAACCTGTTACATTAGATAAGACAAGATGGTTGGATTTCTCAAACCAAGATGGGATGTTGTTTAGAGGAATGCAATTGTGCATTCCAAGGAGTTCTATGAGAGAGAATCTAATTAAGGAGAATCATAGTGGAGGATTAGTTGGACATTTTGGATGAGATAAGACCATTTCTCTTGTTAGTGAGAATTATTATTGGCCACAATTACAACAAGATCTGAAGAATTTTGTATAGAGTTGTAGATTATGTCAGATGGTGAAAGGAACAATTCAGAATTTTAGATTGTATGAGCCATTACCTGTACCTGAGAGGCCATGGGAGGATATTAGCATGGGTTTTATTCTTGGCTTGCCAAGGACACAAAGAGGGCATGATTCTATATTTGTTCTGGTGGATAGATTTCCAAAGATGGCACATTTAATTTAATTTCATAAGACCAATGATGATGTTCATATTGCAGAGTTGTTTTTCAAAGAGGTGGTGAGACTACATGGTCTACTGAAGAGTATAGTTTCAGAGGGAGATACCAAATTTGTTGGTTATTTCAGGAGAACATTATGGAAGAAGTTGAAGATAGATTTGAAGTTTAGTTTTTCACACCATCCACAGATTGATGGAAAAATAGAGGTGGTGAATAGGAGTTTGGGTAACCTACTAAGATTCTTAGTAGGAGATAATCCCAAGGGATGGGATTTAATTATACCACAGGTATAATTTTCTTACAATAGTTTTATCAATAGGAGCACTCGTAAATCACCATTCTAGATTTTGTATGGGAGTATTCCAAGAACTAATTTTGAACTGAGAAAGATGGATAAGGGGAGAAGAGTAGTGTTGAGGCTAAAAACATTACGGAGCAACTGAAGAATTTGCATGAAGAAGTGAAGAAACATATCAATAAGATGAACTCACAATATAAGGCCAAGTTAGATCAAAAAAGGAGGCATAAGGAGTTTCAGGTAGGAGATGAAGTCATGGTTCAATTGTGAAAGGAGAGGTTTCTAGTTGGTACATACAACAAGTTAAAGATGAATAAGTTTGGACCATGCAAGATCCTAAAGAATCATGATTCAAGAAATGCATATGAGGTAGAGTTGCGGTGTTGCCTAATGAAATTCATATTTCCCTTATGTTTAAAATTTCAGATTTAGCAGAATACCATGAAGGAGGAATTGATGAAGAAATAATAAAAGCACAGTGGAATATCCCAACACCTACTTCAAAAAAGTAGGAGATAGAAGAAATCTCAGATAATCGTGTGGGTAGAAGTACAAGGAATGGGCAGTATGAAGAATATTTGGTTAAATGGAAAGGAAGGCCTATTGAAGATTCATCATGGTCATCTAAGGTTGAGGTTAATCATCTTAGTTTCCCTCTAACTCTTGAGAAGTGATAGGGTCACTTTTCAAATTACCCTAGGTGTCTAATGCAAGAGCATCCAACAGTGTAGGGCAATCTTACATCACCCAGAAAAATTGTTTTCTTTATTTTCTTTAGTTTTTTTGAGTTACATGATGGCACTTAGGAGCATAAGACAATCAAGAGTCAAACATATAAAAAATGGTCACTTACTATTTTTAGTAATTCAACCTAAACAAGCTCGTATGGACCTAAAAACTTAACTGAAGGAGAAAGGCTGAAAAAAAAATTGGTCGCGAAAGAATCTCCTCAATACCTTGAACAGTTTGGGAGAAATTAAATTTTTCATCCCAAGAAATTTCTCTAATGCAGCTTCAAATTCAAATATAAAACTTTAGAGGCCCTAAAATAGCTTGAAAAGTGGTTGAACTGACCTATGGTGGGCTCTCATGTTATAGATCTCTTCAAGAGCTTTCCAATGATATGCAATAATAACAAATCAGGCACCCAGATCAAAATTTATGGCCTTGTGAAGTTGGTTGTCTAAAAAGTAAATTTCATTAAAATTTCTTCCTAGGCTAGAAATCAAATGGTGGGAATTTTGGCACCAAAACAAAGGGGAAAGTTGTACTTTCTAGAATATTCTAGGGTGGTTATTGGGGTAAAATAAAAGGGTTATGTAGGGGGTTGTAGAAGGTGGCTCCATTAGTGTAGATTGTGGCTCTGAATAATAGTTTTTTTTAGAGTTGAATATATTGTAATCAATCAAGTCCATAAGGCTGTAGCATGTAAGTTTTGAATCTGTAATTTCATTTTTTCTAAAAAATAATTGAAAGTGGGTTATTTCCTGTCTTGCATCTTTTGTGTTGGTATCTATTGTTTTGTTTTGTGTGGTTTGGGAAGTGTAGCCTATGTCACAAAAAATTGTATACTCTTGAAGAAAGAAACAACTGTGTGCCTAATTTGGTCCTACTTTAGACACCCTTGCATCAATCACCCCCCTAAAATAGCATTTATAGGCCCCTAAGACTCATTATTTTTGACCTTGAGGCTTATTCCACCTAAGAAATCATACAAGTATCGACAAACAAAATTAAAATATCAAATTTCATAAATCTCACCTCAAAAACCCCTGGTGGGACTAAGTCGCCCAAGGTGGCGACTTAGTCCCTTTTAGGGTAATTTGCAATTTTGAGCAAGAAAATCTTCGACTTAATAAAAATTCCTGATGGATGTTGACCTCTTAGGTCAAAATAACTAACAATTAGGTATTGATTCTTATAAATACATGTTTTTAGATCATTTTTAAAGACCTTTAGTCATTTTTCACAAGAAAATTCAAGAATCAAGTGTTGAACATCTTCCACAAGAAGATTCATTAGTCTTTCTACAACAAATTTGAAGCTTAGGGAAGAAAGCTATGGTTCATGTAGGTCTTCAAGCTCACTTTTTTTTCAACATCTCACATTTCAAAGGGTTGATCATGGATGCCTATGGAGAATCAGGGAGAAATCTAGGTTGTGGAGATGTAACTAGCCATCAAATTGACCTAAAGACTTGTTTTCAAAGTGGTTCCATCTTCCACTTTCTCTCTATCTTCATCCTAAGGAAGGTTTGCATGTAATTAAGATTCATTTCTAATGTGATTTAGGGTCTCTTGGAATGAGTCTTTCATTTTTCTAGTTCCATTTATGCATCTTATTCTTGCATGATAGAATAGGGTTGCATCATACTTTAGATTTCCTAGTCTTAAACACACTTAGGGCTAGGTTTTTATGCAGACTTCTTATTTCTTTCAAGGTTTGAATACCAACTATGGGTTTGAATAAGGAAAACCCCCCCATTATAAACCAAAATATACTCTATTTTTCAAGTGATTTTATAGTTTGGACCTAGATTTCAGTTGGAGAATAGATTGCACACTGTAGGCTTCCATTCCCATTTTCAGATTTTTAGAAAAGCTAGAATGGACTAAGTCGCCAATAGTGGCAACTTAGTCCCACTAAATTTGTTTTTCAAGTATTTTTGAATATTTGGATACACAGTTGGTTGAAACGGGCCCTAGAGCAATTTTCCAAAACTGGGACTAAGTCACCCAGCTTGGTGTAAGTGTCTAAGTTGACCTAAAAATCATGTTTTTTATAATTTCAAAGGCTTCTATAATCTTCATTTCAACTCTTGTTCATTTCTAGGTGCACTTTTCTTATCTACTCTCCTATCTTGTATTCTATTATCTAAAGTTAATCCTTTTGCATATCATCATGTGTTTTCAAACAACCTACATTCCATTAGTCTTGCATCGATAGTTAATTTCTATTTCTAGTTTATTGCATTTAAGGAATTCTATTTAGGTATACTTCAATTACATTTACATTAGTTTTGAGTGAACCTCCAAGTTTTGGGAGAAAGACCTCTCTCCTTTTAGGTGGAAAACCCTAGAAGTGTTAAAGAACCCCCTTTCCCCTAAAATTTGTGGTTCATTTTAGTGAACCCACATTTAGAATAATCTTACCTCTGATCTAGCATGCATTTGCATCATAGGAACACCTTATATTAACATTTCATTGCATGTTGCATTGTTTAAATTTGCATCCTAGGGTTTCATACTCTGCATTAGTGAAGCATTCATTTTTGCACCTTATTTCCTTGAACAATAGTGAAATTTTGTATCTACACTTTAGATCTGCATTCTATAGTATAGAACACACTAGTATTCATCAAAAAGATTAGAGAAAATTCAAAAATACCCCTAATGGGACTAATTTTCCACCTTGGATAACTTAGTTTTAGTGCTCATTTTGGATCAGTAATTTTTTAATTTAGTTTAAAGTTTCTGAAGTTTATGTTTGTTTTAGTTACTCTTTTGTTTCAATTCAGTTATTTTCTGTTATACTATAATCATTAGCATAAGAATATTTTACTTTCATGGCACTTATAGATAACATTAGATCTTTAAAAGTTTCAATTTTAGCATGTTAGTTCCTAGTTCATTTAGGTCACATTCATTAGAACATGAAAATAAAACATTAGAAACACCACATAACATAATCCACACTTCTTCACTTTAGGCAAACCATATCATCTAAACCTTTTAGTAGTGATGACTTGGATAATTTAGATGAAGCTCTACAGGGATTCCTCTCACTAATTTCATCCACTCAGGTTCGTGATGGAAAACCCAAACCAACCAGCGATAACCTATCTCCCAAACCTTTTTGTTGTGAAGAGTTGGATATTTTAGATGAAGCTCTGCTAGACTTCATCTCATCTAGCTCATCCACTTGGGTTTGTTGTGAGCAACCTCAAATAAAAGAGTTCAATGTAATTCAACCTTATCTTGTTCACTACCCACCTTCCCATAAACCTAAACCTCCATCTAAATGAAAATTTACCCTTTACCCACCTAAGCATGATGTTGTTTTCTCACACACATTACACTAGAAATAACCCACAACCCCAACAAGCCACTTCAACACCCTTACCTTTACCCAATCCCATATTACCTACTACCACTCACTTAAATTCACACCTTAGGGAGTACGATCTCGTTGAGCAACTTAAGAATACACCCGCCAAGATCTCCCTTAGGGATCTTCTCCAAAATTCCCCAAACTATCATTCTATGCTCCAAATAGAATTGCAACAAATAGTGGTTCCTCCTAGTATGAATTCAAATGATGTGGCAGCTCTAATACAAGGAATTAATATAGTTAATGTACACATTACCTTCTATCAACATGAGCTCCCTCCATTAGAATTAAGGAAGCAAAATGAAGCCTTTACGATAATTGCTCAATACAATCAGATAGGCATCAAATGAACCCTTGTTAACACTAGATCTTCCATTAATGTGTGTAGTGTGTAGCTTCTCGATCAATTACATGTGGATAAATCACAAATAAAATATGATTCCCTATCTATTAGAGGATTTTACAATATCACAAAGTAACTGCTTGGTGTAATCACTTTACCTATTACCATCGGGATGGTTACTCTGCAAACTCCTATTCATGTCATTCCCTATGACATTTCTTATAATCTGATTTTGGGCAAACAATGGATTCATGAAATGCACACGGTACCTTCGACCCTTCATCAAAAAAATGAAATATGTCTATAATAACAAATTTTATCAAATTGACATAGACCCCTAGCCTAAAAGTTGCTTACAACTTGAAAAAGGAACAACAAGTCCTCTCAACACATTGATTCCAACTTCTAACATAGCACCTCTTGAGAACAACCAACAAGAAGAAGAATCAATGTCTAAATTACTTGGTAATGATTGGGGATCATTGGAATTCACACCTTCATTTATGGGAGAGTACATAGTCACACTGAAACAGGATGAAAAACAAGAACAACTAACAATCATATCTACTCAGAATGAAGAAAATCCTTCCCACATATACCCCATCTGCTTTGGAAGAAAATACAACATATACAACAAATTTTGATGAGATAGATTACCAAAAACCACCCAACCTATAGCAAATGGAAAGACTTTATGGACAAGGTTATGAACTTGTGAAACAATTAGGATACAATGGTAAAGGATGTGGAAAAAATGAACAAGACATTTGAGTTCCCATTGAACCTAATACACAGGAGACTAAGACTGATTTAGTGTTTTCTTTTTCTAAAACAACAAAAGTAAATCAGCAACCATCATTCAATATCAACACCATCACATGTCAACCAAGAATCACTCTCACACTCAAACACCCTGAATTCCTTGATATGGGCTCACCACTATCATTGGAATATGTTAACAAAGATGAATCTTTGAAACGAATGTTAGGTGCTTCTGATCTGATATTTGTCTCCAAGAAAAATGCTACCTATGTTATGATAAGTACTGAGCTAAATGGTATTGCATCAATACACACCCACTAGCATGGAACCATATGATACTGAATTTCCTAAATCAAATAATGAACTCCCCTTAGGGGATACAATTGATATGCCAATGGAAATAGATGATAAAGAAAATGTCATTAAAATTGGGAAGTTCCTTGATGATGAAGCATAAGAGGATATTGAAACCTTGGTTCATGCCTTTCCAAATCTTTTTTCTTGGAAATATTCAGATATGCCAAGAATAGATCTGAAGATAGTGACCCATAACATTGTTCTTATTCAAAATACTAAGCCCGTTCGCCAAAAGATACGAAAGATGAACCCTAAGATGGCCTTGCATGTTAAAGGAGAACTTGAAAAACTAGTTGATGTAGGTTTCATTCGACCTATTGATTATTCTCCTTACATATCAAACATTGTTGTAGTTGCTAAACCTGATAATCATGTTAGGATATGTACATATTTTTGTGACTTGAATAAAGCATCTTTAAAGGATGATTTTCCCCTTCCTAATATCGACATGATAGTGGATTCAACTACTGGACATGCTTTGTTTTCCTTCATGGATGGATTTTATGGTTATAATCAAATCTCTATTAACCTACAAGATCAATAAAAAATGGCATTCACCTCCCCCTAGGGAAAATTTTGTTGGGTTATAATGCATTTTGGATTGAAGAACATAGGCACCACTTATCAATGAGAAATGGCATTGATATTTCATGATTATATACATAAAATATTAGAAGATTATGTTGATGACATTCCAGCCAAATCCTTAACGTGACAAGATAATGTGAATGTTATTTGACAAATATTTGAATGGATGCATAAATACAACATGCACTTAAATCCTAGGAAGTGTGTCTTTGGAGTAGATAGTGGAAAAATTTTAGGGTTTATCATATCTCACAAAGGCATTGAGGTGGACATGAAGAAAATTGATGCTATAATCAATATTCCACCTCCTTGCAACATTTCCCAATTAAGCACATTACAAGGAAGTATTCAAGCCATTCGTCATTTTGTCACCTCCTTAGCTGATCAAGCATTGCCTTTCAGAAACCTCCTCAAAAATGATGTGCATTTTTATTGGAATGATGATTGTAAATGGGTCTGTATGAGTTTGAAAGAATACCTTGCAACTCCACCCTTTTTACAACCTGCTATACCAAACAAACCATTCATCCTTTATATTGCCACTTCCACCCATGCTCTCATCGCATTGTTGGCTCAACAAGATGAAAATTTGAAAGAGAATCCTATTTATTACATTAGTTGAACCTTGATAGATTATGAAACATGATACACAACAATTGAAAAACAATGTTTGGCTCTTTTATTCACTACTACTAACTTGTGACATTATTTACTAAATGCAAAAATACAAGTCATGATAAAATTTGATCCTCTCAAATATCTTATTAATAAAATAGACCTATTAGGATTTCTTGCTAAATGGGTAATTTTGTTGACTGAGTTTGACCTTAAGTTTGTTTCCCAAAAATCAATTAAAGTTCAATCCTTAATTGATCACTTAGTTGATGCTCCTCCTTTAGCCCTCCCTAGCAATGATTATTTTCCCAATGATAGTATGTTGACAATAGACCTTCCTACATGGGAATTATATTTTGATGGATCCAAGTGTAGAACAGGCTCTAGTGCTGGAGTTATTTTAATTCCACTTGTAGGGAAGCCTATTCCCTTGTCGTGTCACTTAAATTTCCTATGTATGAATAACATAGCTGAATATGAAGTGTTAATTGTTGGATTGTGTGCTACTTTAGTCATGGGCATCAAAGATATTAAGATATTTGGTGATTCACAATTAGTGATCAAACAAATAAAAAGTCTCTACCAAGCTAAACATGAAAAATTATTGCAATATAAGGATCTTGTATTGACCTTGTTAGAACAGTTTGAATCATTCACCATTGATAATACCCCTTGAAAAGAGAAATGGCACGCAGATGTAATGTCTAGTGTGGCTTCTCTCATATCTCCATCAGATCCTTCTGAAAACATCATGTTTACCATTCACCCAATCATGGAACCCTTCATCAATGATAAATCTGGCGTTGCATTCATAACAATTCAGGATAGCTCAAGTGAATTGTGTGATGCCATATATAATTATTTAAAATATGGTACCATTCCTGAGCCTACAATAAAAAACACTTGAACTCGTCTAAAAAATCTTGCAACCAAGTACATAATCCTTGCCGATTTTTTGTATCGATAATCCTTTGATGGCATTCTCCTGCGATGTCTTAGGAATTTTAAAACTCATATAGCCCTTGAAAAGGCTCATGCAAGCACCCGTGGAGGTCATTTGGGGGAAAAACCTTAGTACCAAAACTCATTTGTATGGGCTACTACTGGAAAAATATGGAAAAATATTTTTATGTGCATGTTAAGTGTTGTCACAAATGTCAAGAACATAGCAAGTTGATTCATGATCCTACTTCTAAACTTCATGCCCAAATCCCTATTTGGTCATTCTCTATATGGGGGTTGGATCTAATTAGAAAAATCTCACCACCATCTTCTACTAGACACACATTTATCATTACTACAACTGATTATTTCATAAAATGGGTAGAAGCTATCCCTCTTCAATCCACAACTACTGATGTGATATGTCATTTCCTATTAGAACACATCATTGCTCACCTTGGACTCCCTTCCGCATTAGTTTCGTATAATGGAACATGATGCAAGGGCATCCAGAAGATTCAAAGAACATTAAGTTACAGAGGTTGTCAATGATGTAGTGAAGTTCAGTATGATGGATACTCAGTATATTGAGGATTAGAAGTCATGGATTAAAGGGTTTGTTTACAAGCATGTCTAGTTTATCCACCAGAAGTTTTAGAGGTTCACATGAAGGTTTGATCAAGTTATGATTATTTGTGTTCTAATAGTTATTCAGTTGCTTTAGTTGGTGTTCCTGAAAGAGGATTATGTGATTCCAGTGATCTGAGTTGTTGTGGATGTTTCAATAGTGATTCATGGATTTTTCTAGATTGTAATCTATTTGTGTTGTCAGTTTCAATTGACTGTTGTGCTCGCGATTGATGATTTTATTTTGCGAGTTCATATTTTCATGTTCTTGGCCGATAGGGTGATTGTAGTGTGTTGTGGATCTTCGAGGATAATTGTTTAAGGTGTTTCATGTTCGAGGCATGTTGTTTTGGGTCCCTACTATGTTTCGGCTGACATTGGTTGATTTGCATTGATAATTGCTTATTCATTTGGGCTGACCTATTTGAGTCTTCAAGTTACCTTGCTAGTTGTTGTAATGAGGCCAACTTGATAATGATTAGAAGGCTTGTGGAGGATATAAATGGAAGATAGGGATTGATGCAAGGCAGGGATCGAAGGGGAAATCAATTGAATGAAGTCGTGAAGCACAATGATGAAATTTTTTGATCCAGAAAGATCATAGATTAGAGAAAGTGTGGAGCAGGAGAAGAACTTGATGGAAAATTGTTATTATGTGAATTGTTCGTAATTCTTGCATTGCGGCCTAGCATCTGTAAAGCCTGACTAGAATATGTAATGTGTTTTGAGCTCATATTATAATGAGGAGTTAAATTTGAAGGTTGGGTTTTTCCCTTTGAGGGTTTTCCCAGGATAATTCTTGTGTCATGTGCTCTTGCATATATTTTATCTTTATGTTGATTATATGTTAGCTTATGTTGCATATTAATAAGATCTGAGTGTTAGTTGTTTAAGTTGCAAGGTTGGACAGTACCTCACTGGACCCTCCTACCTTGGACTACGTTAGAACACCATTTTAAAATAATGATGTGAAGAAGTTCTTGGAGACCTTTCATATTCAACATCATTTTTCTGCACCTTACTACCCACAATCTAATGGTCAAGTTGAAAGCACTAATAAAATCCTTGAACAAATCCTCAAGAAAATTGTTAATCAACAAAACAAATATTGGTACATGCAATTACAGTATGTGTTATGGGCCTATTGCACAAGTGTTCGATCATCTATGGGAAATACACCTTTCAACGTTGTTTATGGTACCAAGGCCATCATACCTTTGGAGTTAGAAATCCTATTGTTAAGGATTTCTCTCCAAGGTCTTGTCAATAATGATGCCTATAAGCAACAACAATTACACCAGATTGAAATGCTTGATGAACAACACATTAATGATCTTGAGCATCTTCAAGCTTACACCAAGCTATTACAACGTACACATGATATTGGTGTCATCCCTCACACATTTAAGAAGGTTGATTTACTTTTATATGAAAATCAACAAAACACTAGTGTTGACTACACTGAAAAGGGAAAATTCAGTCCTAACTTGTTAGGACCCTATATAATCCATACGAATTATGGATATAGTTCTTAAGCATTAACAAAGAAAGATGGTATGCCTCTCAAAGACCCTATCAATTTTGTGCATCTGCGTAGGTATTATGTCTAGTCACTTTGAACGGTATGAATGATAGAGTAATGTTGTTAGAGCTATTGGATTATATCCTATATGCTTTCACATTGCTTCATTCTTGACAAATGACTATGTGTGTGTCTTGAGCACTAAAGTTATTATTCAATTTATAGTTACTTTAGGCTTCATACTATTCAAATTCATCTTGTGTGTTATGTTAATTTAGATCGTAAGAGCATAACCTTCTGAATCATTATGTTGTATCTAAAAGAAACTATAACAAGCTTTAATTATATCACATAAGATTTGTTAAATCATGTAGACATTAATTAAGTAATCTTATAAAGGATATTTAATTAATCGCATTGTCATTTAACATTCAAACACATCAAGATAATTAATATAACATCAAAGTACTCATATATATATATATCAAAAAATTTATGTGCATTTCATCAAAATCTACAATCTCACTGAGGACTGTGACTACTAGATCCCTTTGGATCTGGTATTCATGTTGCGTCAATATTCAAACATTTAGAGATGGTCATGCATGATCATGACCACGATCCACTGAATCTAAGTGAAAACTCTAGGCCCTGTATCCATCCAAGGGCCACCCACTACTCCCCTGGTATCTAATCCCTCTTTCCTTAAGGTGTGCGACCTCTACCTCTAGTCTCTCAAACTTTTCTAGGGTCCTAGATGATTGTGCCTCTATTACAATCTTGGCTCGACGGACTCATCTCCTCAAACTCTCATATGCTACCAATAATCTCATGAATGGTCTAAGTGACTCTAGATCCTACTCCATAATAGGTGGGGGCACATAATCTAAGTCCATCTCCTCCTTGTCAATAGATGTTGGAACTATCTCTGCAACTGATTGATAGTAGAGATCCTTCCAATCTCTCGTAGCTCCTGCAAGGTAGAAACAATACACAATCAATACACATCATGATATATATATATACATAAAGTAATGTACATGCATAAAATTAAATATCATCCCCTATATCACTAGTAGGCTAAGAAATATCAACCTCGTCCTATGTAGGCGGCATGGATGATGTGCTAGCCTCTCCTCGATTGTGATTACTAATGCATGTTGCAACCACTTCTCGTGATCTAGTCATATGAATGGGTGAGGGAACTCCCCACTCATGTCAATCCTCTACTACTACCTCATCACTCTTGCTCAAGAGTGGCTCCTCCTCCTCATCCTCATCCTATTCCTCCTCATCTTCATCCTCCTCCTCATCCTCATCCTATTCCTCCTCATCTTCATCCTCCTCCTCTCCCTTCTCGCCATCATAGTCAGGATCTACATACTCATCATACTCCTCATGAATAATATCAGTAAATATGTCTGCAGCCCTGTAGCGTGTCTCCTCGGCCCTATCCTCTCTCAGCTCCCTCATCTGGAAATGGTCATGTATATCCTATGGGCTCATCAATTAGATAAATAAGAGTTGGTCATGATACTTTCCACCACTCCTCATAATCCCATGTGGCACCAACGTCTTCTACATCGAAGACTAGAGGCTAGTCATGATCTGAAAAATCAGAGTCGCTCTTGACAACATCATCTAGAGTGAGTCATACTATATCACCTAGTCTCCGAGAACTCCACACTATCCTCCTAAAAGAGGATAATTCCCTAGGTGGCCTCTAGATCTGTCCAAACTACCACATGACTTGATCATAGTAGAAAGGATGTACTATATGATCATGACGGCTAGCTCAAAACCTATCCAAATGAAGTCTCCTCATCTGTCCCATGTAGTCCAGCCACTATAGTGTAAGATGATAAGGTCTCCATGAGATCTCATCCTCCTCCAGTCGATTGAATCTCAATCTCCAAAAGTGTAAATCCCCATACTACCACAACCGTCATAGAGGATAGCCAAAGGCCCAAGGATACCCCACTAATATAGGACATGGGAAGCTAGTAGGCCTAGTGCATGTGATGTGCTCCAAAAACAAAACTTGTAGAAGAATGCAATGCACCATGCTATCTAACTCCCAAAAACAAACTACCCCAAATCATAATATATATATCTAAGGATACAGCACCCCTAGGTTATGCTATCTTGTACTATGTCATCCCCTATATCATGTGCACTATCCCACCCTCAAGGTGTGCTACACATCCATCTAGAAGGAGTACTAGCACAAAAAATACATCATAATTTGTCACACAACTGACGCTCATGAATATAATAACATCGTCAGGTCAATCTGTCCTTTCACCCACTCGCCATGCATTGGCCCATTCAGACAATACTATATATTAGCCCATTTCTCATGGAAGGTATGATATCTCTGAAAGTGAACCCACTCTCCCTGAATAGGAACTCAGAGAATATGGTTCACATCCTCTAGAGTAATTATCATCTCCCCAATTAGCAGGTGCAATGTTTCTATGTCCCAACGCTCGTAGAGCGCCATTAGCATCACATCATGGTACCTCATGGGGGGCATGAGGTACACCCAATAAATCCCCATAGCTTGCAAGTTCTCTTTGTCCTCTACTAACAAAGCAGGGGAGAAATCTCTCGAGAAACTCAACTGCCTACCACCCAGATGCTGCCACAAACGGGTGGGTACCTATCAAAAACACAAAAATGTGCTCTATAAACCATCTAATATCTTTCATTTTTACTCTAATTCATCATGCAGTGTACTAATGTTGTCTAGGTGTGGTTTTTTTAATGCCCTAGACACGTTAGAACCCTTTTGGGACACTTCACAAAGAAACAAGACACTTTACAAACAAAAGGGATACTTTGCAAATAAAATGGACACTTTACAAAAAAAAGGGGACACTTTGCAAAAAACGGGGACACTTTGTGAAGTTTTTTCTAAGATCCTAAATTAACCTAGATATGCATATAAATCATTAAATAATTATGAAAACACAAAGCGAAGGTAGTAGAACTGACTCACCTCATGATAACTCTTGTCACATGCCACCTAGTCCTACAACACGTCTAGTCTCGTAGGTGTGAAGTCTCATCTACTTGACATACTTCATTATTCTATCATCCCTCTCATGCTACAAGAAGGTAAAATGAACAAGTAAGTAAAAAATTACTTAATTTTAACTCTTTTAACTCTTTTTCATTCTCATATAAGCACATTTTCACCTTTCTTATCTTAGAAATACTAGAGTTCCTTTCATTCAAAATAATGTCATGGGTGATAATGAACTTCATTTTTGGCATGTTTGTTGCATCGGAATCATGTTTCCACACCCTACATCACCAATCATCTATCACTATGTGGCATGGTACTTGGAAATTCCCTCCGATATGATTTTCCTTATTCAATGTGGCTAGATTGCTACCTTGATTCCACCTCTATAAAGTAAGCAAAATCAAGGGGTCATACATCTACCCCAAATTTTATTTCTATAAGCTAGATAAGAGTATTTTTGGATAGAAAATGAGTTTTTGTTGCAGGATGTGGTTCCTAATGTCGTGGTTTTATAGATAACTACATTGGGGTCTTCAATCTCCCATCTTCTAAATGAACATCCTTTTATGAAATAAAGTGGGGGCTAAATATGTCACCAAAAATTGTATACTCTTGACGAAAGAGACAATTTTGTGCTTAATTTGGTCCTACTTTAGACACCCTTGCATCAATCACCCCCTAAAACAACATTTATAGGCCCCTAAGACTCATTATTTTTTACCTTGAGGCTTATTCCACCTAAGAAATCATACAAGTCCTGACAAACAATATTCAAATCACTCAAATTTCACAAATCACACCTCAAAAACCTTGGTGGGACTAAGTTACCCAAGGTGGCGACTTAGTCCCTTTTAGGGTAATTTGCATTTTTTAGCGGGAAAATCTTGGACTTAATAAAAATTCCTAATGGATATCGGTCTCTTAGGTCAAAATAATCGACAATTAGGTATTGATTCTTACAAATATATGTGTTTAGGTCATTTTCCAAGACCTTTAGTCATTTTTCACAAGAAAAATCAAGAATCAAGTGTTGAACATATTCCACAAGAAGATTCATTAGTCTTTCTAGAGCAAAGTTGAAGCTTAGGGTAGCAAGCTAGGGTCTTTTTCTAATCTTCAAGCTCACTTTTTGTTCAAGATCTCACATTGAAAAGGGCTAATCATGGATGCCTATGGATAATCATGGAGAAATCTAGGTTGAGGAGATGCAACTAGCCATCAAATTAACCTAGAGACTTGTTTTCAAAGTGGTTCCATCTTACATTTTATCTCAATCTTAAGCCTAAGGAAAGTTTGCACGTCATTAAGATTTATTTCTAATGTGATTTAGGGTCTCTTGGAAAGAGTCTTTCAATGTTCTAGTTCCATTTATGCATCTTATTCTTGCATGATAGAATAGGGTTGCATCATACTTCAAATTTCCTAGTTTTAGACACACTTAGGGCTAGGGTTTTATGCAGATTTCTTATCTCTTTCAAGGTTTAAATACCAACTAGGGGTTTGACTAAGGAAAACCCCCATTAGAAACCAAACTATACTCTGTTTTGCAGGTAATTTTTTAGATTTGGACCAAAATTTTAGTTGGAGAATAGATTGCAGACTATAGGCTTTTGTTTCCACTTTCAGATTTTCAGAAAAGTCAAAATATACTAAGTCACCAATAGTGGTGACATAGTCCCACTGCATGTTTTTGTCAAGGATTTTTGAATATTTGGATACCCAGTTGGTTGAAATGAGCCCTGAAGCAATTTCACAGAACTAGGACTAAGTCGCCTAGCTTGGCGTAAGTGTCCTAATTGACCTAAAAATTAGATTTTCCAAAATTTCAGAGGATTTTGCAATCTTCATTGCAACTCTTGTTTGTTTCCAAGTGCACTTTTCTTATCTGCTCTCCTATCTTGCATCATATTATCTCAAGTTTATCCTTTTGCATATCATCATGTGTTTTCAAACAACCTACATTCCATTAGTCTTGCATCGATAGTTCATTTCTATTTCCATTTTATTGCATTAAAGGCATTCTATTTAGGTATACTTTAATTACATTTACATTATTTTTGAGTGATTCTCCAAGATTTGGGAGAAATACCTCTCCCCTTTTAGGTGGAAAACCTTGGAAGTGTTAGATAACTCCTTTTCCCCTAAAATTTGTGGTTCATATCCCTCATCACCCTTCAACATTATATTTGAACAAAATTCAGGAACAACCCAAGGGAAATGTGACTTATATTCCTCAAGCTTCAATCAGTCACACCAAGTCAACCTTTGACTACTAGTCTTGAAACTTGACTTGGAACCAACCTTGGTCTCACTCCAAATCTAGGGAGAAACATGAATTTGAGAACAAAAGACACAACTTTCCCCCAAAACAAAAATTGGACCCAACATTATGTGCCCAACAATATGCTTCCACTACAACAAGTTCCAAAAGTATTCCTATTATCCAAACAAGTCAAGTAATTGAAACACACCAAGTGGGTCAACAAGGACAAGTGAACACCATAGTGAAAGTTTAACCTTTAACACAACAAGGTCAAACATCAAACCACCTAATTGACACATCAAATCAATTGGTTCCACAAGCCATTCAAACCAGCCAACAAAACACATCAAACCAATTGGTCAAAAATCCCATCCATAAAGGAAACTCCTTGGTCCAAAATCCCATCAACCAAGGAAACACATTAGTCCTAAATCAAACACATCAAGGAAATGCATCCAATCCATTGATCCTACAACATTAAAACAATCAAGGGAACCTTTGCAATCAATTTATCCAGAGCCAAATCATGCAACTAATATCGCAACACCAAGAGGCACCATCTCAACTTTTGGTCTCCCAAGTAATGAAATATCAAATGGGACCCCAAACCTATGCCATTCCTCCACCCCAAACTCAAATTTTACAAGGAATGATAGTGAAAAATCAAGGACAAAGTGTACCAAATCCAAATCTAATGTCCAATCCTCAAAATCTCATCACACATCAAAATCAACTCAACCCACAAAATACTCATAACATTATCCCTCAACAACCACCACATGTTCCACAAAATAAAAATATTGCAAGCCAATATATGCAAACAAGTCAATTTGTCCCAAACCAAAACATCATTTCACAATCCCAAGGACAAAATACGTTGGCTTATCAAAAAATTATTGTCAATAAGCAACAAGAAGCTCACTTGCTAGCACAACAATAAATAGCACACTTACTAGCACAACAATAACAGGCTCAATTACAAGCCCAAAAACAACAAGCACAAAAACAAGCCCAACAACAACTACAATTACAAGTGCAAAAAAAGTCTCAATTAAAACCTCAATTACAAGCACAATAATAGGCTCAATTACAAGCCCAGCTACAAGCACAGCAATATTCTCAACAATAAAGCTTGACCTACAACCTCCAACAATCATACACAAACATGTAACAAAATGTCTTGAACCCAGACACACAAGGAGCATACACCACACCCCCACCACTATCACGATTACATACACAATATCAAAATCCACCATACGCCCCATATAACACACCCCATATCAAAAGCCCACATTTAATTCATCTACCATCCCATAGTATAACACGTATGCTCCACTACCAAACCCTCAATTTGATTTATCCTTGCAAATTAGGGAAATCACACAACAAATTCAAGGCATCCAAATGGGGAAGACAAATAAATCACATGCACAATGAAACTTGTGTCCATATCACTTTGATAGGAACATTGCAATGATACCTTTCCCACTTGGATTTTAATTCCCAAAATTTGACAAATATAAAGGGTGGGGAAATCTAGTGGATCATATCAAGTATTTTTACATGGGATGTATGGAAGTTTCTTACAATGGTTCCTATTTGATGTTGCTTTTCCCACGTAGTTTGAGAGGCCTAGTGATAGAATGGTTCTCATAGTTACCTCAGGGAATTCAAACCTTCCAAGACATAATCGATTAGTTTGTGGATCATTTCTCCTACAACCTAGACATGGAAGTAATCTTGGAAGAGCTATACACCCTAAAAAAAACAAGGGTGAATCTTTCATGAATTTCTTACAACAATGGAGGTAGAGAGCTAGTAAAAGAAAATGGCCTATTCTTGAAGAGCAAAAAATCGGAACCATCATTGCCAACATGGACATAGATCTATCCTTTCAACTGAAAATGCAATTTCTCACATCATATGAAGAGCTTATCCCTAGGTCCCTTAATATTTAAAGATCCCTTATCACACAAAGAAACACACAAGCATACAAGGAAAACCGTCCATCTACTAGTTCCAACGATAAGCAACGTGTATGGGCCAAGAACAAAAATGTAACTAACAATGGTTTCATTGATGCAAAAGTTCTCCTAAGTATTCCCAAACAAACAAAAAATCAACCAACAAACATGTAACAAACAAATACACAGCTGCAAATCAACCAAGTTGACAATGCCAACACACAAAGAGAACCACCCCCTAGAAACAACTATCCTCAATGACATAAGTACAAACCATTGGGGGAACCTATTGATGCAATCATACAAAAATTGGTGCAATCCAATCTAATCATGCTCCCTAACTATCAAAATTACCAAAAACCTCAAGTTAAACCACCATGGTATAACAAGAAGGACCTTTGTGATTTCCATAAGATCAAGGTACATAGGATGGCGAGCTTCATGAAAATAAAAAAGATCATCTAAGATCTAATAAAAAATGGGGACATGACCATTGATCAACAATTAGGCAACCAATACCTCAAAATATAAAGAACCAGATGTTGGATCATAACAAGGGAAACAACAATGGAAAGGCGAAATATTACTCCAATGTAGGTCATGTGTACAACAATGCCATCACATCTTGCAATAATTTTATATCATTCATCACCATCAAAGGGCCTAGTATGGAGTGTGGAATCACCACATGTCGAGGAAAGGTCACAATCCAAGGAGCATCATCACAACCTAGGGAAAAACCCATACTTTTAAAGTTGAACCTTAGTGATTATAGTCTCTTGCACTAATTGAAGACCCCTACCCATACCTCCATGTTGGATTTACTGAACCTATCCCCCATGCATAGCGACATATTAGAAAAGGACTTTTTGGCTTCTTCCATATCCAAAGATCTGGATATTGATCAATTCCAAGTTGTGATAGGACACATCACCACACCTCATCTTCTCACCTTCTCTAAGAAAGACCTCCCAATGCAACCATAACATAATCATGCATTACACCTTTAGATTAGTGTTCACAGGAATAAATTCTAAAGAGTCCTAGTAGATCAAGGTGCTAGTCTAAATATGTGTACCCTTCAGCTAATCAAAATCTTGGGTTTCTCTCAAGATGTCATTGAAAAGGAAAAATGTGTGACCATAAGGGAATACGATGATCAAGAATAGGTTTCTCAAGGCACAATCAAGCTCTCTATCCAAGTAGGACCCACCATTGTTGAGACTACTCACCAAGTTCTTGATCTTGACCTTCCTTACAACATTATTCTAGGTCATCCATGGATCCATGTCACGCAAATTAAAGCTTCCACATACCATCAATGCATCAAATTTCCTTGTGAATATAAAGAAGTTACCATCCATGGAAATCCCAAAAATTCTATTTGTGTAAGGGGGAATCGATTGTACAAAAAGATCAAAGAATCAATTAAAATTAATATAATTCAAACAAAGATCATTATTTATGCTCATTACTCACGAAATATAGCTATGAGAATAATGAATTCAATAAAGAAATTGAAACAAAACAATATAAAATGAATTCAAAACTTTAGCATTACCATCCCATGTCAAAGTATATTTGCAAAGATGTTGGATCATTTGTTGTATCAATTTGAAGCCTCCATTTGTGCATAGAAAAAGCTTCAAATTTGTGTGTGTGTTGATCGAAGATGTGTTTAAAGCTTGTCAAGAGATTGATTATGATTTAAGCATTACTTCGTTATGCAAAAGATATTGATTCTCCAATCATTTTTGAGGAAGAAGATGATTTTTATATAGAATTTATGTTTCAAAATGACCTCTTGAGATCACATAGTAGAATATCCTGATCAACAGTTCAAAACTATTGAGAGGATTAAGATAGGAATAATTAGTGTATTTTGACTATGTAATCAGTGTGATTGAAGAAATCAATTTGAGTGTTCAGTGGGATTTAGAAAATAGATTGAGCTTTTAGTGGGATTGAAAAATCAAGTTGAGCCTTCAATGAGATTGAACAATAGATGAATCAGTTAGGAAATAGATGGATCAATCATCCAATCAGAGTGATAAATAGGGGGATCGTAATTTGCTCAATCATAAAAGTGGGTGAAGGTAAATTAATTAATTAACTTAATTAATCTTTTTGAGTTGAACGTGCAAATCATGTTTGAATTTTATAAAAAAATGACTTGTTTGTTTTGACCGTTTTGAATGGTGTTTTAATAATTTATTTAATTATTCAATTTTAGGGCAAAGTGATTTAATTAAACTATTAAGAATTAATAATTTAATTAATTTAGGGGAATAGGGTAAATTATTGAATAATTAAATAATTGATGTTATTTAATTAATCAGGAGGAATAAAGATAGATTATGACTTTATTAAATAAATGAAATTTATTTAATTAGTCAAAAATGATAGAACTTTGAATTAATTAAATAATGTAATATTATTCAATTAATAGAGAAAATTAGGTTTTTTGATGTAATTGATGTGAAATGCAATGATATTAGGTGATAATGATGCTAATGATGAGAAAAATTCATTTATGATTTTTGATAAGTGTTAGGTCATTTTTACATGTCTGCATTTAGCCCATGTTTTATATAATGCAATTTTGAGTGTTGTCTCAAAGAATATTCAAAAATTGTCACTTAAAAGTTGCCTTGGTGTGCCCTAGTGATGACAAGATAGCATGGTTCCCCCTCAAAAAATTTGGTAAAATTTTTGGATAATGAGCTAAAAAATTTGACAAGTTGATGTGATACGTTTTAAGTACAAGGACTAACAAAAGATATGTTGACTAGAAGAAAATGTTAGTAATATTTAGAAGAAAATTGATGTTGTTAGTCATTGATGAGTTTTCTTTTGCTTTGCATAGAGGCTTCATATCTTAACAATCCTTATTCATGTAGAAAATAGACACGATGCACTAGGGAATTAATGACCAAGGTGGCTTTGTATCCATTGTATGGACTTTGACTCGGCCTAAAAAGAATATTCTTTCTCATACCTAACATACGGAAACCTTGTTTAGAATATATGGTTGAGTTATGTTAAAACCTTTTGGACCAATTATACAAAGAGGTATGACATACCTAACATGAAATTGCTACACTAATTGCCTCCAAACAACTTCCATACACCAAAAAAATAAAGTATTCGCCATGGTAGTATCACAAAAAAAATTTACAAATAGAACTAGAAAAAATTGATGATTAATACTGCCATTCCTTATTCTTTAAGTCCTTATGGAAACCCTCGAGAAATCCTAGGAATGTCATATTATGATAAAAAAAAAAAAGACTATAAAAAGATAAACAATGTTGTTGTATCACTTGCCATATCTTGCTTGAGGTTTCAGGATATTACCCATTGTTAATGATATCTATTGTAGGAATGGATCCATTAAGGGATGTCTTAGGATGTTGTTGGTGAATTCTTCAATAGATAGGTAGTCAACACTTTAGCATTGTTTTCACTTAATAGTTGTCTAATCATTTCGATCTTCACTTTGGAATTTTTTATTTTGATGTGTTGTCATGTTTTCTATTTACATTATCAAAGGGTGACTGTGAAATTTTTTTTTATTATCGATGAAAAGTTTATTACGGATTGGGATGATGGAAGTAGGACCTGTTTTATTTTTTTGAGTTTATATGATGTTGTTTTTCTTGTTGTCATGGAATTTTATGAATTTTGATACGATATTTGAATATTTTTTTTTTTTTGTTTTGGGATACTAACCTAGGGCCTCGGGGGCTCATCAAAGATAATCTTTGCCTATATTTTACACGTAGATGATTGTAGTTCACTTGGTTTGATAAGGGAATGTTTTTGATCTTTTCTAATTTGTGAATTTTTTGGATTTTTCATTTTTGACTAAGTTGAAATAAAACATTATAGACACCTAAGTGGACTAACCTAAGGCCTCAGGGGTTGATAATTATTTCCTACATTATACACATAGAGACCATGTAGTTCAGCTAGTGTGACTCAAAGCATAACATGTTTTTGCTATTTTGATGTTTTACGACTTTGTTTTGATTTTTTGATTTTCTAGAAGTTTTTTATTTTATTTATTTTTTAGATTTTTTTGAATTTTTGATAATTTTTTACTATGATAGGATGCACAAGGATCCAATCCACGACCAATTTTGATAATTTCCCCCAATTCGAGACAAGACTACCTTCTCTAGGGGAGATGGGTGTTGATGATGCAACAAGTTTCAATACTTAATTGGTCATCAAGCCGTGGTTGGACACATATTTTATTATGGAACGAATGGGTGAATGCTTCAGATAGTGTTGATAGATAATGATGCAAGTCTTATTCAAATGTAGTTCTTGTTTTCCATGTTTTCACTATAGTATTAGTTCTAGAAGTGTCACAAAGTGGTTTTCACTTAAATAACACTTTATTTCTCTTTACTATTTTTCTTTCTTTTTGATTTTTTTGATTTTTTAATTTTTACCCTTTTGCTTGGGGTATTCTAACATGATTCATGTGTAGAACTTCTCGAGGTAGTTTTTGTTTAGCATTTCAACTAAACGTTCCCCTTCAGGAGTAGCCAATTGATAAGCTCATAAGCCATAGCTTGCTATGATGATGAATGTCCTAACTAGTTGGGTTCAAACTTTACCATCTTGGTTCAAGTGTACCTTATAATTCTCTTTCAATACTAAGTCACCAATCTGAAAGTTTCTATATTTGATCTTTTTATTGTAGCTTTGTTTCAGCTGATTCTCATAAACCTTAAGATTTTTTAACACACTCAAGCACCTTTCATCTAGGAGTTCCAACTCATTTAATATAGACACTTGATATCTTCATTTTTTACCATGCCTTTTAGTGAGATTCACAATGAATGGATTTCAACATCAATGGGTCAGACAACTTCAGATCTGTAGACCAAGGAAAATGGTGTGGCACCTATAGGGGTACAGATACTGGCTCGGTAAGCCCACAAGGCTGGGTTCATTTGTATATTTCAATCATGGTCGGAATCATTAACATTATTTTTTATTATCTTTAGCATAGTTTTGTTAGATGCTTCATCCTAACCATTTCCTTGAGGATAATAGGGTGTGGAGAATCTATGTTGGATAGATAACTTGGAACAAATCTCTTTGAAATATTGGTCCTTGAATGGGTCCTATTATCTATTATGATGGTTTGGTGAATTCTATAATGGCATATCAGATAATTCAAGATGAACTTTGATATTTGTTTATCTGTGATGTAGGTTAATGAAATCACTTCTATCCACTTGGTGAAGTCCTCAATTGTGGTAATAGTATACTTATGCCCATTTGAGGAAGTGGGAGAGATCTTACCTACCAAGTCTAATCCACACTATGAAAAAGGTCATGGTTTCATGATAGGTCTTAGCTCCTATGTTGGTGTGTGAATGAGGTCACTGTGCTATTGACATTGACGATATTTTTTGGTGTAGGCAATAGCTTCTTTCTCCATAGAGGTCCAATAGTATCTTGTTCTTAGTAAATTTTGTGCTAGGTTAGGTCCACTAGAGTGGGACCCACAAATTTCATTGTATACCTCTTGTAAGATGGTTTTCACTACTTCTACATCAAGACATTAGTGTAAAGTGTTGTCTAAACTTTGACAATATAAGGTGTCTCCTAATATTGTAAATTGGGAGGTCCTATGGAAAAAGTTTCTCTTTTGGGTGGTTGTTAAGTGAGGGGGTATGATACCATATTGGATATAGTCAAATCTATCATGGTACCATGGTGAGTTAGGACCAACAAAAACACACACTGGTTCTGCTTCTAGGATATCGAACATTGGTATGAGTAGTTTCTCCACAAGGAATTCGTATTTATAAATGTTCTATGGAATATCGAGAAGTGTACCTATCATTGTCATTGCTTTGGTCGCTCTGTTGTTGATATTGGGAACCTATTCAAAGTTGATGGTGATAAAATTTTGTTTGAAGCTATCGGCCATCCATTTATATGGAAGTATCTTGTCATCCTTTATTTGATACTCATCATTTACTTTCATGATTACTAGTTGAGAGTCTCCATACACCTCCAATTCTTTTATCCTCCACTGATTTCCATTTTGAGCCCTTTGATTATTGCTTCATACTCTGAGATGTTATTTGTGCATGGGAAAGTAATTCTATAAGCCTTAAGTATACTATCTCCTTGTGGTGTGAGAAATAATATACCTACTCTTGAGTTGTGTTGAGCGTGGGACCCATCAAAATATAAGGTCCAATAGCTTGTTTGTTTTGTTAGCAATATGCTTTCATATGGGAAGTTTGTTATGAGAGGCTAGTGATATTTCATTGGTGCTTTAGCTAGTTGGTCTACTATGATCTATCCTTTGATGGCTCCCCTGTATATGTACTCTATATCAAAATTTCTCAATATCATCACCCATTTAGCAATCCTTCCTGTTAGAGCTACTTTTTCTATTAGGTACTTTAGTGGATCTACTTTTGAGACCAGCTTTACTTGTATGTTCAAGATATAGTGTCTTAATTTATATTCCATGAAGACAATAGAGAGAAACACTCTTTATATGGTAAAATAGTTTAATTTGTATCACACTAGTGTTTGACTTATGTAGTAGACTACTCTTTCCTTTTTATTATCATCTAGTTGTGTTAGGAGAGCTCCTAATGTTGCTTATATTGTAGATATGTAGAGTATAATTTCTTTATCTAGAATAGGTGGTATGAGTACTAGAGGAGTAAGTATGTACTCTTTGACTTGTTGGAATGCTTGATCACATCTACCATCCCACTCGACTGTTGTGTCTTTGTGTAGGAGATGGGTAAAGGGGTGACACTTTTTTTCTAGTTGTGTGAAGAATTTCTTGATGGATTGTAATTTCCCCTATAGACTTCTGAGATGCTTCAAGGTCTTCAAAGGAGTCATTCTAATATGGCTTTTACGTTTTTAGGATCTACTTCAATTCCTCTTCTCCACACTATGTATCCTAGTAGTTTCCTAAATGTTACTCTGAATACACACTTTTTCGGATGGATCCTCAAGTCATATTGTTCAAGATTGTCAAACACCTTTGAAATATTGGTCAAGTGGTCTTCTCTATTGATGTACTTTTCTATAATTTCATCTACATAGTCTTCCATAATTGTATGTAACATATCATGAAAGATTATTCACATTTCTCATTGATAGGTTACCTCTGCATTCTTTAGATCGAATGGCATGACATTCAAACAGAAGGTCCCTTGTGCACAAGTGAAGACAATTTTATGTTGATCATCAGGGGATATCTTTATCTAATTATAACTAGAGAATCCATCCATCAGTGACAACATCTCATGCCCTATTATTAGATCGACAATCATATCAATGCCTCAAAGAGGGAAGTCATCTTTTGGACAAGCTTTGTTTAAATATTTAAAGTTTGTGCATCTTCTTATGCCCCTAGTGGGCTTTTATACTGGTACTAGGCTCAATATCCATTCTGAATAATCAATTGGTCCGATGAAACTGACATCTAGTAATTTATTTAGTTCTACCTTTACCAAAAGTACAATTTGGGGATTCATCTTTCTTAGCTTTTTCTTGATGAGTTTAGCTCTTGGAAGTAAAGCTAGATGGTGTACGACCAATTTTAGATATAGCCTTGGGATGTCTACATATTTCCATGTAAAATATATCGTCCTTTTATTGATGAATATTGAGAAGTTCACTTTTTCTTCAGAGTTAAGTGATGCTACATGATATGTGATCTTAGGTGCTTCTACGGTGCCAACATTTATAGGTTCCACTTCTTCAACTAGGAGTGTTGAATTCTCTTGATATTTATAAATAGGGAGATTGAATCCTCCATCCTTCAATGCCTCGAAGAGGTTTTCACCCTTAGATTCATCCTTTATTTTTCTCTTTTCAGGATTTGGTAGAGCCACATCGTGGTTTTCTCTAGGGGATCTTACTTTGAATTTTACATTTTCTTTTTCAATTTTGTGACTACAGGACACAATCTCCCCTCTAAAATATGATTCCTATTTGATTTCCATGACAAAACCTACTTTGTGGTCTCCATATGGTATATCAATTCAAAGCCCCATAAACTTTGCACAATAGCTTCATTAGTTTGGAATTGATCCAAAACAGGCATTTGGTGTTATTGGTCCCAATATATTAACTATGGATAGAAAAGGGGTATGTTTTCATTGTTATATGAAAATCTTACGGAAGTTGTGGAAATGGTCGATATGGCTTTGGCATCATTCTCCCATTAGGTATCTAGGTCATTGTCACTAGAGGTTACAAAGGAAGGAGAATCCATTCATACTCATTAGAGTCAGTTTCATAAGTATAGACTTTGAATGTAGTTTTTCTAGTTTACAAAGGGAATACACTTATGTTAAATCTTTCAAATAAGTCCTCAATGGGTAAATCTTTGTCTATAATATGGTTAATATTTGATGTCTTAATGTTAGTAGGAGCTCCTTTCTTACAAGAGGTACGTAAAGTGTTTGAAGTTACCACATCTATTGAGTCATAGCCTAGTCCCATTTTTTTCTTTCTTTGTTCCACTATAATAGATTCCCATCTACCTTGTTTGTGTCACCCAAGGCCACCTTTTCCAATGTATCCCATTTTTTTATCCTTTTGGTACCCTTTATTGCTAGGATCAATGAGAATGGGTTGTAGTTGTTTTGGTTCTTTTTGTTCTTCTTTGTAAATCATTGATGAAAGGTCATCTTTGAATATTTCCTCATCTTTCATATCTCCCCACTTGGTAAAGATTGTGGGATTGGTTATCATTTTTACTGCTTGAACATGTTTGATCTCCCTAGGCTCTCCATAAATATTTAGTATTGAGGGAAGCATTCCAATGCAAAAAGCTTGATTATTGAATGGGTTTAGCTGAGGTTGATGGTAGTATTGATGGGTCAATGTATGAGGAGTGAAATGATATATCATTACTAGGTATATGCTGGATTTCATTGTATTTCTCCTCCAATTTTGTATAGTAGTGGAAGGGTTTAGGATCAACATATAATGTAACCTCCTTTCCTTCATGAGGAAATTTTAGACACTGATGAAATTTAGAGGGAACTGCTTGTAGTGCATGAATCCATGGGCATCCTAGAAGAAGGTTATATGGTAACTCAAGGTTCAGTACTTCACATGTGGTTTTTGTTGTTGTTGGTCCTATGTGTATAGGTAGTCTGATTGTCCCTTCTAAATTTCTTTACAAGTCATCATAAGACATTATAGCAATGCTCTTGCCTTTGTCAATCACATCATCAAAATACCCCAATTGTTTAATAAATTTCAAGGTACATATGTTTAACCCTACATTTTTTCTATCAATACTCTTTTGACGATATGTTTGTGGACACCAACCTCTATATAGAGGGCTTGGTTGTGGAATGACTTATGTAGAAGTTCTTTCTTAGAAAAGACTAAATAATGATTGGTTGTGATCTTTCCAACCATGGCTTGAAACTGATCAGGATTGAGGTCATTAGGTACCATTGTTCCCAAAGCATTCTCTTGTATTTTCCTATGTGTGGGTGATAATTTCAATAGCTCTAGGATGGAGATCAAAGTGAGAATATTTTTTAGTTGTTCCACAATACTATAGTCATTAGATTACTTATTTGTGGGTTTAGATGGGGCTCCTTGTATTCTGACTTTCCCTCAACAGGTAGTTACATTACATTCGAGGTCCCTACCTTGTATAGTTAACACATTGACCCTAGTGTCATTTTCTTGTGAGAGTGTCATTTTCTTGTGAGAGGGTACCTAGGATGGTGTTTTTTGGAATATGGCTTCTAGTGTTGTCATTGATGGAAAACTAGGTCATTGATCTAATCCACACTTCATTATTTTTCCATACTAGGAGACATAGTGAAGAATAGGGTATCTGACTGAAGTTGAGTTTGTTAATCCATTTGCATTACTAGTTTATCAGTTTAGGTTGTGGATCTCAGGGAAGGTCGTTGGGTATCTAGAATATTTTATTATTGAGTTTTGTGTCATTGCATCAATATGTGTATGAGTTGGGATATTTGGTTGACATAATTTTTGTCTAGCAGTGCTAGAAGGTCGACTAAGTGAATGTGGTGTGTTGCGGATGTTCGAGGTGAAATCTTTTGAATTATTTTCGAGTTTAAGGATTTTATTTTGGGTCCTCACTATGTTGTGGCCGAATTTGGATGGTGCACATTGAAAATCATTTATGGTTTGAGCTGATGGTTGGAAAATATTGTATGTTTTATTGAAGCCTACATATGGTTGATTAAATATTTTGTTTGCAGATATATATAAGCGATATTTTATATCATTTTGACATGGATGTGAATCAAGTGTGCGAATTATGATGCAAAATTCAGAAGGATAACATAGCAATTATGCACAGTTTCACTTGTGCATACAAGGGATTTGTGATGCGAATGAAAGCAGATAGAGAAGAAGAGAAGAATCAGACAAGAAGATCAAGGAATGCGACTGTTGAGCTTAACTGAAACTGCAATCAGGCATTAGGAGATGCTAGTCTTTCATTTCCATTCTTCAGATGGATTTAATCTAAATTTTATGTAAGATAGTGAGTCTTCATTTCTGAGCAGTGAGCTCTAGGCAGTGCGCCTGAATGCATGTGCATTCCCCATTTGTAAAACACTTATATTTGAGTACTCAAATTATGGATTGACCTCCACCATGGTTTTTCCCCTAACAGGGTTTCCACGTAAAAATCCTTGTGTTATGGTGTTGTGTATGAGTTCTTTATGTTCTTGCATCTTTCTTTTGTTTCAATGTTATAAGTGGTTTAAAGATCATATTAATAAAGTTAAATTTTGCAAAACACTGATTCAATCCCCCTCTCATTGTTCCCCTATTCCAGCAATTGGCATCATAGCCTAGTTCCTTGGAAGAAGTTTAATAGCTTGAGGTGGATCTTGGAATGTAATGGACTTTGGTAGTCTTCAGCAGCAGCTTTTGGTGGCACTTGATGATCTTGATCATTCTAAAGAAAAAGTCAAGGAATTGAAAACAAATCTTAAGGATGCTGAGAGATTCATTTAGACATTGAAGGATCAAATTATTAAGTCCAGGGAGAAGAGAAAGGATGTATGTGATCACATTAAGAAAAAAGAGAGAAAAAGAATGGATGATATTCACCTGAATCAAACCTTGAAGGAAATAAGTGAAGAATGTGAAAAGCTTTTCTATGAAAATGCTATCCTAAAGCATGAGATGGAACCTATGGTGATGAAGCTAAATAAGGAGATTGAAGAGAGAAAGAAGAATGAGGAGAATCTTGCTTAGTCCTTAAAATAAAGATCTAATGAATATAGTAGAATTAATGGAGGATTCATTCAGTTGGAGATTGAACTGCAACAATCTAGGAACAATGAAGAAGAACTTGAAAGATAGATTGTTATTCTTAGGGATGAACTTGCTACTGCAAATGAATACAAGGAGAAGTTCAAGACTATCTCAACTAAGCTTGATGAGATGACTCAAGGTCAGAAGAATGGAAATGACAAGCGAGGTCTTGGATATGAGAAAGGAGAAAGTTTCAGATCTGGACAAAGGAATTTTAGGCAAGGAAAACAAATGAACAAAGAAAAAAGGAATCTGGTAAGATAACCTAATGCTCAAAAGTTTAATGGATACTATTTTTCTTGCAATAAATTTGGTCATATGGCCTCTCAATGTAGAAGTAAAATGAAATCGAGTGATCCATCATTCCCCGGTCACTGTTTCAATTGCAATAAGTTTGTTCATAAGTCAATTGAATGTAAAAATATGTCAAACAACTCTATCAGTAGAAGGAATGTTAAATGTTATACCCATGGAAGATTTGGACATATTTCTAACTAGTGCAGATCAAGAAGAAATCAATGGAATGACTAGTCTAAACAAGGAAATGTTGTGTTACAATTGCAACAAATACGGTCACATTGTAAGATTATGCATAAACAAAAATATGGATAGAAGGGGTCCGGCTTACAAAGGCAGAAATACGCAGGAAGCTCATAAAGGAAAAGGGAAAGTGATTGTGGATGAAGTAAGAGACTAGATGAAGAATACATGGGTAAGAAATAATGAGTCTAATGCAGGAAATAGTTTTGTACCAGAACCTACTTCTGGTAATTCCTCCAAGAATTGATTTCGGGCCATTGGCCTAGGGGGAGTTTTTAAAGAAAATCCTTTTTCCCTTGTTCATAGTTGGTGCCAGAATGTAGAAGATTGTCAACTATTGTATTAATGATTTACATATCTATTGGAAAACACTCATAAAGAAATTAAAGCAATTGTAGGTCCACTAAAGAATTTTTCTCTTGTTGACTAAGAGAACAAGGTATTCACAACACCTAGGGAAAAATGATTTTATACAACAAAAGGTTAAGTGTGCATGTAATAAAAAGAAAGTTGGAACCCTCATTTTCCATTTTATCAAAGAAAAGAGGAAGGAGAGCACTCTACAACAAAATTTTGAAAGCATGAAGATAGTTTGGTGGCAAAACCCTAATCCATCAAGTACTTCAGTTGTATTGATAATTTTCCATTTAATTTGGTGTGTGGTTGAAGAACTTCTTTGTTATAAACAAGACATGAGTACGGAAGGAAAAATGGAAAAAATCAAAGGAATGATAAACCTAGATGAGTATAGCAGTGAGAAGATTACAGTTGTAAGAAACATGTTGTCGACCGATGAATTGAAATGGTTGAAAGAAGAAAAACACAAAAGCTAGATATTTGGAGTGAATTCCCTTATTTTGAGAATGAAGAAATTGTAGACATATTGAATGATGATATTCTAAATTTGGATAAACCCTACCATATCTCGAAAGAAGTGATTGGAACTGTAACTTGATTATACAAAGTTGGGGATGTATCGAGAAATAAGTCAACCGAAATAAAGAAATTGAAACCCTAACTAGAGTTACTAGAGATCAAAGGGCATTAATAATCTCAACAATTAGAGACTCAGTGACAAGGTACATTGTGCATGGAGTATCTTACAAAATATTTTTTAGAAACAAAGAAGGTGTGACTTTGGCAGGTGTCATTTACATTTCACACAAGATGGTAATGGACGATCAAGATTTTGACCTTTGCAGATTACTGAAAGATCCACTAATGGGGAATGCAAAATTGACAAAGATGACAGATTACCCTTTCAGTAAGGGAAATTGAAGTTGGTTCCTCCTCTGGTGAGATGGAGAGAAAGAAGAAAAGAGAAAAATATTTTTTTGTTTGTACTCCTATAGCATGCAAGACTCCAAGAGTTGAAGGGAAAGGAAAAGAACAGGTGATTGTAGATATACCAGATGAGGAATCTAATAAGGAAATTGAGGACACCCAAAGAAAATAACTAGAAACAGTTGAACCAGAACAAGAAAAGGAAATGACAGAAGAAAGTGAAGAAGAAGGTAATTTAATCAAAGAAGAGCTATTGCAGCTTATTCATGAGGAATATGGAATGTAGAAAATCACAATCATATGGTCTATCAGACCTTCATCTGAGTAGGACATGATTTTGAACATACTAAGTGCTCATCTTGTGGACAACCACATTAAACTAGAGAGTCTACAAAATATGTTTCCAAAAGAGATGATTGAATGCATCAAGGAAATCATGGACTCTAAGTCTCAGAACAAGAAAGAAGAAGTAATTCTACACCTGAAGAAGCAATACAGATTATCACTCACCAAGCTAAAAAGGTGCATGAATCAGCTAAGGAAATGCATAAACATAAAACAACATCTACAACTATTGTGTTTGTTGGCCTCATGTAATCGGAAAGTACAAAAAAAAGTTGGAACAAATTGAAACAGAGATTAACAGTATTGGACAATACTTTAACATGTTTCAAGATCAAGATGGTGCAATTAAGAAAAGGATTCAAGAATTACAGAAAGATTATAAAATTTCCAAAACACCAGAAAAAAGATTGTTGAAATCTTTTGGAAAGTGAAGGACATAACAGAATGCAAACTAGAATAGTTGATTGAGATACTGAGGAAAGGAGAGATATTAGAAGAATCCATCACCATTCCAGAATCCCTCATCAAGATTATCAACTGGACATCTAAAAACAACAACATGATCATAATCACCAGGATTACAATAGAAGCATGGAATAATTTTCTTCTGGAGATAAAGGAGAAATACAAAATAATCGTCTAACACAAGTAGCAGCTATATTTCTTCAAAAATTTGAACCAGTTTTTTAATAAGTAAGTTTTTTTTTAAAGGGATTATTGTAAGAAAAAAAAAATTGGTTTGTCATTGATGTCAAAGGCGGAGAGAGAGCAGTGAAAAATGCCTTATCAAATTCAAGGGGATTTGTGTCAGCTATGACTTTTGAAGTCTTCAAGGATTGCAATATGTTGGTTCTAACACTTAGTCATTTTTCACTAAGTGTTTCCATCAATGCCAAAGGGGGAGATTGTTTGCATATAGCTTCTATTGTTTTCATTGATGACAACCTAAGTCATTTATCCAGTCTGTACTTGAGTATTTGTCCATACCGAAAGATAGAGTGAAGAGTAGGGTATCCGACTAAAGTTGAGTTTGTCAATCCATTTGCATTACCATTTTATCAGTTCGGGTTGTGGATCTCAAGGAAGGTTGTCGGGTATCTGGAATATCTTATTCTTGATTTTTGTGTCATCACATCAATTCGTGTACGAGTTAGGAGATTCGGTTGATTTATTTTTTGTCTAACAGTGCTAGAAGGTTGACTAAGTGAATGTGGCATGTTGCAAATGTTTGAGGCAAAACTTTTTGAAGTATTTTTAGGTTTGAGGATTTTGTTTTGGGTCCTCACTAGGTTGTGGCCTACTTTGGATGGTGCACATTGAAAATCATTTGTGCTTTGAGCTAACGGTTGGAAAATATTTTATGTTTTATTGAAGCCGACATATTGTTGATTAAATATTTTGTTGCGGATATATATAAGTGATCATTTATATCATTTTTACATGGATGCAAATCAAGTGTGTAAAATATGATGCAAAATTCAGAAGGATAGCAAAGTGATTATGCACAGTTTCACTTGTACATAAAAGGGATTTGTGATGCGAATGAAAGAAGACAAAGCAGAAGAGAAGGATTGGATAAGCAGATCAAGGAATGCAACTAATTAGCTTAACTGAAACTATAATCAAGCATTAGGAGATGCTATTCTTTCAATTGAATTCTTTAGATAGATTTAATCTGAATGTTTGGTAAGATAGTGAGTCTTCATTTCTAAGTAGTGAGCTCTAGGCAGTGCACCTAAATGCATGTGCATTCCCCATTTGTAAAAAACTTATATTTGAGTACTCAAATTGTGGATTGACCTCCACCATTGTTTTTCCTCTAATAGGATTTCCATGTAAAAATCTTTGTGTTATGGTGTTGTGGATAATTTCTTTATGTGCTTGCATCTTTATTTTGGTTCAATTCTACAAGTGGTTTAAAGAACAAATTAATAAAGTTAAATTTTGTAGAAAACTGATTCACCCCCCTCTCAGTGTTCCGTAATTCCAACAGTGTCACCATAAGTGTAGTTGGTGTTGTGATAGTCTTGGTCTTTCCCTTTTTCATTCTTCTTAGCGTGGTTTAGAATTAGATTCGTGTAGATTTGGAGGTCTACGTTTCTAGGATGGTGTTCAATATCAACTTCTCCTTTGTCGATTAAGTCATGTATTATATGTTTGAGTCTCATGCAGTTAGTCATCATATGTGCTTTGATTTTGTGGAACTCACATAGGTCTTTTTCATTGTACCATGGTGTTTTCAAACTTGGCTCTTCATAATTTGGGTGGTCATTGATTTTGATGAGATTTTGTTGAAGCAGTTTACACATTATTTTCTCAATTGGTTCTCCCAAGGCAATAAAATTCCTCCTTGGTTGATCATTTTTCCTTTGTTGTCCTCCTTGATTTGTATGTTGGTTAACGACTTGATTATTTTGAAGATAGTTAAGTTGATTGTTTTGTAAATTATTGGGAGTGTAGCTTTTTTGTACCACTTGAGGTTTTTTTTTTAGTACATTGGGATTTTGTATGTTCCATAAAACTCTAGCATCAACTATTTCATCATTTGTAACAGTTTTGTTCTTGGCCCAAATCTTGGGTTTCTCATTTGAACTAGAAGAATTATCTCTTGGGTTGTTTAGTTTAATAACTTCTTTTCTATGAGATATCTTTCAATGTGTGGTCCCTTTTGGATAGTCTCTTTGAAATTAGCATGGCACAACATGGTGAGTTGATAATTTATTTCTGCTTGGACATTGGAAAAATAGATATCCACCAGCTCTTTGTTGAGAATAGGCCACTTTCACCTACTATATTTATGTCTCCATCTTTGTAGGTAGGATGTAAAGGATTCTCCTTAACTCTATTTAATCTTGTAGAGGTCAGTGATGGTGACATATTGTTCTATGTTGAATGAGAAGTGGCTCACAAACTTGTTAGTCAATTCATCAAAACTCCTAATTCCTAGTGGTAGGTGGGAGAACCATTCCATTGTGTGACTAGTAATATTGCGTGGAAAAAGTCTCATTAGGTAAGAATCATTATTTTGCACTTCCATGCAAGCCACTGAGAAATATCACACATGTTCTACTAGATCTCCTTTTCCCTTGTACATGTCAAAATTTGGTATTTCAAACTTTTTTAGGGAAAGGAAGCATCATAATAGAGATTTCAAAAGGGAATGGACATATATCCTATAAAGTGTAGGTCTTCTTAGGTTTTCCAATTTGGATGTCCAATATCTTTTGATTTAGGGATTGTAGTTGCATGTCTACCTTCGTGTTTGGTATATTTACTTGTGGACCTTGTGAATAGTAACCTTGTTGTCCTACCATGTTAGTTTGGCCATAGGTTGGGTATTGTGAAGTTATAGACTTTGGTAACCATGTTGGGTGGAAGGAGGGTTAAGTCCTTGTTGTATGAAAGGACATTTAAGTCCTTGTTGTATGGAAGGAGGGTTAGTTTCTTGCTGATTGTAAGGAGGGTTAATTCCTTGTTGTATGGAAGGGGGGTTAGATCCTTGTTGATTGTGTTGAAGAAGGGTATTGTGATAGTGTGTTGGTGGTACACCTTGTTGTTGGGATGAATTATTTTAAAGTTTACCCTAGTATTGTGTTGGTGGTACACCTTGTTGTTAGGATGAATTGTATTGAAGGTTACCCTAATAGTGTGTTAGCAGTACACCTTGTTGATGAAATTATTGATTGGGAAGGGGACCATGTGGAGATCCTTGTTGTTGGTATTATTGATTGGGAAGAGGACCATGTGGCCCTCCTTGTTGATGGTACTATTGATTGGGAAGGGTACCATGTGGCCCACCTTGTTGATGTTGAATTGAAAGGGTACCCTGTAGAACACCTTGTTGTTGGTATTATTGATTGGGAAGGGTACCATGTGGCACACCTTGTTGATGGTATTGTTGATTGGTAAGGGGACCATGTGGACCATATTTTTTATGTTGATTGGAAAGGGTACCCTATGGTACACCTTGTTGTTAGTACTATTTATTGGTAAGGGTACGATATGGCCCACCTTGTTGATATTGATTGGAAAGGGTACCCTGTAGCACACCTTATTGTTGGTATTGTTTATTGGGAAGGGGACCATGTGGCCCACCTTGTTGATGTTGATTGGAAATGTTTCCCTATGGCACACCTTATTTTTGGTACTATTGATTGGGAAGGGGACCATGTGGCACACCTTATTGATGGTAATATTGATTTGGAAGGGGACCATGTGACCCACCTTGCTGATGTTGATTGG
Organism: Sequoiadendron giganteum; assembly: GCA_007115665.2. Taxonomy (NCBI): domain Eukaryota; kingdom Viridiplantae; phylum Streptophyta; class Pinopsida; order Cupressales; family Cupressaceae; genus Sequoiadendron; species Sequoiadendron giganteum. The sequence continues at coordinate 220,139,663 of CM021106.1, forward strand.
AAATGTTACCCTACAGCACACCTTATTTTTGGTACTATTGATTGGGAAGGGGACCATGTGGCACACCTTATTGATGGTAATGTTGATTGGGAAGGGGACCATGTGGCCCACCTTGTTGATGTTGATTAGAAGGGGTACTTTATGGCATATCTTGCTGTTGGTACTATTGATTGGGAAGGGGACCATGTGGCCCACCTAGTTTATGTTGATTGGAAAGGGTGCCCTATGGCACACCTTCTTGTTGGTATTGTTCATTGGGAAGGAGAGCATGTGACCCACCTTGTTGTCGGTACTATTGTGGAAATTCCCCTTGTTGATTTTGTATATTTTGGGAAGGGTCAATATATGAAGTTTTTTCAGGAATATATTGTCCTGGTAGTGGGTTGTTACCTTGTGGCATGTATTGATATGGACCCCCTTGATATTGTTGGTCTACTACCACTTGTTCGATTTGGGTTGGTTTCCTAAACAAAGGGTTGTTCATTGATTTATCATTTCCTTGTGAGAAGATTGGTGGCATGTTTAGAATCTCCAATGATTTGGGTATTTATCTCACAACTGACTGATCCCCTAAGGGAATGAGGTGAGGATATTTAAGACCTTCCATGTTAAATTCTATAGGCAACTTAGCGCCACTTTGTGCTAATTTGAAGTAGGTATGTGGATCCTTTCTTAGGATTTTGTCCATTAGTTTAAGTAGCTTGGGATTGTTGGAGTGTTGAAAGAATTCTTCATCATTTATTTCTTCCTCACTATCTACTTCTTCTATGATCATGTTGTTTGGGTTTTGGTTTCATCTATCCATCGCTTTTTGTTGTCTATGGATTACTTCCTCCTAACTTGATGGTTGGTTTGATGTTGAATTAAATGTTGGTTCCTTTTGAGGAGTCACAAGGTCACTTGGTCTATAACCCCATGGGTCACTTCCACCATTTGTGTTGTATGTGGGAGGCATGCTAGAGCTACTTTTGTTTGCTTCCATCATCTATGTTGAGATATTGTGATTATCATAAACAAGTTACAAGATTCTTTGTGGAAGTTTGGTGATTTTTAACTATGGAATAAAATAATTCTTTGTGTTGGAATTTTTTTTTTTAAAGGATGGTATCTATTTCCATGTAGGATGTGGTAATATGAGCCTTTCGGCTGCAAGATATGCTTTTCGTTCCTCTTTTTCTAGGATGTTAGTTGTGTTTCTCCACTGAGTTGGTGTTTTATTTCTCTCAAATATGAAGCTTCTCAAGATGTTGATAATATATGTTTGTTCACCTTCAATTTGTGTGAGACTTGGTTGTATGATAGGTTTCGTAAGATTCAGTTGCTAAAATAGAGAAATTGGATGCCAAATATTTATAAAGTGAATGATGTTTTGATATGGTTTTCGTGTTACTCAAGACCCTAAATTTTAAGTGATGTTTTGGGATGATACTATCTTTTGGATTTCAAAAATGTCAATAACTTGGATTGATGTTTCACTTCTTTTTCTAGAGGATATGTTGTGGGAAATTTACTTGAACTAGCCTTGAGGTTCAAGAAAATGTTGATCTCTTAGAAGTTTTAGTGGAGGAATAATTCAAAGTTTTTGTTTCGATTTTGAATCTTAAAGCTAAATTGGAGTGTTTTAATTTTGAAAAATGGATGATGGACTATTGTGAATTATGACACGTTTTGGGAGTCTATCTATTTTTTTTCTCACAAGATTGTGTAGCCATTTTATGATTAGATTCTTATTTTCACTAGAAAGTAGGAAAAAAAGCAGAAATTTTAAAGCAAAAGTGGTAATGTTTGTCAAAAGTGACCAATGTTTGCTTGACTGTGGCCAATTCTGAAAGTCAACTATGGCAATATTTTTCAAGAGTGGCTTATGTTTTAAGTTTTTTTTGTCTAGTAAATAGTGCAGGAAAAAGTGAACTTGATCAAGTATGACCAATTTTTAGTCAAGTGTGGCAAAAAAAGGATCAACTATGGTAATTCTAAGGTCAACTACATTCTAATTTGCAAAAGCAACTAGTTTATGATACTGTGTGTCAAAATCTAGAGAGAAAAGGTGAGTTGTTTTAAGTCGAATGTGACTAGTTTTAAGTCAAGTGCAATAGAAATAGCAACAATAGTAGTATTCTATGCAAAAAAAATTCTAGTTTTTATGTTGGTAGTAGCTTGGATAAATTTACAGTTTTGAATGACTTCATTTGATCTATTTTAAGATTTGGAAAGTGATTTCATGCAACAGAAAAATAAAAACTATTTCACCCTAAATTTCTATAACTTTAATCATGTTTCTTTCCACAAAAGCTCAAATTTCATGAGAGTTGAAATGCCAAAGTCATAGTTTCCAATGTTTACTTTTTCCTTAATGTGACTTGGAATGTGAGCCTAAATATATGGAAACCTTTAGGGATATTATTTTAAGATATCCTTAAGGAGTGCAAATATAAGGCTCTTTTCAAAGGACTCACACTAAGTCAAAAGGGTTTGAAGTTTGATAACAATTTTTAATGCTTGTTTTGATGTGTTCATTTAAATTCAAGCAAATGTTTGATGTATTAAAGTAATTGAAATATTTGTCAATTTTGTGAAGACAATTTACACCCTAGGGATAGACACGTTCTTTTAGGTGGGCTTACCTCATACCCTGAAGGGATGATTTTACATGCAATGAATGGAGAGTGTTATAAGCTCAACCATAAGTTGGACTTGGTATGTAACTTCTTGGAATCAAAGTTTTGATGCACCACTTCAAAGAATGTTTTTGGCTAAAAAAGGGTGGCTTCTAAAAAATTGGTTCTTATTCATTGTTTCGATATAATATAGTGTTTATACATGTGGTGATTCACTCATTTAAGAGGTCTCCTATCCCATCGAAAGTGTTTTTATACATCTCATGGATATTGAGGGAGACTTTTATCGGTATAGAACATTTTCTCTAGGTGTTTGATGACTTTCATCACACCCATAATTATTTGTATAGTAGACAAAAAAAAAGTACTACTTGGGCCGTTCCCTCTCACAAATTGTGTGGCAGGCCCTCTCAAGGTAATTCTTTGAAATAAAAACAATGTGTGAAACTTAAGAGGCTTTTGATCACTCGAGATCACCAAAAGGAATGAGGGGAGAGGATAGACACCTAGTTTTCCAAACATGGAAGACACAATATACACTTCATTGCAATGTTCTTTAAGCCCCTCAAATGGTGTTATCCAAAAAAAATTGAAATAAAATGAGTACAAGATAGAAATTTGTTTTTATGTGCACCAAAATGAAATGTTCTAGATTTCAAGAAATTAGATATCACTGTGAAAATCAGAAAACATATGTCCAATTTTAAGCCCAAAAATTGAGTGTTTCTAGCAATCTTTGTCTTAATGGGTTGACAAAATGAAATTGTGCATTTCGTCAACATATTAAAAGTGTTGGTAAAAAAGACAAGCATTTTATTTTTGAGCACCAAAATAAGTGTGGTTCTAATATAGAAAACTCTTGAAATGTTCTTTTTAAAGCACCAAACAAAAGGTGTGTGAATTTGTGGGGTTCATTTTTAGGCACCAAAAATAAAAAATTCTTACACTATGAAAGCTTCTAAAATGATCTTTTTAAAGCACCAATTTGAAATTTTGTTCTAATATAGAAAGATTTTTGAAAGTTCCTTTTAGAGCACCAAACCTAAAATGTGCAAGTTGTGGGGTTCATTTTATGCACCAAATTAAAATTTTCCTAACTATGAAAGCTTCTAATAAAATTTAAAACTTCTACCATTCGCCTTCTCTACAATAAAAGTGTTAGTTGGTTCTTGGATAAAATTATACCATGCTTTTGCAAATCCTATAATAAACAATGTTAGCACCACTCAAAATCCAAACCAAGTGATCTTTAGTGTTAGAAATAAAAAAACAATGACTTACAGATTTTCAAATCAAACTAACATAGAGAAAAAGTAAAAATTTTAAGCAAAAGTGCCTCTTATTAATTTTTGGAAAATACAGTTAAGAGAAGAAAAAGTGGCTCTATTATGGGTGATTAATATTTTTCAAAAGCAATTCTCTTTTTAAGGTAGAAGCGACTAGAAAAAGGAGAAGTGGCTAGAAAAAAATTTGAGTGCAATAAAAATGATAGAGTGACTGCAAAAATTTCTTGTAGCATGTGCATGAAGATTTCTCAAATGCACTTCTGGAATCTACAACTGTAAAAGGCACTAAAGGAAGTGTTAATTCTAAGGACCATGGGTGCCATCGGGCATGCCAGAATGTGTAAGGTGGGAATCAGGTGTGCAATAAGATCAAAGAATGAATTGAAACTAATCTAATTCAAAAAAATATCATGATTCATGCCCATTACTCACAAAATGAAACTACAATAATAATGAATTCAAGAAAGAAATTGAAACAAAACAATATAAAATGAATTCAAAAATGTAGCGTTACCATCCTATGTCGAAGTATATATTCACAAAGATAGATTGATTGTTGTATCAATGTGAAGCCTCCATTTATGCATATAAAAATCTTCAAAGTTGTGTGTGTGTTGATCGAAGATGTGTGTAAAGCTTGTCAAAATATGTATTATGATTTCAACATTATTTCGTTGTGAAAAATATGTTGATTCTTTGATCATTTTTTAGGAAGAAGATGATTATTATATAGAATTTGTGTTTTAAAATGAAAGCTTGAGATTTCATAGTAGAATATCCTAATCAACAGTTCAAAACTATTGAGAGGATTTATATAGGAATAATCAGTGGATTTTGATTACGTAATTAGTGTGATTGAAAAAATCAATTTGAGTGTTCAGTGGGATTGAGAAAATAGATTGAGCTTTCAATGGGATTGAAGAAATCAAGTTGAGCCTTCAGTAGGATTGAAGAATAGATGAATCAATTAGGAAATAGATGGATCGGTCAGTCAATCGGAGTGAGCAATCAGGGGATCATAATTTTCTCAATCATAAAAGTGGTTGAAGGTAAATTAATTAATTAATTTAATTAATTAATCTTTCTGAGTTGAACATGCAAATCATGTTTGACTTTTAGAAACAAAGTTGTATTTGTTTTTTTTGACCATTTTGAATGATGTTTGAATTTTTTATTTAGTTATTCAAGTTTAGGGGAAAGTGATTTGATTAAACTATTAAGTATTAATAATTTAATCGATTTAGAGGAGTAGGGTAAATTAACGATATAATTAAATAATTGATGCTATTTAATTAATCAAGAGAAATAAAGATAGATTATGACTTTATTAAATAAATGAAATTTATTTAATTAGTCAGAAATGATGAAAAATGAATTAATTAAATAATATAATATTATTCAATTAATAGAAGAAATTAAGGTATTTGATGTAATTGATGTGAAATGCAATGATATTAGGTGATAATGATGTCGATGATGAGAATGTCATTTAGGATGTGTGATAAGTGTTAGGTCATTTTTACATGTCTACACTATTATTGCAAGAACTTTAAAGAAAAATACTACAAGATCCCTCAAGTGTCTAAAAATGATGAAGGGCCAACATCCTCCTCATTTCTTGACTCATCTTCCCTAGCATCTACCTCAATATCCAAAACATCCATCATACATGACACTAGATATCAAGGTAGTGGTCAAAGATAATAGATGTAGGGACTATAATTTAAAGAAGGATTCTTTTGTGCTTGGAGAGTTGCCTCTTTTAAATCTCATGGGAAGCCTCAACCTATCAACAAGGTATTTGAGACAATGAAGATAGCATCTACCACTTTCACCAAGTGGTGGATTTAAACAAAGAAGTCATTGATGAGGAGAGTATATCCGAGTTAGTATACCAAGATTATAGACCCGTGCCCGTTCTTCCAACTGAAGATGATAATAAGGGATTGCAGCTAATGATTGGGTGGGGGTATAACAAGAATGAGAAGCTAGGGAAAAACAACAATGGTTTGCTAGAACCCCTTGCTCTTGAGAAACAACCAAAGAATATTGGTCTTGAATGTACCACTAGCAAGGTAACCATTCTTGGAAAGGGTGCTTCTAATAAATGAGTCAAGCATTCCTCTTCATTACCTCCATCACATGATAATACTCTTAATGACTTTCCCCTTGATGTCACAAATTTATTTGATACCTCTATATTCATGATAACTACCAAATCCATTTCTCCAAATAGAAAAATCATTGAGCTAAGAATAGTATACCCTCAACTCATTAACATGGACCAACGAGGATCACCTATTATGAATTCGTTCAAAAATGATGAACTAATCTCTAAGTTTATGGGATTTTTTGAAAAGTTTCCATATGGGGATCACAAAGAAGGATTTGGCATAGAACTGGATACACAGGCCTACTACAGGGAAACCATTGAATTCCTTAGTCACAAAATAAATGATATGAGAATCACATGTAGATCTTTAAGTGAAAACCACACTATGGCACCTTCTGATCATAAAATAGTAAAAAAAAGGGACATATCCTATAGTGAAAACCTCTCTTAGACACCAAAGGATGAGGGATTCAATATTCCTCTTAGTGCAATGCATCTATAAAAGTTAGCACTACTTTCAAACAAATCCAATCTAATGAATGTTGGGATGGAGGAGACACCACAAATCACCTTCTATGCAGAGTCACAATTGGATGAAGAGCAAAAAAACTTGGCAACATTCTTAAAAGAGTGAAAGGAAAACTTTGCATGGTCCTAAATTGATTGTCTGGTCTATATCCTAAAGTGGCTTTCCATCATCTTGCAATTTATCTTGAAGCTAAACCAGTAAAGTAGAAGCTAAGAAAGATGCACCCATAGATAGAGTTATTGGTTAAACTAGAATTGTAAAAACTTCTTGATGTAGGATTTATCCAATTGATAGACTACCTTGAGTGTGTTTCAAACCTAGTGTCAGTCTCTAAACCCATTGGGGCATAAAAATATTCAATGACTTTAGAGACTTAAACAAAGAATGTCCCAAAGATGAGTTTCCACTTCCAAACAGTGTTATAATTATAGACTTAACTGTTGTACATGGGATGTTATCACTTATGTACAAATTCTTAGGAAACAACTAGATAATGATTTACAAGGAAGACCAACACAAAATAGCATTCACGTGTTCGTGGGGAATCTATTGGTTAAAGAAAGTTATGTCATGCTTTCAGCCTCCTTATCACCACAAGTTAATTTTAATATTTATAACTAAAAATCAATTTTGGTCAAACATATGATCTAGTAAGATTCATTCTAGATAAGTTGAACATGTCCACAACTTTTCCAACTAAAATTGTTGGCTAAATGCATATGTAGCACCACTTTGAGGCCAATTTACTAAAACAATGAAATTATTTGAAAATTTTAATGTTTCAACAACTCCTACTCATATAAATAATATTTTTTTTAAATGTAAAAGTACCCTTTTGTAGATTCATAAGTGTAGTTTTCAAATAGATATTTATTTTAATAGTTCAATTATTATTTATATATAATTTTAAATTTTTACTAAAAGTAGGTTATTAGCACAAAAATATTAGGTTGATTAACATGTCAAAAAAAATATTAAAAGTTATTAATTTTTTTTTTTTTAAATATGTTGCCCTAGATAAAAGAATCTAGATTAAGATATTATAATTTATTTTCTATTTTAGATAAATATTTAATATAAAAGTTGGCGTCGATTGGAAACAACCCTATTTTAATACACACACATTTCAATATTTATTTTAAAATATATATTTATTAAAATTACAAAAGAATATATCCATGTCCTAAAGATTCAAGTTATAAATATACACAAAAAAATTGAAGGAAAACCAAGAAAATTTACTATGTAAAGCTTGATGTCTCATGTAACATCATTTTTAAGCATTTTATCATCAACTAAATTGTAGTGTTAATTTATAAAAAACAATATTCAAATACTTTTTTTTTTTTTTTTAATATAAACAAAATATACTAAAAAATACATATTTTATTATTTACATCATTTCAAAATTCAAAACATATATGCCACTTTCTAGTGATTCAAGTTTAAAATTAAGATCACTATTGGTCATTTCCTTTATAAAAGTGTGACACAATTTTGTACTTTTACCTAGCTGCTTATCAGAGAGCCATGACACTGATCTTTCATGAAATAATCCACATAACTATTGAAAATTATGTGGATGACATATTAGCTAAATCAAAGACAAGGCACATATAGAAGTACTAGGACAATCTTTGATAGGATTGAAGAGTACAAGGTGTGATTAAATCAAAAAAAGTGTGTCTTTGGGGTCACATTAGGTAAGCTCATAGGGTACATCATGTCACAAAGAGGAATTGAGATATATCTAGCCAAGGTCAAAGAATTATGGATATGGAGGCACCATAAACACTGAAACAAATGTGAGGCTTACAAGGGAGGTTAAAATTTATCAGGAGATTTATAGCACAACTGGAAAATAAGATCCACCCCTTTTATCACCTTCTCCACAAGAGAATAACATAAAAATGGGATAAAAAATGACACCGAGAGTTTTAGAAAATCAAGGATTATCGACTGATACCTCATGTTCTTATGCCACCAATATCAAATAAACCTTTAAACATGTACATCTTGGCCACATTAGCATCTCTAGGTGCTCTTCTTGCTCAACATGATGAAATAGGGAAGGAAAGAGAAATTTACTATATCAACATAACTTTGGTTGGATACAAGATGAATTATTCACACATTGAAAATTTATACCTAGTGGTAGTCTTCACTTCACAAAATTTAGGCACTACATGCTTTCACATCAAATAAAGCTCATTGATAAGATTGATCCAATAAATATATGGTATCCAAGGAAACTCTCACTAGATGAATAGCTAAACGGGTGATGATTAGGTAACAGAGTTTGATATAGAATATGTAGAGAAAAAGGCTATCAAGGGGAAATTCATTGCATATCAACTGGCAGAGGCACCCATCTATGCAAAGAACTCATTGGTGTCTGAATTTCCTAATGACTCAATATTTGTCCTCAACATAGTGGATCAGTGGAAGATATACTTTGATGGTTCCCATACACAACATGGATCTAGAGTAGGCATTCTCTTCATCACCCCATAAGGTGATTATATTCTAAAATCATATCAACTATCTTTTCCATGCACCAACATCATTTTTGAGTACAAAGCTCTTATAATAGGGTTGATAATTATGGTATAGTGGCAAATACAAGAATTAAAGGTCTACAGAGATTCACAGCTAATTGTAAATCAAGTCAACGATAATTATCAAACAAAAGATGATAAGCTCACACCTTACAAGAAGATGGTAGAAAGTCTTGAGGATTTCTTCATCGAAATAACATTTGAGAAAATATCCTATGTCAACAACTAAGCAATTGATGGTATAGCAACCATTAGGTACTTATTAGACATGTTGCATAACATCCTTCAATGCAAATTCCTTGTTGATTAGCTTCTCATACTAGAATTCAAGGTACTTGAATCTGAATTTGTGTGTGAGATCATTGGTCCCTATTCCCCATGGTATCATGACATCTTCACCTACTTAACTAGAGGTATCCTTCCAACTGACATTAGTCCAAATATTAAGAAAAAAATTGTCAAGAAAGCATCTTGATTTGTTATTGTAGGTGATACCCTATACCATTAAAGTATCGAGAGGACATTGTTATGGTTTCTTAACTAAGAGGAAGCTTTGAATATGTTAAAATAAGTGCACAAAGGAGTTTGTGTATCACATTCTAGTGGTATGACCTTATCTAAGAAACTATTGAGGACAACGTACTATTGGCCTACCATGGAAAGGGAAGCCCATTAGTATGTGAAGAATTACATGCAGTTTCAATAAGATGGGGACCTTATCCATGCTCCAGCTCAAGAACTCCAACTAATTGTTACACCTTGGCCTTTCTCATAGTGGGGACTCAACCTCATAGGAAATATCACCCCTACCTTGTCTAATGGTCACAATTTTATCATTATGGCCATTGAGTACTTTACAAAGTTGCTTGAAGTAATCCCTATGACCTATATCATGAGAAAAAAATCTCCAAATTCATCTTCAACTACCTCATTTGTTAATAAAATATTCCACAAGTCATTATCTTAGATAATAGAACACCTTCACAAATCAGGATGTTCATAAATTATGCCAAAAATTCAATATCCAAGACTGGTTCTCTACCCCTTACTACCCCAAGGGCAATGATCAAGTTGAGGCTTCAAACAAAACCATACTAAAAATCCTCAATAATATGGTCAATGAAGTTGGTTGTGACTAGCATCTACAATTAAATCCAACCTTATGGGCCTATAGAACTAGTATTTGCACACCTACAAGTGCCACACCCTTTTCCCTAGTATATGGAACTAAAAATTCTACCCATCGAGGTTGATCTCCCATCGCTAAGAATATTATTGCAAAATCCTATTACTGATGAAGAATATAGGGTGTTATGATTGAATGAGCTAGAATTGTTAGATGAGCATCATCTTGATGCTTTGAATCATTTTTAGGAATATTAGAACTAACTCAAAAGGAGATATAACAAGAAAATAAAAAGTTGGTCCTTCGAAGTGGGAGACCTTGTACTAAAGGAGAATCAGAAGAACATACCTGATCAGGATAGCAAAGGGAAGTTTGAGCCAAATTGGTTAGGACCATTTGTTGTCACAACTAGTTACAGTTTGAGAGCATATCAATTATCAACACCTAAAAGAGAACCCTTGTAGGAACCTATCAATAGCTTGCATCTCAAAAAATTTAATGCCTAGGCTTGAAGGGTATAAATCCAAAAGCCCAAAAAATTCAAAAAAATAACAAGATCCAAAAAAATAAGAAAAAGGATTGAAAATGGAAAAAATTCATCCTCTAGAGAAAACCACTTCGGTGGCACTTTAGGAAAGTACCTTGATGAAAACTTGGAAAATAGGTGCCTTGCATAAATAAGCACTATTCACCCGTAATTGGCTCTTCGGCTTATCCTACTTCACCGTCCATCACATTCATTTGTCACATCCTATTATCCTATTTATTCTATCACCCATCTATGTATGTATCATAGCTAAATATTGTGTATCATATTCCCCTTTAGTACTACCTAGCACATTCCTAAGGTCAATTTTTCCTACCTATATCAAGGTAGTCTATCGCATCACACTAGGGGAATTTTTCTATACTTGCATCAAATCAATTTCTTGTACATCTTAAGGTTAATCTCGAACTCTCTCAAAAAATCCCATAACATTTGAAAATCATCAAAATCCAAAAACACTTGCAAAATCTCAAAAATCCGAAAATAGTCATAAAATCTAAAAAAATCTAAAAACATCAAAATATTGTATAGCCAAAAATCCAAAAATTTGTAAAGTAAAAATCTAGAAACATCCAAAACAACATCAAAAACCCTAAATAGGTCAAAAATTCAAAAAAATAGTTATCGAACTATGTTGTCTTTGAGCTTGAACGTAGGCAAGGCCATGATTGATGCACCCTCAAGGCATTAGGTTATTCCTTTAGGATTCTATCATAATAAATTGACAATCCATCAATTTTCATATCTCATCAATAAGCAGTTACTAGTTAGAGTCAGTTGAACTACATCGTCTTTGCATGTATATTGTAGGCAAGGCCATCATTGATGATTCACAGAGGTATAAGGTCAGTTTCCCCTTAGGTCTTTTTCTAAACTTAGAAAACACAAAAAAAATTGAAAACACAAAAACATTGGAAAACTTGAAAACCCAAAACAATGGAAAACATTCAAAAATCCTAAACAACCTCTAAATAATCTGAAAACCGAAACATTCACATATACCCAAAAAGACTAAATATAGCCTCAAAACATTTACAAAACAACAAAAAACATTGAAATATTCCAAAAAGTCCACAACCACCCATCCCATTTCACTTTCACCCATAATAAACTTACATTCATAATAAATCGATCATCACTTTCAAACTTTGGTAAAACAAGTGGAAACAAGTGTGGAAATTTGTGGTGTGAACCTAAATGTAAACATGTAAAGTCTAGGTCATTGGTAAACAAGTTAGTAGAATTTGTATCAATGGCCTATCAAACAATTAATCTTAGTCAATACATCTCCTAAACATTTCCTAGGATGCATCCTTCCTACAATGGACATCATCATCAAAAATCACCTTAGTTGTGTTACTTTGGCAATAGATATGAATAACATTGACTATTTTTTTTGTTTTGATCTTTTCTCATGATTTATCTTATTGACCCATTCTAAGGACCTCTCGATGATTTCTATCAAAACAATTTAGAGATAAATGAATGGGGAATAAATCATTATCTTTCGTTTGTTGTTCTTGTTGTATGTTATTGTAAAATAACCTTGGTAAATAATTGCTTTGTTGTGTGTGTAGGGAGGTCATTTTGAATAAATTGTTGACTATTGCATATTATTTTGTCTGAAATGTTCTAAACTTCTAAACTACATTCCAATGGGGTTTTTGTATGTCAGTAGTGAGCAAGGATTATCCTATCTATTTGCAGAGTCAAAGTACATCACACTAGATACAAAGCCATCCTAGTTATCAATACTATGATGCATCGTGTCTATGTGTTATATCAAAAATAAACACTAAAATGATGAAGTATCTCAATCCCCAAAACAAGCAAGTCATCACTATCTTTTCACCATATCTAATAAAGTCTCAAAGAATCATAGACTTGTTGGACTCTTGAATCAATCAAAAAATCAATGGTTAATCCATTCATCTTATTCTTCTATCTTCTCTCTGCTCTAACATGGTATCATGAAAGTCAACAAAAATAATAATGCATACATCCTACATCCACAAACCATCAACATACATACATCTTGCATAATCATTTCATAATCATAGCATAACATCATTGCATAGAAAATATGAAAAAATAAATGCATCTATATCATAACATGTCATAAAGAAAATATACTGAAAAAGAAAGTGTATCATCCATTTCATTACATTCATAACATAAATCATACATTTCCTATCACATAGCATCACATCATACATCATACATCACATCGCATCATATGCATAAATAAAGAAATGCATCCATAATATAAACATTTGCATCCATGACATAACATATGCATCCATACATGATCATAAAGTGTGAAATAAAGGAACATCACAACATACACATCAAATCAAATCATCCCATATATCATCATCAAAATTTTATTGTCATGATACAAAAATATGAATCAATGTGTAATGTCACCAAAAATGGGTATACATGAGGCTATTAGAAATCATCGAATGAATGTATATACATATAACATATCAAAGTTGTACATCAAAAAGGTGTCTATGAGTGCATAACTATCCTCTGATCTATCGATCCTCATGGTGGGATTGATCCTAATGTCCCACTAATGGTTTTCGATGGCCAACATGAAGGCTACTAGTGACCACCACTCCTAGGTTGTTTGTGTCTGCTCCTAGAGGGTTGATGCACTAAAGGAGCACCTCCCAAAGCAATTGGTGCCACCCTACTCTGAGATGAAAATTTTGGCTTTCGCCAGTGAGGAGACACATCTTGATCATATAATGTCTTATAATATTCAACCTCCATCATTGCCTACTCATACATATGGGCAGACACAACCTGGCCTTATTCCTGTTGGGCAGTAACCTCTAGCTATTGTCTATGGCTTGTCTCTTGGGCCAACTGGATGGTAAGTTGTTTGACCTAATTTAAATCCTAATCATGGTCTATGTGACCTATTGTACCTACTAGTGGGTTCCATTACACTCACCAATAACATGTTGGAATTTCTGAAGTAGCTAGTCCCTCTATGCAGTGAGGGCCTAAATCTGAGCATCCCATAGGTCAAGACCTTGTGTTTACTAATGTGGCTATTTTTGTTGGTACTCTGGTTGTTGTTGATGCTAGTGTGGGTGTGCTTGTCATAATGGTTGAATGAGAGGAGGTTGACCCGACACCTACCCAACCCCTGACTACTGGCCTACACCTTGTCCATCTTGTTTTTATTGTTGGTGCCCATCCCTAAGAACTTGACGATCGTGACCATAATGAGGAGTTTGTTGATGAGGCTACTAGTTTCCTCAACCCTATCCTCTAATATATTTTTTTCCTTGGCCTCTACCAAGAACCTATCCCCCAAATAGATTGGTCAAATGTACTAGGGAAAACTAGAGAAACCATGCATCGTAAGTGGGAGTAGTACCTATTTCAGAGGCCCCACTAGCATATACCCATGGTTGTGGTGCAAGCTATCTAAAATAATCAATCACCACCTATGATGGGACTTTCTATCCCTAAACTATCTCTCAGATAGTCCCTGCAAACATAGCTCAATAGGTAGGCTACACTACAACCTACATCTCATTGAACTGATGAACCACTCAGTTAGGGAGATACATGGTGTGCTCATAGGCCAAGATATATCTGGTCTGTCATGCATAAACTAGTTGATCTTAGTCATCTTGCCAAGGATGTGCCTGAATCCATGGCCTCCACCTAAAAACTATCATGTCGTCAATAACTCACCGCCAATAGGGGATGCATGTGGTACCTATGTGCTCTAATGTGGTCATGGCCCCATATCAATATACTATGAGCTGACCTACATCAGTATCAAAGACTGTAATGATAGGACAAAGCATGAAAATGTGCTACCAAGCCCAAATATGAAGAAGTGTGACCCTAGCCCCTATTGCTCACCCCTTAAGTACACAACCCAATACATGTCATGATATAATGAGGCAAGTACAAATGGGCCCCACACACAAAGTGTCATTCACTACACCATACACATCCAATTGAGTCCCCAACCAAAACTAAGTCCTCTATTGCAACTGTTAGGACAAAGTACTCTACAAATCAATGCACCAATGACTAGTGTCAAATCTAGTACCTAACCTCTATAGTCACGTAGGTCGATCCGATGGTTGTCCACCCAAATAGTCTCCAACCCGAGGACATCGAATATCGCATCTGCCCCAAATTTTGTGTTATAAATACATCTCTCCATGGATGGGGATCCACAAAATGTTCTAGACATCCTCTAAGGTAATTGTCGCCTCGTTGGTGGGAAGATGAAATGATAAAGTCTCAGTATGTCAGTGCTCGATCAATGTTGTCAACATTGCTAAGTATGTCTTAATCTCTGGCATATGCATGATGAAATCCAACATAATCACTCCAATAAAGAAGTCCTCATCATCCCCAAAATAGTGAATGCGAGACAAAATCTTAGTTTGATGCTTCTAAGACATGATCAGTCAAATGGTCTTTTGCATGCACAAAGTGAATAGTGTCAAATTTGCTAAAGAATAACTAAATTTGGACTCTGAAACCCTAAATTTATAATTGTGTAGCCATTTAACAATAGTGCCACTCTGGTAATTGTGCTACCATTTTGCAATTGTGTGTCTATATGCAATTGTGTGTTGGCATTTATCTATGATGCTAAACCTAAATCACCTAGTGCAATGCTATTTGGTAAATTTCTGTCAGCATTTCAATAGCGACATTGAACCAAAATTGTGCATCGTGCCACTATTTTGCAATAACAATTCTATTAGGAAATAGTGCCCCTAAACCTCAAATAAGCACCACGATGCTTCATGATAAAAGTGTTGATGTAGCCCAATAGCATTGTTGATCACAACAAAGGTGTCGCAATATAGCAATGTTATTATTTTGTTAGCTTAAATGCCTAATAAATGCACTAAAATGTGAAAACTGAGAAAAAAATTGGAATGTGCACCAGAGGTCCTACATCGGCTAGCCACTGGTACTCTCGTACATTGTCCATGAGGTGCTCAAGAAGCGTTGGATCAACCATTTTGTTAGGAGGTTAGAGAAAAATTCAATAGAATCTCTCTAAAGTAAGTGTGCAAATGAAATTAAAATGAGCCCTCCATCTCTACTTAAGCCTAAAAATTATGGTTTTTCCCTAATTTTAGAGGGAAATAGGATTTTAATCCCTTTTATCAAATTTTTGAGCTATGGAGCCTATTTTGAGGTGTTCTTTTATGTTTATGACCTCATTTTCACATCCCAAAGGTTATTTTCTATAGTTCAACCAATGTTGAACCTTTGTCACAATCTCAACCTAAAAATTAAGATTTTTGCTCGATCTCTCAAGGGAGCAGGGTATCAACATAATTCCTTTTGCTAGGAAAACAGTGGGGCATCTAAAAAATTAGGAATTTTTAATTTTTTTATTAGAGTAGGAGAATTCATCCAAAAAAGTGGCAGTCTTTGAACCAATGTAATAGGTACCTCACTTCAAAGAGATGAAAAATGTAGAAACTTAAAATTTTCTTGACTAATATTGCACATCTGAATTTGATTACTAACACCATTTTCATCCTAAATTCACCTCTTTTCGACTATTTAATTAAATAATCTTCATTTTTTAATTAAATTTATCAGTTTCTCCTATTAATCAAATGATCAATATTATTTGGCTAATTCATCCCCTTTCACACTAATTTAGTTAAATAATCTTTATTATTTAGTTAAATGTCAGTAAACCCCCTTTATTAAATAAGTTAATTATTGAATGAAATTCCTAATTTCATCCATCTTTCATAATTAAAACATTGTTTTAATTATCTAAATAGCTCATTTCTCTCACCCTCCCACTTGAAAGGGAATATTCCTCCATTTGAACTCATCCAAAATAGAATATTCTAGTAACAAACTTCCTAATTTTTAGGAAGTGTACTTCTTTAAATCAATCAGATCCATTGATTAAGTCCTTGATCCTTTTCAACTTGCATTCTCATGGACATTGATGATAATCCTTGATCCATGTCATCTCCTCTCATTGCTTCTCATCCATTGATTGATCAAATCAATCCTGACCATTAATTCAACCATTTCTCTTGTAAATACTCCTCATTTCTATAAGAAAGGCATCCATTTTCATTTAGAGTATCTAGACTATATTGAATTTTAGAGCATTTATACATTAGCATTTCAATCATTTTGCATCCATTTTAGCTTATCTTTCATCCATTTTCATCAATCTTCATCAATGGAATCCATTTGAAAGATTATTTTGATCTAGGGATTGTGAAAGGGCTAACATTTGACATCAATGCAACACCAATCCCCCAATGGGATGAGGTTTGAGGCATTAGATTAGTTTATATTATGAGTTTCTTTTTTTTATATATTTAATGGCTTCTTCATTTGATTTTTTCAAGTATTTCATTAGGAGTTTTACTTAACTAGTTAAATGTTGGTCTATTTAGTGTGGATATTGTAGGTTTAGCTTAGATTATGATCATACTCACAATAATTTGAGACCAAAACATTGTTGGAATGATTTTAGTAATGTTGGTGATGTCAATATGAGCATGAGGGGACAAGCAAAGGTATATAACGAGGTGTTTTAGTGTTGTCATTGATGTCGACATTGTATCCAGATATGGAGATCATTATGTGGATCATTTTGGTTGGTTCTAACAGGTTTTGGAGTGTTTATGGAAGACATTTTTGTAAAATGGTTGTTCTAGTAAAGTTGGTTGTAATGGGAAATCAACTAAGTGTCAATATTGCTATTTTAGTGTAACAAAGCTTCCATTTTTAGGTCTGCGCCAATCCACAAATGAAGGTTCCACTCTGCACTTATAAAATTATCTTGTTGTATTTTAAATTTATATGATTCCAATTTTTCATCATGTTTTGGCTATTGGATCGAAAGATATGAATAGAAAAATTTGTTCTACAAAATTATAGTTATTCTCTATACAGTACATTTGTGTGGGAGAGTTTGCACTTCTCTGTGGATAAGTTTTTGGCTTTGTGCTTTTGAGGAAATTTTGAAAAATGGAAGTAGCACTTAAATTCCAATTGGTATTTAGTTTTGAGGTCCATGTGTTTGAATGTGGATACATAGTTGAAGGATTTTGTTATTAGGTTGTATGTCATGCTAACCCAACAATTTTAAAGGTATGTGAAGGTTAAATAAGTGTTGCAATCTTATTTGGGATCTAACATAGGTCAATGTTGACCTATTTTAAGTTATTTTTAGGATTGAATCTTGGCACGAGATATGTATGAAATTTTTGGAGCCGAAAATTTATATTCTAAGTGTTACATCTAATTAGGCCAACCTAATTGATGTTATGCTTGAAGCAGATATATGTGTTAGATCGTTTTGGTAATTTTCATATGAGTATATGTGATCTGGATATTATCAGAGTAGTGAAAATTTTAGTTGTGAATGTTGAGTAGAAAATTGATGTGATGTTGTATAAATGTGAATTCGCACCCCTAATGCAAATTCCACTTTTACCCTTCTCTACTTTAGAAAACCAAGTCCGAAGGAAAAATTCCACACAAGCCCACTACCTTTGTTACAATTGGTGTCCTTTTGGTGCATTGACAAAGGAGTTACTATCAAGGACACCCACACGGCTCATAGACGTCCGAGCGGAAAGAAAAAATCCCTGATGGATTCTCACGTCTAGAGCCTACATAGGCGTTAAACTTCCCATTGGGGGTCAACTTGTAATGCCCTCTTCAACCGATTGACCCGAATATGGTCATTTCTTCATCTTCCATCTTCATATTCACTAATCATGCTTCCATTTGGCATCTCTTGGGTTCTTCTCCATTCACCCTTCACTCTCTAGCTCTTCACAAGATCCAAGAAGCTTCTTCATCATCTCTTCAAACACTTTGCTCTTCACAGCAGCAACATCAACACTCCATTACTTCAGTAGAGCAAGTGTGGAATGAAACACCGTGGCAGCAAAGGCTTGAGTTCCTCTCATTTTCTCCCCCATTGACCTTGAGCGCTTTAGCTAGAGGTGGTAAGCTTTCACTCCTCTCCTCTATTACTTGGTTGAGTATCATAACACTGCTTTGTAGTGTCTTTGTATACTTTACTTCATTTCATACTTTTCTATCTATCTTGGATATCCATGGGGGTGGAAACACCAAAACAAGAGTTTGATTGAGGCAAACCTCTATACAGCCCCAACACTTTCTCCCTCTCTTGTGTGTAGGTATTGAAGACGTTCATGAGCTAGAAGCTTCATCAATCACATGATTGTAAGCATTTCCTTTCCTTTCTTTCTCCTCTTTAACTCTATCATTTCTATTTCATTTCATTCTAGTTCTATCACATTCTGCTACTTTCTCGCATTCTGGTAGTTCTCAGCAATCAGAGTAGAAGAATTCACTTTTCCATTTTCTGAGACATTCTCTCTCTCTAGTCTGTATGAGATGCCAAAGTATTGCACTGTCGTCTGTATTTCACGTTGACGTCCTTTGGTCAAGAGCTTGTCAGTTGTCTAGAGAATCTCTGTGTCCTACTCTCTCAAATTCTAGAACTCTCACCACTGTCCTTTGAGGTAGTTTAGGGAAATTTTCCCCATGAGTATCTCTAAATAAAGAGAACTCATGAGTAGTGAATTCCCCTTCTCTACATTTTGGTGAACCTGACATGAAGAATAGTGTTCTTCGAGAAACTATGATTTTATTTACCCCTACTTGGTGGGGTCGTAACTGTTGACTCAGTGCTCGGAATTCAGAACTGTTTGCACTATTGGAAAGGTCTTCTAGAGAACTAGTTCAATCCCTAAAATACTAGTGCCTTTGACAATCAAATTTTAGGGACGAACGCAAGTTTCGACCTCAAATTTTGCTCTGAAGACCTCTGAAAATGAAAATTACTAGAACATAGAAAATACCTAAAAAAAAATCATAATGAATTTAATATCTTCTTTTATTAATTTTGTGTCTAGTTTTGTTCAAAATATTAATGATATTCCATTTCATGCATGTGATGGTGACTTGGCTTTACCCATGTCACTCGGTGCCTTTGATCCTTCTCATGAGAGTCCTCTTGCTTTGGAGGATATCTTGCTGCAAGAAGATGAAATCATTGATACCTTTCTAAATGTTACTCTACCCTCTCTTTGTTCCACAGCACTCTCTTCAAGAGATGATGCATTTTTGAATGATGAATCTCCTACTCCTTCCAATGTGCTCTCTTCTAGGGATGTTGTATTTGTGAATGATGAATTTCTTATCTATTCTAATGCACTCTCCTCTAGAGAGGATGCATTATCAAATCTTGAATCTCATTCCACATTTGATCCTGTTTGGATTGATGTTGAGAACATGTCTTCAAATAATTATTCTACTAGTTGTGATGATTCTATAAATGTAATCTATCTCTCTTTTGCCCCTCAAAGGCCTAAGAGACCAATCATTTACGTGATGTCAGCTAGTCCTTCTCCTGAAAGGGTCTTTTCTATTGACGGTGTTCCATTCTATAGTGACTCTCCAGATCCTTCTATGGCTCCCTCTTATAGAGCGATAGCCCATACCTATGATACTAGAATGAATAAACAACTAAGCCTTCTTCAAGCACCTGAACCTATGACTAAAGCACCTACTTATTACGATCTTGTCGAGCAACCTCAAGTTACTCCGGCTAAGATCTCACTATGGGACTTGCTTCAGTCTACTCTGGTTTATCAAGGTATGCTTTCAGAATCCTTCCAAAAGATCCTTTTGCCTTCTTCCACTAGGCCAACAAATGTTGATGCATTGATGGTGTATATTCATGTAGATTCACCAAATATCACATTTTATCCTCAGTAACTCCCGCCTTCAGAAGTACATAAGCAAGCAGACCCTCTAATGATTATAGTTAACATTAATAAGATTGGTATGAAACACACTCTTGTTGATGTTGGTTCAACTCTTAATGTATGTAGCATTGATCTATTGCCTAAAATTAATGTTGACCCATCTTCTCTTAATGCTTCTTCTATTGGCATTCATGGGTTTGATAATGTTGGTCAGAAATCTCTAGGTACGATAGTATTACCTTTGTAGCTTGGACCTTTTACTATACCCACTCTTGTATATGTTATGTCAGAGAAGTCGCCTTATAACCTCCTTCTTAGTAGGCCATGGATTCATGCTATGGGTGCAGTCTCGTCTACCTTGCATAGATCAATTAAGTTCATTTGTAATAATAAAGTAGTCACCATTAAGGCTGACCCTGATGCTAAGCACTTATGTGAGATGGCAGCTGTTGGTCAAGCTTCAATTGTGCCTACTCTTATTCCTTCAATATCTTCCAATGTGTCAATGTTTACTCCAAGAGTACTAAAAAGGATACTCTTGAGATAGATGTCCCTAAAGAAGATCCTTTTGAATCGAGAAATCATAAGTCTTCTCCTTATTCCTCTCAAAGGAATGCATGTCTTGGTGATGATTGGGGTCCTTCAAACTTTACGAGCTCCTTCATTCAGGAATATAAAGTCAACCTGATCCACTCAGACCCTTCGATAACATCATTCACACCCACTATCAAAGATGGTAATTATTTTGTATCGTGAGATAATGTGAAAGTGAAGCGTAATATCCTTAGCATTGATCCTTCTTTTGAGGAAGATGATTACTCTTCTACTAAGGAGGATAATGTTGACAGTCCTACCAAGAAGGATGATGACAATCCCATAGAAGAGTATGTCCCCCCTTGCTAGAATGATTCTCTCTATAAGGATTCTCCTTCTTCTCATAATTTACAAACACGTTATGGCCCCGACTTTAATCTCATCTCTAAGTTTGGATATGAGCATAAAGGTTGTGGGTGTAATGAACAAGGCATACAATTCCCTATAAAATTCATTCCTCGTAGGTGTAACTTGGGGCTTGGTTTCTCAAATGAACAATCTGAGCAGAAACCATGGTTGAATGTTGGCATGATGTCCACTTAACCTTGTTCTTGTGGATTGGTCTATCCTCCCTTGTCTTTGATCTTTGTATCTTCTTCTTGTGAGAAGTCAAACTTTTCTCACAAAGAGAAAGGGTTACTTCCTGCTCCTCATCCTTTATCTGAGCAAGAACATATTTTTTTATGCCTTCTAAAGGCACACTTAATTACTCTTCCTCCTTCTACATGCAAGAAATCTCATAAATACGATAAAGGAAAACATTCTTTTTGTGCATACCATCGAGCACCTATCCATTCCACTAGTGAATGTAAGGCCTTGAAGGACAAAATACAATAACTTCATGATTCAGGTGCCTATTGATGCACCTGCCTTTTCTTTGCATGACAAGTGATATAGAGGTCTACCTCTATCCTTCATGCTTAAATTATCTTGTGTGGTTCTCCTCCCCTATATGTTGGGGGCAGTGATAACTTGTTCTAGAGGTGCATGTCCTTCTAAGGATCCCCTCTCTCTTTATGTCTTTTGAATGTATCATCCCTTGAGTGGACCCCCTTTTCATTTGAAGGGGTTCCTGAGGGACCTCTTTGAAATATTTTCTCTCAAACAAATTCCATGATGTGTAGCTTGGGGGTAGCCTGACTAGACCTTTTTCATATCTTTGAGTCTAGCTTGAGGGCAACCCGTCGAGACCTATCTTTGTGTCTAGATTGGGTGCATCTCGACTAGACTTTACTTTTCAAATAGTGTGTCCCTTGAGTGGACCCCTCTTCCTTTTGAAGGGTTCCCAAGTGACCCCTTTGAAATTATTACAACTTGGCGATGGTCTATGTGATTTTCCATTCACTAGCCTACATAGCCGCTTCCTGACATGTTCTATCTGTGGGTAAACATGTCTCCATATCTAACTCTATGGAGTCCCCTTTTCTCGGTATCCTTCATGTGACAGTTCTTGGATGATACCTTCCTTGCAGGTTTGTGGGTCTATGAGGCACTTTCTTGGTTTCCTTCATGTGAGAGTTCTTGGAGGATACCTTCCTTGCAAGTTTGTGAGGTGCTTTCTCGGTTTCCTTCATGTGAGAGTTCTTGGAGGATACCTTCCTTGCATGTTTGTGGGTCTGTAAGGCACTTTCTTTTCTTCAATTCATAGTTTTGCATAGCTATGAAGTCCTTTCGCTATCCTACACTCTTGGGTTCACCAGACCGTGCTTTGCTTCCTCATCAGTTTAGGTATACATTTCTTACCTTGTTACTTCTTACTACTCTACTTTACCAAAGCACTCATGAATATTCATGCTCACTAAAGTGGGGGGAAAATGTATAATGTGAATTTGCACCCCTACTAAAAATTCCCCTTTTACCCTTCTCCACTTTAGAAAACCAAGTTCAAAGGAAAAATTCCACATAAGCTCACTACCTTTGTTACACTTGGCATTATTTTTATGTGTTGACAAAGAAGTTACTATCAAGGACACACACGTGGTGCATAGACATCCATTCAGTGTGCAGACATCTGCATGGTGCTCTTATGTCCTAGATGGATTCCCGCATCTGGAGCCTGTAAAGGCATTACACTTCCCATTGGGGGTAAACTTGTAACACTCTCTTCGATCGACCAACCTGAATATGGTCATTTCTTTATCTTCCTTCTTCATATTCACTAATCCTACTTCCATTTTGCATCTCTTGGGTTCTTCTTCATTCACCCTTCACTCTCTAGCTCTTCACAAGCTCCAAGCAACTTCTTCACCATCTCTTCAAACACTTTACACTTCACAGCAACAACATCAACACTCCATCACTTTAGTAGAGAAAGTGTGGAATGAAACACCATGGCAGTAGAGGCTTGAGTTCCTCTCATTTTTTCCCCCACTAGCCTTGAGTGCTTTGGGTAGAGGTAGTAAGATTTCACCCCTCTCCTCTATTACTTGGTTGAGTAGCATAATATTGTTTTGTAGTGTCTTTGTGTACTTTACTTCATTTCATACTTTTCTATCTATCTTGGCTATTTGTGGAGGTGGGAACACCAAAACGGTGGTTTGACTAAGGCAAACCCCTATACATCCCCAACACTTTCTCCCTCTCTTGTGTGAAGGTATTGAAGACATTCATGAGCTGGAGGCTTCATCAATCACATGGTTGTAAGCATTTCCTTTCCTTTCTTTCTCCTCTTTACCTCTATCATTTCTATTTCACTTCATTCTAGTTCTATCACATTCTGCTACTTTCCCACATTCTAGTATTTCTTAGCAATCAAAGTAGAATCATTCACTTTTCCATTTTCTAAGACATTCTCACTCTCTGGTCCATACGAGATGCCAATGTGCCTCAAGGATGCTAGTGCATTGCAGTGTGATCCATATTCTACGCTGACATCCTTCGGTCGAGAGCTTGTCATTTTGTCCAGAGAATCTTTGTGACCTTCTCTCTTAGATTCTAGAACTCTCATCATTGTCCTTTGAGGTATTTTAGGGAAATTTTCCTAGTGAGGATCTCTGAATAAAGATAACTCATGAGTAGTGAATCCCTCTTTTCTATAGATGAAAATGCTGAGAAAAACATATTGTTAGATTAGAATAAGATGAAGTGTATAAATTCAATTTATTGAGATTCATTTGAATTGTATTTCATGCATATGATAGATGTAATTGTTATAGTTCAAAATAGGTGTGAGCCACCATCTCTCTTCTATATTTTTCTTTATGGGCAATGAGTCCACCTATAGTAAGCACTTCTATAAATATAATATAATGGGTTATAATATATTGTGAGTTGATCCTCACTATTGTTTTTCCCATTTTGGGTTTTCCACATAAAAATCTTGGTGTTCTATGTTATTTGGTGGGATTGATGTTTCATGCTTTCCATATTTATTGTTGTTGAATATGCTTTGGTAATTGAATGTTTAATAGTTTAGGAGAATATTGATTTACCACCCCCCCCCCTCCCCCCACTTCTTAATATTTTGGGTGTTCACAAATTGGTATCAGATCCAAGTTCCTTGGAAGGAGCTTAACCACTTGGGGAAGATCTTGGAGGTTGAACACATGGCTGGTAGAAAAATTCATACTCCTCTGAAAGAGCCTCATATTGTTGGAATTATATAAGAATAATATATGCTTGGCAAAGATGGAGAACTCAATGTTTCCCTTGAAGATCTAGAAAGAATTGAAGGTGAAAATAGAGATCTAAAAGAAAATGTCAAAGAAGCAAATGAATGTATCAAAAAATTAAGAGAGTTAATCAAGAAGTTTAGATAAAGGCATAAGGAAGTCAGTGAAAAATTAAAGAAAGGAAATGAAACTATCACTAGTTTGAAAGTGCAAGTTAAAGAAAAGAAAAGAATTGAGGAATGCTTGAATGTAATGGTAAAAAAAATCAGTGGAATGTACAAGGCTTGAACAAGAATTTGTGAATCTGAGATCAGATCTAGAAAAAGTGAGGAGTCATGAAGACAAATTTAAGATGAGTTTTATAAAGCTTGATGAGATTATTACAAATAAAAAAGGCTCAAAATAAAAATGTGGATTAGGGTTTGAGATATGAGAAAGTTTAAAGTTGAATCAAACATAAAATACTGAAAATAAGATTGAAGATAAGAAGAACAATGACAAGTGGATCCAGAATCAGAGAAGACCACTGATTAGATAAACAAATGCATAAATTTGCCTATATTTTAATGGTTTTTGTTATTCCTACAATAAATTTGGACATAAGGCAATAGAATGTAGAAGAAAAATGAATCAAAATGTTCCATCCTTTATGGTTCAATGCTTTACACACAAGGAATTTGGTCATAGAGCTAATGAATACATAATTCAAATGATGAATGGCTATAATAATGGTAGAATGATTCAATCTTTCAAAGGCTATTGTTATACATGTTATGGATTTGGAGATAAAGCTAATCAATATAGATCTAGAATGAATGGAAGGAATATTGGTCAAAATAATGTTACATGTTGCAATTACAATAAGCCTGGATGCATTGCTAAGTTTTATTGAAGCAAAAATAGAAGGAAGGGTAATCTGGTAAAGAGGAATGAACCAGTAAAAAGGTTGATCCAATAGAAACGAAGAAGGAGATGGAAAATGTTTGGAGAAATAAGGAAGAAATAGAATTCAATGATGAATCTATACCATCATCAAGTGCAGATGTTTCCTTTGGAAACTAAGTTAAGAGCTTTGACTCAGCATGAGCTTTAATAGAAATCATTTTCCATGCCAAAGAAGAGGTATTGATGCCTTGGCATGAAGATATATGATGAATATCAACATGCTTCATCTATTGGTTAAAATTATGAAAGAAAATATGATGATGAGAAATTTTTCCAAGCTTCAAAAGTTGTCTATTTATACAGATGAAAGAGTTGTCAACTTTATTGTTTAAAGAATTTAATGCAAAATTAGGTTAGATTGAAGGATTATAAGTGATTTCACTAAGAAAAATTCATTCACAAAATCATTCAAGGAGTAAAGTAGTGAAAACATGATTTGAGGTAATTTGAGATTTGGTGCATCAAAACCCTAGTTTGGCAAGCGAAGAATAAGGTATTTATGAATCCTGTTTACCCTAGTTTTAAAAAAGCCTTGTTTGAAAGTAGTTTGAATCTATTTTGTAATGGCTACACTAAGTATTATAGAAGCTACAGAAAATCCACAGCTAAAATTCAAGAAATATCATGTGAAATCCATAGAAGATGACCTATTAGGCACTTTTTCACATGTTCCATATGGGGTTTTTTCGATTGAGGATATTAGGATCTATATTCATGGAAAAATTGAAGAATTTGATCACACTAAGCTAGTAGATCTATGGATGAAAAAATTAACTAGAGATAATTTTTCCTTAAAAACTAAGTATCAAAACCTAGTCACAAAGAAATTGGATGTATGGCAATGGTTTGAATTTTTTTGTTTTGATAGCAAGTGGGTTAGAATGGAATTCAATAGATTCCATGAAAAATTTGTTTGGACTGACATGCCTAACAAGATAACAACGGAAGTGATCAGAGAGGTTATTGGTCTATACTCCACAAAATCAGTACTTGTATTGAAATCTATCAAAAATGAAGTGGTAATGGAACTCACAAGTGAAAAATATGACAAGAGGGCCTTAGCAGTAAATCCCATTAGGAATCCAAATGCAAGGTATGAAGCAATATTTTTTGGATACAAAATCTATTTCACTAATAGAGACAATTTTGTGTCTACCACTGTAATTAATGTGGAATATGATATGATGGAAAAGGGAATGGACTATGATCTTTATGAGTTTCTAAGGAAACAATTGATGGAGAATTTGAAGCAAACAAAAGAAAAAAAATATGCTTTTAAGTATGGAACTTTGGTTATGTTATTACTATTCTATTTTTAAAAGAACTTTCCAAAACCAAAGGAGTGAAATGGTTACAATGAAGACCCATTGCTCATCAGATCAGATATTTCATGAGAAATCTTGGTGATGGAATTCACAAGATGAGGCACTTGTTGCCTTCTTTATAGTGTTTTAGAAAAGAATGCATGAGAGAGATAGGATTCCAAGGCAAACAATGGAAAAATATAAAGATCATATCATATTTTTGGTTAGTTTTGATGAAAGCATCATAGAATAAATAGAACCAAGGAATGTGTGGATCCCTACATTGGGATAGGAGGTTAATGAATAGGAGATAACCATTTTAGTCAACATCTTGTTGAAAAGTACAAAAGATACAACCAAAGAAAGATATGTCACTTATGAAAAGAAATTCATGGAAGTGCACATGGAGAAAAATAAACCATCAATACAAAAGAGAGTTAGGAAAATGGTTGAAGATATTGCATAGGAAATGGGAATCTCTATGGAAAAAATGTAGTATGCAATGTAAAAAGCTAAGGGAGAATCTAGTGTTGTAGGAGGATCCAAACGCACAAAATAATTTGTTAGGATAGCTACCACTCCTTCCTCTATTCAAAAGTCCTTTGGGACTAAGCAACTTACTAGAGAGAAGAAGAAAAAAATAGTTATTCCTTAGATGAAGGAAAAATCCCCTCCAGTTGTGCATATGACAAGGATAGAAAATAAGAAGGCTACTCCAGTAGCACTTTTTGCCACCCTACAAAGAAAAGATAAAAGAAAAAGATAGTATGATAAAATATTACAAGTGTCGATGTAGCAGAAGAAGAAGAAGAAGAGGAAGAAGGACCATGGTTGGTCCGCTAGAGGAGAAGTAATGCTTCATAAGGTGAAGCTAGTTCTAAAATAAGAAGATTTGACATAATTGATACCAACAGTGAAGAAGAAATTAAGGAAGAAAAGAAGAATTTTTTTGTTCATATGAGGGAAAATAAGAAAGAAGCCACCAAGAAGGCTTCTTTGGAAAAGAAGAAGAGTGCAAAAATAGAGAAGAATCCAAATGAAAGCAAAGAACAAGGACAATTAGAACTAGTAAGGCCTCATTCTCCTATGATGCTAAAGGTGCTATTTAATAGTACTCTATAGAATGAGATGTTAGGGGAGCCCATAACCCTATAAAAAGAAGTGAATGAGTTGGATAAGGCCACCATTATTGAATGTATTATCAAATATATTGTTGTCCTCGAAGTTTATATGAGAAATATTAAGAAGAAAATACCTAAAGATTTATTGAATATTCTATTAGAAAGAAGGAAAGAAGTTGAAGAAGAGGAAGCAAGGTTGAGAGAAGAATATTTGGAGAGGTTAAGTTCTATTCTCTATGAGGAAGATAAAGCCACTTTAGCTACTATATTAAGCAAGGAAATAAGAACTAAGCAAAGGGTGACAACATTTATGGGTAAAGATCAAAATGATCTTGAAAGACTTAAAAAGGATATTATTGAAAAAGCAAAGGAAATAACATAGAAACTAGGAATGACACCAGTGAATGAAGAAGAAGTGAATGTGAAAACCCTTGCTCTAGAACTAAATATTGAAGAAGATGTGGAGACAAATGATGCTCAACATGAGAATGATGCAAATGAAGAATTTTCACAAGGAAAAACACCTTTGATAGTACAAGACATGATATAAAAATATGTTGAGGAAGGAGTGATCAAAGAAGACATTATAAAGGAAAATACTACTCCTCCTTTGGTTAACATAAAAAAACCAACAGAGGAAGAAGACAAGGATGATTATGACATTGAAAATGTTGATGCAGAGAAGGAAGAAGAGCAAGAAAAGAAAGATGAAGATAAGGATGCATCTAGAGATGCACAAATAGAAAGAGGAAAACCAATAGACTCTGGAAATTCTAAAGAAAAGGACTCAAATTTAAAGGCTATGTAAATAATGAAGCCTTCTAGTGAATCCTTCGGTTCCTCCGGAGATTCCTTAAAGAATCTTTTAATTATATAGCCTAATTTTAAACCTTTTGTGTCATCACAACTACTGCAACTATCAATGCAACAAGGTAATGTAGATTTGGTTAAGATCTCTCTCCTCGACAAGCTACATCTGGGAGATGTATTTCATGTATCCGCAAGAAAATAAATCTTTGAGACACATTAGAGAAGTGGAGAACTGGTGAAGGAACAAGTGAAAGAATTACAATAGACCATACATGATGCAAACATAGATACATCACTATCTAGTATGGAAAATCTAAAACTGTTAATTAATTTTTTTAAGGTGTGTTCCTACGAACTTAAAGATGAAGTAGAGAAATAGGTTGAGAAGATAAATAATGATAAGAAAATGTTGTAAATTATTGAGAAATGTGCTCTTACACATAAAAATGTTTTAGAATTGATGAAGGATGCACAAGGATGTGTTGATGAGGCAAAGGCTCTTTATCAATATGGAATGAAGTGGCCTACAGCCACACAAAGCATTAGGAAGGAGATGGAATCCATTGAATCTCAAATCAACACTGCCTCAAGTTCTTATGATTTGGCACTTGACCTAACTAGAGATACAAGGATTGCAATAGAAGATCTACATGAGAAATTATTTCAGTTGTAAGCCCAAAAAGAGAACATCATTCTACAGTTTGGAGAAATAAGGGACTTGGTCAATCCCAAACTCATTCTTGTTTCAAAATCCCTTTTGAGTGCCAAAATAGTTAAGTAGATGAATCTGGTACCCGACACTCCAAAAGAAGGAGAACAAATATTATAGGAATTTGAAACATAGTGCAGATTGCTTGTGATAGCAAAGAAATTTTGGGAAGAAGTTAGGAAAGCATGGAAAGCCCATGAATAGAAGTTACAAGTGTCATCCTCCTCTTGTTGACATATTTCTCACTTTTTCATGCATTTTAGTATTTTTATTCAGATTATTTATATACATGCAGACTATGTAAAGAAGTTCTATAGTACATTTTTTGGTTTTTTGCTCTAATACATATCTTAGGGGGAGTTTTGGTGAATGTCAAAATAGTTGGTATATGTGCCCTTTTCCCTTGATGTCAAAGGGGGAGAATGTTGTGGAGAATTTTGGACATTCTTGCCATGTTGCCATCAATGAAAAAGAGGGAGATTTTTGGAAAGATATCATTGATGTTGGTGTTGGCAACATGAGCATGAGGGACAAGTAAAGGTATATAACGAGGTTTCGTAGTGTTTTCATTCATGTCAACATTGCAGCCAGATATGGAGATCATGATGTGTATCATTCTAGTTGGTTCTAGTAGGTTTTAGAGTGTTTGTGGAAGACATTTTTGCAAAATGGCTGGTTTGGTAAAGTTGGTTGTAATGGGAAATCGACTAAGTATCAATACCGCTATTTCAATGTAATAGAGCTTATGTTTTTGGGTTCACAGCAATCTACAAATGAAGGTTTCACTCTATGCTTCTAAAATTATCTTGTTAAATGTTAAATGTATATGATTCCAAGTTTTCATCATGTATTGTCTATTGGATCAAAAGATATGAGTAGAAAAAGTTGGTCTGGAAAATTACAGTTATTACTGTACAGTACATTTGTGTGGGAGAGTCTGTACTTCTTCAAAAAATAAGTTTTTGGCTTTACGCTTTTGAGAAAAATTTGACAAATGGTAGTAGTGTGTGAATTCTAGTTGGTATTGATTTTTGAGGTTCATGTGCCTGAATGTGGATACATAGTTGAAGGATTCTGTTATTAGGTCTTATGTCATGCTAACCTAACAAGTTTAAAGGTATGCAAAGGTTAAATAAGTGTTTTAGTCTTATGTGGATCTAACTTGGGTCCATGCTGACCTATTTTAATTTTTTTAGGATTGAATCTTGGAATGAGATATGTATGAAAGTCTTGGATCTAACAAGTTATGTTTTGAGCTTTACATCTAATTAGGCTAACCTAATTGATGTTATGCTTGGATCAAATATATATTTTAGATCTTTTGATAATTTACATATGAGTATGTGTGATGTGAAGATCCTACATGTGAATATTATCATAGTAGTGTGAATTTAAGTTGTGAATGTTGATTAAAAGATTGATTTGAAGTGAATGATGAGGAAAGTAGAGTGTTAGATTAGAATCAAATGAAGTGTGTAAAGTTAGTTTATTGAGATTCATTGGAATTGTATTTCATGGATATGGTATATGTAATTGTAACAATTCAAAATAGTTTGTGAGCCACCATCTCTCTTCTATCTTTTTTCTCTATGGGAAATGAGTCCACTTGGACAGTGATTCCACCTTAAGTGAGCACTTATGTAAATATAATATAACCAATTATAATATATATTGTGAGCTAATCCTCACTATGGTTTTTCCTATTTTGGGTTTTCCATGTAATAATCCTAGTGTTCAAGGTTTATTTGGTGTGATTGATATTTTATAATTTCCTTCTTTATTGCAGTTGAATATGCATTGGTAATTGAATGTTAATGTTTTAATGGTTTAAGAGAATAAAAATCAGTTTTTAGGAGAGTTAAAGTGAGTATCCAGTGTCTTGATGGCACCATATTCAACCAATGACTCCATCAATTTCACTTTTTTAATATTTTTTATTTTTGACCTTTGTCATTTTATCATTTCCCCTTTTTTAATGTTATTATGTTGCAGTCCTAGCAAAGTTAGAGATTTATTTTTATTTTTGTCTTTTACCCTAGAGATAGGCCCCAAATCCACATGTGTCTTCCCAAAATTTTCTTCCAAATGAAAGTATGTTATCCATACATCCTCAACTTATACATCAGTAATATCCTCATTCTTTTGTTGGCACTCAGGTTACAACAAGTCCTTGGTAGCTAAGACATTCTGAGTTAGTGAGCCCAATGCCCTAGAATCCAAAGAAGTATCTAAAGAAGTAGCAATCGAACTTGATTATTTAAAATTAATACCTTGATTGGAGGGAATCCCCTCATAGTCCATTTACTCTATCTCCTCAAAGCTTTCCAAAATTTCAAACTTGTTGTTGGAGAACCCTCTTGGATTTTATTTTTTAGTATAGTTTCGAACTCTCCTCTTTGCTTAGCAATTCATCAAAAAAAACCATCAACATTTGGTTGATCTAGAAGAACGAGAGACTTTCCTTTCTCCTTTGGATTATCATCTTGGGAATTAGGGGAGGACTGAAAAGGAATTTCCCCAATATTGGGAAATTCCTTTAAAGATGTTTGTATTCATGACAAGTTTGATAACAAAAGGGAAGAGCTTTGTAATCAACTTGTTGGATCTAACTCATATTCCCTAGCCTAATTTCAACTTAATAGATGGAAGAGAGTTATTTAAATTTATTTCAACACATTTATGTGAACATAAGTAGCTATCTTTTATCCAAAGTTTTTTGAGATGAGCCCTATTGTTTTATAATGACTGTAGCAATTGACAGAAGGATATTCAAACTCCAAAATTTCATAAGGAGCCTAGGTAAATGAATCTAAATAGGAATCTTTACCAAAAACTCCTCAATTGGATCAAACCCCATATGTCATGGCCTAATAAATAAAACCACCTAATTATGAAAAGAAGGACCTTTGTCAAAGATCATATTACGATCCATCCCCCTAGTAAAAGCCACCATAAAATAATAATTTATAGCCATTATAATATCCATGTATCCTTATGGATTCCATTTTTTGCAAGTCTAATACTCTAAAAAATTTAGAAAGATCTAAATTCCCATGAAATTATGAATTAAAGCATGCTTAGAGAGGTGAAGAACATTATTTGCACAACTACCTCTGGATTTATGACTATCACTAATCAATCTCCACTCTTCTCCAAACACCCATTGGGGTTTGAATGACTCGATATTTTATTCACATATCTAGCCTCATTAGTTGCATTCATAGTTGAAGGAAATTTAATAGCTCTATCATTCCCAACACTAGAAGACTCCTCCAAATTTTAAATATATTTGAAGGAGAGCTTTGGGGGTCCCTCAAACTCTCACCAAACAAAGATAAGATCAATAGAAGATGAAGAAATTAGTAGATCAAGAAAATATTAAAAAAACACAAAGGAAAAAACCTTAAGCCACAACCAACCGTGCCAAATAACACCAGAAAGCATATAAAAATACAAGGAAAGACCACAAAAACAACCCTACAAGAATCCAAGCCAAGGAGTTGTGGAACATAGAGAAATGAGGAGAGAGGGGGTCAAATCAAGGCCATGTAGGCTTGTCCAACACCACAAACCCTTGAACACCTACTAAGATATTTCATCATCATCATCCCTCCTATATAATATTACAACCTCTTAATTTATAAGATGTATCTAATTAAAATCTATGTAAACTAAATAGAAGTATAATTCATTATAAATATTGAGTTGTATTATAGATAAATATTTAATTTTATAGTAATATAGCATATCATACTTGTTATTTATTATTAATTTATATTCTATTTTTAACTATAATAAATGTAATTAATTATATAATTATTTAAAAATAATCTACTATTTTATTTCTAAGTAAAGATATTTCCTTAAAATTATTTTATTTTTTATACGAAAAACCATACACAATTATTCAATATTTCTATATGAATAATATATTTTATTTAATTTTTATTTTTATTATTTTGATAAATACCTTTTCACACTCCACCCCTTACTCTTAATGCTATAGTTTTCTTTCTTATAAATATATTTGAGATACAAATTTACTTAAGTTTTGATGTCTATCCCATGTCGAAGTTTGAATAAAATATTAATGTATCTCATACTTTGGAACCTATGTAGAAAACTTCCAACAACTTGAAACAATCAATTGAAACCTCATTGTCATTTATCCAGCTAGCACTTACACAAAAAGGATGTGCAAGGATCGCGCTGATGGAAAAAAATTGTAAGTTGATATGTTAGAAGGAACAATTTGATTTTTGAATAGAACATATATTATTGTTGCAAGTATGGATGTGTTTGGTGGTGTTGTCATCAATGTTGTCATTGATGTCAACACATATTTGTGTATTTTCCAACTTCTTTTGAGAAAATTTAAGAAATAATGAAAGCATAATTAAAAGTGTGTTCTAAGTGTGCTATGGTATTGTGGTCCGCATTTCTCCTATGTTGATCCTATTCCTATGTGGATCTGTAGGTGTTTTCATAAGCTTTAATGAATCATATATACTAATTTTTAGCTTCTGAGTTGAGGGAGAGTAGAAGATATGTTCAGCAGTGTGTGAACTGGTTTGCTAGAACTATTTATTTGTGGACTGGGAGAAATGTTTTGGCTCCATAGTCTTCTGATATTTGGTTTCAAATCTTGCAGGTGTTTTATTGGCTGGTCCGGTTGGACTCGTGAAGATTTCTCTAAAAATGAAGTTGGTTGTAACTGTTGTGGATGTATCTAAGATGTTCTCAAAGATGGTGAAATGACTGGTGAAGCATGTTGAGTGATCCATGTGTGATTATCTTGCTAGAGATGTGCGTACTTCAAAGATCATTGGTGTTTTCATTAGGTTTGGCTGACCTGGTGTTTACATGTTACATTTGGATTTTGCATCGATTTGAGAAAGCATGTCCAAGATTTAAAATGTTATTTGGGTCCTAAATTATATATGTAATTGGTCCTCTCTCATTCTTATCCATCGCAAGAATGTTGAGTAGCCGACCTAGTTGAATTTGTAAATGAAATTGTATAGCCAACCTTGGAGAATGTTCCTAAGGTTGAAGAAGGTATAAAAGCAAGTAAAGTTGTAGCGAATTCCATATCAATCCATCCACAAATCGAACAAGTGAGTGAAGTTTGAACAAGTGTGAAAAGCAAAGAGTGGAAGAATGAATTAAGGAAATAGTACTTTAAGGTGCTAGATTCCTGAAAGTAGTGAGCTGATGGTATCTACATTATTTTGATTAGGTTGTGAGTGTGTGGAACCCTAGTGGTGGATCTTCATTTATATCTTTTTTTTTTTATGTAGGTAGTGAGCCTCCTTTCTAGACAATGATTCCTTCTCAAGGCAGTGAGCCCTTAATCTAGGTAGTGAGCCTTTGTATTTGGGTAGTGAGCCCTCTGGCAGTGATCCTTTGTATCCAGTATTACATTACTACTATATTGTGAGTTAATCCTCACTGTGGTTTTTCCCGTTATTTGGTTTTCTGTGTAAATTTGGTGTCTTTGGTGTTATCCTTTTGTTATTTGCATTTCATGTTTACACTTAATAACAAATTGAGGTTAAGGTGAAAAGACTAAGTTTAAAAGTAAAGAGATTTGATACAACTGATTCATCCCCCCTCTCAGTTGTCTTATGCATTTCAACAATTGGTATCAGAGCATTGGTTTCTTGGTGAAAAGCTTAACCGCTTGAGGTAGATCAGATAGCACACAAGTTGCAGCTTCCTATGTTTGATGGAGCTCATTACAATGACTAGAAAAAGAAGATGAGAATTTATCTAATTTCACTTAATTTCAACACCTGGAAAGCTATGGAGACAAAGTATGTGATACCAGCAGCTAGTCCTTCCTCCGTTGATGAGTTTGCAGCATATGAAGAAAATGAAAGACCAAGGTTTTCTATCTTCAGTGCTTCATCTAAAAGTGGAATTAAAAAAATTATTTCTTAGCCTACTGCTCATGAAGTATGGAAAAAGTTGAAAGACATTTATGAATGGAATGATAGAGTAAATTTTTGAAGGAAACTAACTGCTAAGCAAAAATTTGAGAACTTGAGAATGGAAGATGGAGAAGACATTGCAAGCATTATCGGAGAGTTGAACTTATAGCAACAGAAATCAAGAATCAAGGTGGTACCATGTTAGATGAAGATATAATTGAAAAGATCTTGATGACCTTACTAGACAATTACAATGACAAAGTATCTGCACTTAAAGAATAGTATGATCCAAATAAATTTACTAAGGATCATCTATTTGGCATCCTGACTACATTTGAGATGAGAAAATTTGTAAGAGATAAGGAGAAGAATGAAACAACCTTTAAAGCAATGAAAATAGAAGATAATTTGGATGATGAAGATTCAAAAGACTTGGAAGCAAATTTCAGAAGGAGATTGAGGAAAGGTACTAGTAAATACAAAGGTAAGTTTCCCTTTAAGTGTTTTGGTTGTGGAAATATTGGTCATTATGCATCAAGATGTCCTAATAGAGCTACAAAAAAGACGAATAAGGATAATAACAATAATTAAAAGGATAAAAGGGATAGGACGTTCAAAAATTTGTATTATGTTAAGGAAGATGCAATAGTTTTTTATGATGAATCTAACTTTGAGGAAGATAAAGATGAATGTTTTTTTCTAGATTTGGAAAATAAATTTGTGCCTACTTAGCATGGAAGATGTGCAAAATAATTTTGTCCAGAGAGTAAAAAGGATGAATCAAAAGGTACTTTGGTAACTTCTTTTCATGCCATATAGGATGAATACTTTTGGGTGATTGACAATGGACGTTCAAATCATATGACTGGAGAAAAGAGTAAGTTTACTAAAATTGAGAATTATGATGGAGGAATAGTTATGTTTGGGGATGATTTTGGTGCTAAGATTGTTGGAAAAGGAACAATTATCTTTTATGGAAAATATAATATTGATGATGTTTATTATATAAAGGGTTTAAGGCATAATCTCTTAAGTGTTGGACAAATGTGCAGCAAAGGTTTAAAGCTTATGTTTTAGGATAACATGTGTGAGATCAGGAAAGGATTCAGAACTGTAGTTGCAGCTAGAAGAAGGAATCATGGAAACATCTATCAACTTAAAGGTGGAGATGGTCAGTTTTTTGTTTCTTATATTAATGAGAGTTGGATCTAGCACTAGAGGATGGGACATGTGAATTTTGACAATCTAGTTAGGATCAATTCTAGGGAAATTATTAGAGATCTATCTAGAATCATAAAGTATTCAAATTCAATCTGCAGAAGTTGTGAGATGGGAAAACAGACTAGAAACAGTTTTAAAGGAAAGGATCAATCATCTACTGGAATGCTAGAATTAATCCATATAAACCTATGTGGTCCTACAAGAATAGGAAGCCTAAGTGCTGATAGGTACTTTATTCTCTTGATTGATGATTACTCTAGAATGACATGGGTTACATTTCTTAGACAAAAATGCTTAGGATCTTGATAGATTCAAAGTGTTTAAGGCAAGAGTAGAAAATGAGGCAAACCTAAAAATCAAACACTTAAGTTTTGATAGAAATGGAGAATTTACATCTGGTGAGTTCAATGCTTTCTATGAATAACATGGCATAAAAATACATTATTCTGCTCCTAGAACCCCTCAACATAATGGAGTTGTGGAAAGAAAGAACTAGACTCTTCAAGAGGCTACCATAACTAAGATAAAAGAAGCCAATGTTCCTGATGTGTATTGGAGAGAAGCAATCCACATTGTTGTTTACATCCTTAACAGAGTTAAAATCAGAAGTAATAGTACTAAGACCCCTTATGAGTTATGGACTGGTAAGACTCCTACTATAAAATACTTTAAGGTATTTGGAAGTAGATGTTATATTAGAAGATATGAAGAAAATCTTGGAAAGTTTGATGCTAGATGTGATGAAAGAATTTTCCTTGGATATTCAAATAAAAACAAGGCTTATAGATATTTTAATAAGAGACCGAGGAAAATAATTGAAAGTACTAATGTAAAGGTTGATGAAGCTATGTATAGACCAGTGGAAATAACTAAAGTTGAACCTAAGAATCCAATCTATGTGCAAATAAAAGAAGAAGAAAAGGAAGAGAAAGAACAAAGTGATGAGAAGGAATAAACTTCAGAACCTACACCTAAGACTCTTAAATATGTTTAGAAAAATTATCCAAAGGAATAGATAATTGCGGAAAAAAGTGAAGGAGTGAAGACAAGAAGCAAAGTGGTTGAGGTAAGTCTATGTCTTCTTTCTAAGATAGAACCTAAGACTGTAAATGAAGCATGAGATGATGAAGTTTGGGTTACAACAATGAAAGAGGAACTGTAGTAGATAAAGAAGAATGAGACATGGGAACTAGTCCCTGGACTTGCAAACAAGAATGTAATTGGTTCTAAATGGGTATTCAAAAACAAGTTGAATGAAGATGGCGAAGTGGTAAGGAATAAAGCAAGACTTGTATGTAAAGGATACTCATAGGTTGAAGGAATAGATTTTAAAGAAACTTTTGCACCTATAGCAAGAATGGAATCCATTCGAATTTTCTTGGCATTCTCAGCTCATAAAGACTTCAAAGTATATCAAATGGATGTCAAATCTACATTTTTCAATGGAGAATTGGAAGAAGTGTATATGGAGCAATCGAAAGGTTTTCAACTATCAAACAAATTGGACATGGTTTGTAAAATAAAGAAGGCACTATATGGACTGAAGCAAGCTCCCAGAGCTTGATATGCAAGACTAGATAAATACTTGAAAAAGCAAGGATTCAACAAAGGGTCCACAGACAACAATCTTGTTTTCAAGGTTGAGAAAGAAAAGATTGTGATAGTTGTGGTGTATGTTGATGACATCATCTTTAGAGGAAATGAAGGTATGTGTAAGATGTTTGCTGAAGAGATGCAAAAATAATTTGAAATGTCTATGATTGGTGAACTGAATTTCTTCCTTGTACTTCAAGTAAATCAAACTAACAAAGGGATATTAATTTCACAATCTAAGTATGTTAAGGAATTGTTAAAGAAGTTTGAAATGAATGACTCTAAACCAATTTCTACCCCTATAATAACTAGATGTAAGTTGAGTAAGGATGATTTATTGGTGTAAATAAAGTCTTGTACCTAGTTAATTCATTACTAGGGGACTTATTTACATGCTATTTAAGTTTACTTAGGTCCTAGGAAGGAATCTTTCTAGAAGGTGTTAGTTGTCATTAGTTGTTATCTTATCTTTTGACAAGTACTACATGTGAACCTAGGTAAGTCTGATTATTTTTCTCATGTCATATGATTAAGACACTTGTAATAATCCAGTGACATCTTGTATCTCACCTTGGCTATATACCCAAGGGGTCTCTTCTCATTTGTACACACACAATCAACACAATCATATCATTGAATCATATTGATAAGAATATAGTTTATTCTTGTCACATTCATATTCTCTCTTCTTGTTCTTTCATTTTGGTCTCAAGATCTTGGCATCCATAGCCAATTCTAAAATGGTATCAGAGCGGGTTGGGTGCCATTGGAGAGCCTTTTTCTAAAGAGAGATACCAGATTTGGGGGAGTCCCATTTTTGGCTCTTTATTGCAGGTTCATGTCAGAGCTTTCTAGTGCAAATATAAGCTCACCATTGCATCTGGAAAGTTCAAGAAAGTCGATTTTTCCTTTTGTTTCATCCAAATCAGACATACGAGGCCAAATCTATGAGGGTTTGAAGTTGAAGAGTGGTTGCCAGATGGAGAAGGTACCTGCATTTTTGGAGCATTTTGGGTCAAATCCAACCC
Source organism: Sequoiadendron giganteum (assembly GCA_007115665.2). Lineage (NCBI taxonomy): Eukaryota > Viridiplantae > Streptophyta > Pinopsida > Cupressales > Cupressaceae > Sequoiadendron > Sequoiadendron giganteum. The sequence goes on from CM021106.1 coordinate 220,179,106, forward strand.
TACCATCGCATACAGAAGGGCCAAAAACCCTAAGATCAATTGTCAAATCCTCCAAATCAAAGCAGTTTTTTGGTGAGGCAAAACAAAATTGCCCAGAGAGCCAATAGGCCCCCCTGGTCGTCATTATTACAGGGTACAAATTATTTATAAAAAAATTAATAATATTCTATGAAATAAATTTCTCAAAAAAAATTTAAAAAAATATTCTCAGAATTTTATTAAATATTGTAATAGTTTTTTTCTATATATCAAAATCTTTTATTAAAAAAAATAACAAAAAAATGGGTTTTCAGTCTGCAGACCGTACCCTACCTGCGTAGGGTATGTCGTAGACAAATTGTACCTATAGGTGCTCATAAAAGAGCCATGTGGTGGATCCTCCACCAATTGGGACCCCACACTCATATACGCAGATAGTATAATAAACTGGCATTCAATAAAGAAAATCCAACGGGCTTTTTATAAAAACCGGCAATAGCAAGGAATATTTCGATAATTCTCCAAAGATTTTGCCATTAAAATATTCCAACTGGTAGACATCATATTCTATCAATAAGAGTATATTCCATCAAATATTCTGACAAGGAGCACCGATCTAGGTGACATGCAAGGAAACGTCAAATTTCAGCGCACAATTTCAGCATATTCTTTGACAGGGGGCGAATATTCTCTTTTGATGGCCAGGGAGATGTCAAATTTAATTGCATGTATTGCTGAAATCATCATGCGTCAGTGATGATGTCAAATCTCAAATGAATTTTCCCATCCCCTCTCATTTTTATTTTCATTTTGGAAGGTGATTTTCAAACATTAATATCTCAGTCATACGACCTCCTTTTTTGAGCAATTTTTTTTATTTGAGCTAATTTTTCATGTTCTCCACATTGGTGCAATCATTTTCTGGTTTTGGTGCCTGGTTTTTCCAGAAATTGCATATTCTCATAGGTGTTGCTGCTTCATCCTCATTTTGGGAACTTTGGGAGCTCATATCTTGCTTCTATAGTAACATTTCAAAGAATCCACCAATCATGGTACTAAAAATTTCAAAGAATCCAGTGATATGAGCTCCCAAAAATGGTACTAAAAATTTCAAAGAATCTAGTGATGCAATCCAGAACAAAGCATATATCTATCAAGTATCACTTCTTAAGGGAGAAGGTATTAAGGAATGAAGCTAGACTTGAATATGTACCTACCAAAGAACAAGTTGCAAACATATTCATTAAGGCCCTTCCAAAGGATACTTTTGAGTATCTTAGCTAGAAGTTAGGGGTTACTTCCCCTCCTTTGAAATAAGTGCACATGGAGGTGCATCATTCTAGTGGATTCATGAACTCTCTTGTTTTGGACTGATGATTGTGGTCTACTCCTCAATGGGAGTAGTGAAGTGCACTATTGCAATATGTGATGTGGGTGTAATCCTTAGGGGGAGTGAATAGAGCTTTATATGGAAAGAATTTCCTTTGCCATTGATTTCAAAGGGGGTGATGGAACCCCTTACAAATTATTGGTTCCATCTTGAAGAATTGTGAAAATTATAGCTTGGTCCTTTGTGCCTAATTTTAGGTCATGTTCCCATCACTGTGACAGGGTTTTCTATTCATAAAACTTTCAAAAATTGGCCTAAAACCCTTATGGTCATTTTATTTTTAAATTGACCTATCTTCCCAATTCTTGGTCACTTGTGCCATCATAGTGGTTGATTTACCAGACCCTCATCTTAGGTTTGTCAGTCGTATGGATCTTTTCGAGTGTCAAATTTCCCTATGGTTGAAGGCTTAATCCTAAGATTTTAAATATTGGGCCTTTGTTATGGGTTAGTATCTCGTTCACCTAGGGATTCCCCCATTTTATAAATAAATTTTGTGGCATGTGCAAAATTAAGCTTTGTATGGGTCATTTGATTGAAGGAATCAATCTCATATGTTCCCCATATGCCCATGCTAGTTCATTGCTTCTTATTTTATTCACACGGGCTGGCAAGCTTTGACCACATGTCTCATATAATGGTGGACCTGGTCTCCTTGGTAAGGATGACTGGTGCTCCTTAAGGAGGATCGATGATTGATGAATTGAAGACATGGCCATATCTATGCCACTCCCCATGATCCCATCTTGTTTTATTCCATAATATTTTAAGCATACGGGCTTTCGGGCGATGGCCACGTGGTACTATTTAAAAGTGAGATATGATCCTTCATAGGGCGGTGGGTGTTGTTCAAGGTTTGATCAATGGTGTACATTGCAACATGTGTTCCTATCTAGGATTTTTTTCACATGCTCTCATTCATCTATAATCATAATATGTGATAGTCACACGAGCTAGCGGGCAGTGTGACACCTGTCATATGGTGGGACCCATTGGGTTTTCAAAGACAAAGGCTTGTTTTGTAAGGGATGAAGTTGGTGGTAGATGGTTGGTGACATGGTCAAATCTTGACCACTCCCCAATATCCCACGAGGGCTTCACAAATGTACTTCATTCCCCAACGGGTACACAGGAAAATACCGCGTAGACCACTCCAAATTTAGAAAGCTCTAGATAAAAATGGTGCTAAAGTTAGAGATTTTTCTTCAGCATGCTTATGAGATTAATAAATAATTTTAAAGCCCTCAAATTTTTCAGAGGCTAGTACATGTGGGAAAGTGAAATTGAAGTAAGGTGGGGTATGGGTAGATATGTTGAAGATAAATCATGATCATTCCCCGTTGTCCTGCTATGATGTATCACAAGTGAGTTATTTTCTACGGGCAAGCGGGTAAATGCGACATGACATGTCTAGTTGGAAAATTCAGCATGTGATTGACATGCAAGTTAAGGAAATACTTATCCCACTCAAGTATCTTGATTTGGGATGAGTATCAAATGCATGCGCTTAATTTTTTCATCATTAAGAAGCTAGATTTTCTAACTATTGATTTGGTTTAAAGTTTTGATCAGTGGTTGAGATTTAAAACAAGGTTAGTTGATTGATAATACTCTCACATAAGCTCTCCTAGAAAATTAATGCAGACGCACACGAGTTTCTCTATTTAAGGTGGTTCACTTACTTGATTTTTCACTATCCAATTGTGAAAAATCTAAGGTCTGAGTGAGGAAGTGATTTTGAGGTAGTCATTTATGAGTAAGTGGTAATTCTGTTTGGAGAACTTTTTGTAGTAGAGTTGGAAACTGGGAAAGATAAGTGTGAATTTCAGCCCAGTTTTCCATTCCAAGAGGCTCAATCTTCTTGAATTTTATAATTATCCTCCTCAAGATGAGGAGGGTGGACCAGAGGTACCAACAACACCGGTGAACAAGACAAAAGTTACCAAAGATTCATCACGAGGTGTCCTTAAGTGTGCCTACCACCTTAGGGGTCGAACTATCTTAGAGGAAATAATCAAAGGAAAAGGTAAGAAGGTTGAGAGGCTAGAAAGGGATGCTACTAGGAAGAATAGGTATCATTGCACTTATATGGGATGTCATCAATCTCCCATTGAGGTTTTTGATGATTCCTCTAACAATGGGAATGACACTAACTCTGGATATCGATAGTATCTTATGGCCATGAAGGATTGGGTTGGTTCTGAGGATGAGCTGATGATGGCTATTCCTCTGAAGATAAGGACACCGAGTGGGAACACCTATTCACTAGGTGACAAGGAAAAGTAATATCATGTTACTTTCCTTGTTAGGTGTTCAACATTTTGGTCATGTGTGATGATTTGCTTTCTTTCGATGGTGTGTTATAAAGTGGGTCTCCGGTCTTTTATGTTTTTTTGCTGATGGTGATGATTTTCGGGGTGATATGGATTTACATGTTCTAGTGTTGCCACAACGACACTTTTTGATGACTGGCGAGATGGCTTTGATTAACAGTTTCTTGGACTCTATTTTTGTTTTCATCTAAATTAAAATGATGGATCCCAAAATCAGTTAGGAGATATTTTTTGTTTTCTATTGAAATTCATTTTGAAATGAAAATGAAATGAAATGTGAAATGTATTTTCAGCCTGGTGCTTGTTGCTCCCTTGACTTATAAAATGGATTCTAAGGCTGGATAAAAAAAATGGGGGTCAGGAGGTCGAAGAGTCGGGAGGTTAATAGGTACTTATTTTCAAGGGAAATAGATACAAGAAAAATGGATCTAAGTTCTACAGTAATATGTTTTAGAAACTAGTCAGCCAATATATGCTCTAGATAAGCAATATAGACAACAAATTAGTACAAAGTTTCTATATATTTTGTCTCCTATATGCAAATTATACAAGCTATAAACAAGATAATCAATGGTTATCTTGTTTATCTCTCTTGAGTTCCATTGGATGTGTTGTTTCATTCTTTCTTATTCATTCAAGGAATGTATGTAAATGCTTGAATTTTAATAGTAGGTTTGGTATAATATTTGTACAAGGATGTTAGTAAGAAATTAATTATGGATATAATTGGTGGGAATGTTGTAAGGTAGTATCTCTAAGGCCATAGATATTCTCTCTAAAATACAAAAGTGTTATCCAATCATATAGGTGTATGGTTTGACTTCGTTTCCTAGAATACAACACTAGTCCGGTTTAGTATTCATGCTTTGGATTGGTAACCGACTTGACTGATGATCACATAATATAATCAAATTACTCTTTGATAGCTTTACTAGGTGTGTAGGAATGATTAAAGGATCATATCTTCTCTTGTTTAAGTTAATCATTACTATGGAAGTTTTCCAAACTTTCAGGGTATGGTGCTTTTAAACATATATCGATAATCATTTATCTGCTTTGTGTTTTAATACTTGACACACTAGTATCTAGGAACATAGTTGTTTTGGGATCACCCTCCCTAGTCTAGCAGAGCCTAAAGAGAAGAATTAAATACCCAAAATCCTTTACTTATGTGTTGGCCAATCCTTGACCTTACTAATAATTTTCCCTGGAAAGTTCATAGGTTTGTGGTGAGAATAATTTTGGCTCTTAAAAAATAACCAACAAAAATGGTGACTCTACTAGGGAAAATTTGAGAGATATTTGTTAGAATATCATCTAGCCTTAAGAGTCATTTAAGTTTCAAAATAGTTTGTAACCAGAGATTGGAAATTGTGAACTCTTATTTGCCCATTCGAGTCACCAATATAAATGGTGACTCTATTGGGGAGCTATGGAAAGAGGTATTTACAATAGATCATCTTGCCTTGATAGAGTCTGGGAACATTTATTTTTAAAAATCTCATTGAAAATGAGTGGCAACTCCATTAGAACTCTAAACTGGTGGAAAATATTTAAGTAGGGACTTGAAGTGACAACCAACTAGAGAAAAATAATATTGAAATAATTGGTCCTCTACAAAGGAGGTGGCGACTCTCTAAAAAGAACCCAATAAAGTGTGATTCCTGCTAATATATCTAGGTATTCTCCCATATTTTTACCCTACAAAAGAGAATAGATCTAGATGGGTGTCATTTTTAAGAAATATAAAAGTAATGTTGTATTCCCAATTTAGTGAACTAAAGCACTAAGAAAGGGAAAAGTGAATATTTTTTTGTATGCTTCATAAATTAAAGTTTGTAATATTTAGAATAAGAAGTATATTTGTATTGAAACCCACCCAGTTGAGAGATTTAAGTTATGCATTGTAAAATTTTAAGAGCATGAACTAGGGTGGTAATCAATTGTAGATTTGATGTTTTAAGTTGTAAAAGGTGTAAAAAAAATGTATCATTCAATTATACATCCTTGCAGGGTGCATGATGTAAACATGAAGAATGTGCAGCCCCTGTCATGACATCAAAGAAGTTTCTCTATGGAAAGATATAAACCATTGAATTTTAATGATATTCAAGGTTTCCCAAACCCTATTCCTAATGAAGTTAGGGAGAATTTTCTGAAATTTAAAGGGACAAGATCAAAATCAGCATCTCAACATCTACAAGAATTTTCTGATTCGACAGGAGATTATGAGATAAGTCATCAAGATTTTTTTATGAAGTAATTTTTTCAATCTCTAAAGGGATATTCTAGAGATTGGTTTTCATATTTTCCAGTGTGTTCTATCTCTTCATAGAATGAGTTCATGGCAGTATTCATAGAAAAATTTGGAGAAAGAATCAATTCATACTCTATGAGACAAAGATTTAATAACATCCAGAAAGAAGAAGATGAATTAGTCCCAACCTTCACTCTCAGATTTTCAAAAATGTTGAGTGACATTCCTGAAAGTTTAAGACCAAATGATGTAGTGTGTTTGATTGTATACTTTGATTCATTTGATGAAGAAATGAGTTATTTGTTAAGAGACAAGGATCCTAAAACATTGCATCAGGCATATCAAATGGCCATGGATATTGAGAACAATATGAAATATTCAATAATGAAAGGATACATGGCTGCAAGTGTTGATTACTCTAATATACCTTATGCAAATGAAACTCATGGGTTAGAAAATGGAAATGATTTCCAGAGTAATGGTGCTTCTTTTGTTCTGATTTTTCCATCACTACAACACATTGATCATAATGAGTTCCAAGTAGAACATCAACAAAGTTTGAGTAAAGTTGATCAGATGTCTTTTATTCAAGAATTGTCTAGCGTAAAGAGGCACCAGGATGAATCACTTTTTGATTTGTTCTCAAGATTTTTGGATGCCTTGTTGGGGGTCCCCAAAAAATTCAAACCTCAGATTCAACATGTGTTGATTTATTTTGTGAAACTTCTGAGCCAGGGCTAAGTACCTTGCTAAAAGAATTGAAACCTTACATTTTTTATCAGATACTTGATTGGATAAAGAGTGTTGAAGAAGCCAAGTGTGACCATACACAAAAAATGATGCATGAAGATGTTAATAGCTATTTTCCCATAGTGGAAAATCAGAACATGATACACATAAGTGGAAATGATGTATCTGAAGATGTAAAATCATCTAGTTGTATGGATGAAGATAGAAATTGTAATCAGCCCACAAGTAGCATATGTGAAAATTTGTATACTAGTGATGGAGATAGAGATACACTTGCAAGTGTTGTTGATTCCTTACCACAAGTCAGTAGTCAAGATATCGAAGATGAAAATTTAAGCCTACATTATGAGAGTTTTGAACAGAGTTTATGTAGTAATGAGTTTCTTTGTGATGAAGATTATGATATCAATGAACTTGACTATTCAGAGGGTTATGGATGCTCCTATGAGGAGGAGCTAGAGATTTTTTCTTCATTTGAAGGATTTGGTAATGTAAATGATGATAAAGTTGTTTGTTCACAAGTAAGTGAACAGGTTTCACATGATGAATATTTGGAGTGTATTTCATGCCTTTTATCACTAGAGCATGTTGATTCAATGGATGATGATCACTTTAAAAATAAGAACTTGTGTATTCAGTATCTTGAATTGAGGCACAATATTAAAAATGATAAAAATCTTGATGGTGTAAACAATGGTAGATCTCATGTTAGTGAATGTGAAATGGAGTTTTTTTTTATGTTCCTTATCTCCACACTATGATTATGAACATTTTTTCATCAAATGAGGAAATTATTATGTTCAAGAAAACCAAGATACTTGTTCAAAGGATAATGAACAAATTTCAAATAACAGTGAGTCTTTGACATATAGGGAAATATACCTTTCAACTAATGATTCAAATGAATTTTTTTTTGGTTGATCCTATTAATCTTGAAAGTGATGGTATTCAATGTGATTCATATGAAGGTATTGAGGGTTTTGGTAAGTATAATTTCCAAAAATTTGAAATATGTGACAATATGACTCATTTATGTTGTTGGAATGGTAATGAACTGAACTATGGTGCAATTCAGTTGAAGGAGTTTCAAATGTGTGAGAATTCTTTTCCCCACACATAGAAGAGTTGCATATTATGCATAGGACATGATGTTTTTATTAGGCCTGACCACTATGAGAGTTTCATATTTTATATGCGGATGAATGATGAGGGGAGGTCTCATAGTGACCCTTTTAGAACACATTCTAAAATTTTCTATTTTTCAGTCAAGTTTGACAGAAAAGTAATTGTGCATAAGAGTGATCTTGTTGATGAAAGCTTTAGTGATGTGATCCAGCATGACAGGGGTGGTATTTGTTTTTAGATGGACTATGAAAGTGTTTTCAGACTTGGTTTAATACAGACAACAGAGAACAGTGTCTTTGATAGAGGCAAACATGAATTATTCTTTTTCATTTGATGGCCTGGGGCCAACAAATGTGGTTTGAAATTTTGAAAAATAATTTGTCACCGAATGGATAAGGTATTTGGTCTATTTCCCATAGATTCTATGATCTCACCATGCCTATGAGAGGCATGTGTCCCCAATAGGAGCCATTGATGGAACCCCTTAGAAATTCTTTGTTCCATCCTGAAGAATTGTGAAAATTATAGCTTGGTCCTTTGTGCTTGAGTTTAGGTCATGTTCCCATCATTGTGATAGTGTTTTCTATTCATAAAACTTTCAAAAATTGGCCTAAAACCCTTGGTCATTTTAATTTTACATTGACATGTCTTCCCCATTCCTGATCACTTAAGTGGTCACTTTTTCCATCGTAGTCATTGATTTACTTGCCCCTGATCTTAGGTTTGTCGGTCGCATGGATCTTTTCGAGTGTTAAATTTCCCTATGGTCGAAGGCTTAATCCTAAAATTTTAAATGCTAGGCCTTTGTTATGGATCAGTATCTCATTCGCCTAGGGATGCCCCCTTTCTATAAATAAATTTTGTGGCATGTACATAATTAAGCTTCCTATGGGTCGTTTGATCAAAGGAATCAATCTCATTTGTTCCCCATATGCCCATGCTAGTTCATTGCTTCTTATTTTATTCGCACGAGTTGGCGAGCTTCGGCCACGTGTCTCATATAACGGTGGACCTAGTCTCCTTGGTAAGGATGATTGGCACTCCTCAAGTAGGATCAATGATTGATGAACTAAAGAAGTGGCCATATCTGTGCCGCTCCTCGTGAGCCCGTCTTGTTTTATTCCATAATATTTTAAGGATATGGGCTACTGGGCAATGGCCACATGGTAGTATTTAAAAGTGAGATATGTTCCTTCACAAGGCGGTGGGTATTGTTCAAGGTTTGATCAATGGTGTACATTGCAACATGTTTTCCTATCTAGGCTTCTTTTATCATGCTCCTATTCATCTATAGTCATAAGATGTGATAGTCACATGGGCTAGCGGGCAGTGTGACACCTGTCATATGGTGGGACTCGTTGGGTTTTAGAAGACAAAGGATTTTTTTGTAAGGGATAAAGTTGGCGGTAGATGGTTGGTGATGTGGTCAAATCTTGACCACTCCCGAATATCCTACGAGGGCTTCACCCATGCACCTCATTCCCCAATGGGTACACGGGAAACTACCATGTAGACCGCTCCAAATTTAGAAAGCTCTAGATAAAAATGGCACTAAAGTTAGAGCTTTTTCTTCAACACACTTGTGAGATTGATAAACAATTTTAGATCTATCAAATCTATTAGAGGTTGGTACACATGCAAAAGTGAAATTGAAGTAAGGCAGGGTACAGATAGATATGTTGAAGATAAATCATGATCATTCCCCGCTATCTTGCTATGATGAATTACAAGTGAGTTATTTTCTATGAGAAAGCAGGTAGATGCGACATGACATGTCTGGTTGCAAAATTAAGCATGTGATTTACATGCAAGTTAATGAAATACTTATCCCACTCAAGTCTCTTGATTTGGGACAACTATCAAATGCATGCGCTTAATTTTGTCATCATTAAGAAGCTAGAGTTTCTAACTGTTGATTTGGTTCAAAGTTTTAATCAACGGTTGAGATTTAAAATAAGGTTAGTTGATTAATAATACTCACATACAAGATCTCCTGGAAAATTAATGCAGACACACACCAATTGCTCTATTTAATGTGGTTCACTTGAATTTTCACTATCCAACTGTGAAAAATCTGAGATCTGAGTGAGGAAGTGATTTTGAGGTTGTCATTTTTGAGTAAGTGGTAATTATGTTTGGAGAATTTTTTGTAGCAGAGTTGGAAAATGGGAAATATAAGTGTGAATTTTAGCCTAATTTGTCATTCCAAGAGGCTCAATCTTCCTGATTTTTAGAATTCTGCTCCTCAAGATGAGGAGGGTGGACTAGAGCTACCAACAACACCGGTGAAGAAGACAAAAGTTACCAAAGATTCATCGTGAGGTGTCCTTAAGTATGCCTACCACCTTAGGGGCCGAACTATCTCAAAGGAAATGATCAAAGGAAAAGGTAAGAAGGTTGACAGGCTAGAAAGGGAAGCTTCCAGGAAGAATAGGTATCACCACACTTATATGGGATGTCATCAATCTCCCATTGAGGATTCTGATTATTCTTATGACAGTGGGAATGAGATTGACTCTGGATATCACTAGTATCTTATGGCCATGAAGGATTGGTTTGATTTCTAGGATGAGGTGATGATGGCTACTCCTGTGAATATAAGGACACCGAGTGGGCACACCTATTCACTACGTGACAAGGAAAAGTAATATCATGTTACTTTCCTTATTAGGTGTTCAAAATTTTGGTCTTGTGTGATGATTTTCTTGCTTTTGATGGTGTGTTATGAAATGGGTCTCTGGTATTTTATGCTTTTCTATTGATGGTGATGCTTTTCAGGGTGATATGGATTTACATGTTCTAGTGCTACCATGATGACACTTTTTTATGACTGGCGGGATGGATTTGATTAACGATTTCTTGGAATTTATTATTATTTTCATCTGAATTAAAATGATGGATCCCAAAATCAGTTAGGAGATATTTTTTGTTTTCTGTTCAAATTCATTTTGAAATGAAAACGAAATGAAATGTGAAATGTATTTTCATCCTGGTGCTTGTTGCTCCCTTGACTTATAAAAGGGATTCTAAGGATGGATAAAAAATGGGGGTCAGGAGGTCGAAGAGTCGGGAGGTTAATAGGTACTTATTTTCAAGGGAAATAGATACAAGAAAAATGGATACTAAGTTCTACAATATGTTTTAGAAACTAGTCAGCCAATATATGTTCTAGATAAGCAATATAGACAACAAAGTAGTACAAATTTTATGTATATTTTGTGTCCTTTATAAAAATTATACAAGCTATAAACAACATAATCAATGGTTATCCTGTTTATCTATGTTGAGTTCAAATGGATGTGTTGTTTCATTCTTTCTTATTCATTCAAGGAATGTATGTAAATGCTTGAATTTTAACAGTAGGCTTGATATAATCTTTGTACAAGGATGTTAGTGAGAATTTAATTGAGGATATAATTGGTGGGAATATTGTAAGACAATATCTCTAAGGCCATAGGTATTTTCTCTAAAATACAAAAGTGTTATCCAATCATATAGGTTTATGGTTTGACTCTGTTTCCTAGAATATGGAACTGGCCTGGTTTAGTATTCATGCCTTAGTTTGGTAACTGACTTGACTAATGATAACATAATTTAATTAAATTACTCTCTGATAGCTTTACTAGGTGTGTAGGAATGATTAAAGGATCATATCTTCTCTTTTTTAAGTTAATCATTACTATGGAAGCTTTCCAAAATTTCTAGGGTATGGTGATTTTAAATGTATATGGAGAATCATTTGTCTACTTTTTGTTTTAATACTTGACACATTGGTATCTAGGAACACCGTTGTTTTGGGATCACCCTCCCTGGTCTAGCAAAGCCTAAAGAGGAGAAGTAAATACCCAAAAGCCTTTACTTATGTGTTGGAAAATCCTTTCCCTTACTAATAATTGTCCTTGGCAAGTTCATAGGTTTGTGGTGAGAATAAGTTTGATTCTGAAAAAATAACCAACAAGGGGAGAGAGAATCATGTGAAAAGTTTATACTTGGGAGGTTGTTACTTTTAAAAATCATGTATGTTGTCTTTGATGGTTTTTCACATCATGTGTTGTCATCAATGAAAAAAGGGGATATAGTTGCAAGTATGGATGTGTTTGGTGGTGTTTTCATTAATTTTGTCATTGATGTCAACATAGATTTGTGTATTTGCCAACTACTTTTGAGAAAATTTGAGAAATAATGAAAGCATAATTAAAAGTATGTTTTGAGTGTGCTCTAGTATTGTGGTATGTATTTCTCCTATGTTGATCCTATCCCTATGTGGATCTGTAGGTGTGTTCATAAGATTTAATGAGTCATATATATTTAGTTTCAACTTCTAAGTTAATGGAGAGTAGAATATATGTTCACCGATTTGTGAACTGGTTTGCCAAAACTATTTGTTTGTGGACTGGGAGAATTTTTTTGGCTCCGTGGTCTTTTGATATTTGGTTTTAGATCTTGCGGATCTGGGAAATGACTATTTTTTTATGGTTTCTGTGTTTTGACAAAATTTCTTGTGATTTGGCACTTTGGAAGATCTTCTCTAGAGCTCGTGTTTTATTGGCTAGTCTGGTTGGACTGGTGAAGAGTTCTCTGAAAATGAAGTTGGTTGTAACTTTTTTGGATGTATCTAAGATATTCTCAGAGATGGTGAGATGACTAGTAAACTGCATTGAGTGATCCATGTGTGATTATCTTTCTTGATATGCATGTACTTCAAAGATCATTGGTGTTTTCATTAGGTTTAGCTGACCTGGTGTTTACACGTTACATTTGGTTTTTGCATCGATTTGAGAAAGCGTGTGCAAGCTTCAAAATTTTATTTGGGTCCTAAATTAAATATGTAATTGGTCCTCTCTCATTCTTATCCACCACGATAATGTTGAGTAGTCGACCTAGTTGAATTTGTAAATGAAATTGTATAGTCAACCTTGGAGAATGTTCCTGAGGTTGAAGATGGTATGAAAGCATGTTAAGTTGTAGTGAATTTCATATCCATCCATCCATGAATCAAACAATTGAATGAAGTGTGTGAACAAGTGCAAAAAATAGAGAGTGGAAGAATGAAATAAGGAAACAATACTTTAAGGTGCTAGATTCCTGAAAGCAATGAGCTGATGGTATCTATAATCTTTTGATCAGGTTGCAAGAGTGTGGAACCCTAGTGATGGATCTTCATTTATATCTTTTTGTTTTTCTATAGGTAGTGAGCCTCCTTTCTGAATAGTGAGTCCTTCTCAAGGCAGTGAGCCGTTAATCTAGGTAGTGAGCCTTTGTATTTGGGAAGTGAGTCGTCTGGCAATGAGACTTTGTATCCGATATTGCATTACTACTATATTGTGAGTTAATCCTCACTGTTGTTTTCGCTCATTGGGTTTTCCAGATAAATTTGGTGTCTCTAGTGTTCTCTTTTTGTTATTTTGATTTCATGTTTACACTTAATAACATATTGAAGTTAAGGTAAAAAGGGTAATTTTAAAAGTAAACAGATTTGATACAGCTGATTCACTCCCCCCATTTCAGTTGTCTTGTGCATTTCAACAATTTTTATTTCCTATTTTTTGTATATAAAGATATTTAAGTATGATGCATTAGATTTTAAAGCTTTTGTGTATATTATATTAATTTTTAGGTTGAATTTTATTTTATAGATTACATTAATAATGATGAGAACATTAATTTTATTTTGTAGGTTTAATTTTATTTTGTAGATTACATTAAAAATGGTGCCTACAAGCTATAATAGTATTTTTTTAACTTTTCACCATAGAAGTTGCATCAGTCTCATAGGTCCCATGGGTATGCTTAGCATGGAATGGAAAATTTGGGTTGGAAATTTAGGGAGGAACCAGAGCAAGTGCATGTGAACAAATTTGATAACTTTTCAAATCCTCATGCATCAAGACCTCAACATACTCAAAGGGCTCAAGGTCTCGAAAAGGAGCACTCCATGTTTCTCTCTTGAGATATACAATGTTAGTATCCAACCAGAGGCAGATCTTTTCACACAATTGGTCATCGACTTGGCTATTTTTCTACATGACAACCAAGGAAAATTCTAAACAAGAAAAAACAACCTATCTTTGACATTTGTGATTCTAAGTCACATGACAACACAAATTTCAAGGTTGACTTGAAAGGAATCCCAAATGATGTATCTAAATAGTGTTCCTATTATTATTTCTTTTCCAAGCAATATTCCACTACCTGAACCCTATTATCAGAGGAAGGTAGCTGAGGAGATGTTCAAATGGTAGAGGAAATATGCAAATAAGGATCAAGAGATAGCAAATACGATAGGACATATTGATGTAAATCAATCTGTGAAAATGTCAAATGAGCACACAGGGGTAGAAAATGTCACCTTTCTAGAAGATTTTCTGAATCTACAAATCAATGATCTTCATGCAAAGGCATTAATATATAATTTTTAGAAATTTTTCCCTAGTATTGAAATGTTAAAGGATTTGATTTATTGGGAATGGGCAGGGGCAAATCAAGTTTTTTATATAGACCATGGAGAGGGTTTTTTTGTAATTTTTTTTGAATCTAAAGGATGTAGGGATGAGATTTATAGGGTTAAATCATGGGTTTTTGAGGGATCTATTTTGTTCATTTAGTCATGGTCTCCAAATTTAACTCTAAATCTACTACGATAAATTTTATCCATTTCTAGGTACAACTTCATTCCCTACCTCTAGAATATAGGGAAAAAGATTTTGTTGAAATCATGGAAAACCAAATATAGGGATTTTTCTTAAGCATGATATGATCTTCTTCAAGAATCCAAAATAGCCAGTAAGGATATGTGTTTTGATAGATGTAACCAGGGATCTTCCTAAGGAGATTCATATTAAATCAAAAAATGGGATTTGGGTTCAAACAATTTCTCTAGAAACTCCTCAAAATGTATGTCTATCATGCCATTCTATTGACCATCTTGTTAAAGATTACACAAAATTTGTAATCCTTAAAATATTTCCAGATTCAGATTTTGTATTAAATGATTCAATTTTGGGTAATTACAAAATCTTGTCCCCTTCATCTCAAATGTAAAAGTCAATTTTAAGCTTTTAGAGACAACTCTCCATTCAACGGACTGCATGTGCTCTAAACAATATTGAAGTACAAGGAAGGGTAAATACTATAAATCATAACTCAAGAAATTTTATTATTAAAGTTTCAAAATTCTTGGTTATAAGCTTATCTCGATAGTTTGTGGGTAATGCTACTCTGCTCCATATTCTCCTTGCATGCTAGATATTAGTACGCAACACATGGAGGATATAGTAAAGTCTTTGGTGATAGGTTTTGGAAAACTTCAATCTAATATTCAACCACTCCACATGCAATGGGTATCGCACCCAAGCATACCATTGTTAGATATTCGTCCATTTGATAAAGTCTTAGAGGATTCTATGGATTTAGAACTCCTTGATTTCTAGAGTATGTTTGAAGAAGGCAACCTTGATGAGTTAGTAGAGAAAATAATTAGAAAGGAGAGTATCAAGCTAAATGAAGAAATTGGGAATGAAGAGTTAGGATATTTAGGATATTATGACTATTCTCAGACTCTTTCAATATCTCAAACACCCAACCTACAAACTATTATGAAAAAAACACCTGGAAAAAGGGGTAGAAAGTCTAGAGCAATAAAATTACAAGAAGAATTAGCTATTGGGATACAATCCACTTTGAACAACAACATTTTTTACCCTGCTTCACAAAAGGATTCAAGACCAAGGAGGGTGTGTTTCTCTCCTAGGTCATAATGAAAATAGTTTCATGAAACGTTAAGGGCATCAATGCCCCTAACAAAAGGTCTAGATCAAGTGTCAAATTGATGCTTGTGGGGTAGATCTGGTAGTTATTCAAGAATCAAAAACTTTAGAAGAAGTTTTCAAAATTGTAATAAAAAAGTGGCCAAAATGGAAGTATGCCCACTCGCTTGTCATAGATGCTTCAAGGGGTTTACTCACGATATGGAATTCTCACACAATGGTAGAAAAAGTCTCTAAAACTAAGACAAATTGTAAATTACTTAAAGTAACCCATTTTGATTTACAATTTTGGCTCCTAAATGTGTATTGTCCAACTCAAACAACTACAAATAAACATCTTTGGGATACTCTAAAACACACATTAGATGAAATTGGGGGAGATAAATTCATGTTATTAGGTGACTTTAGTGCCATATTCTCTTTGCAAGAGAAGAAGTGTGGGATCACACCTCCTATAAGGGCTATGGAGGATTTTAGAGCCTTCATCTTTGATAATGCAGTCATTGATATCCAACCATCTTTAGGTAAATTCACATGAACAAATAGAAGTAAATATTTCTTGTGGATTGTTGAATGCCTTGATAGGTTCTTAGCCTCTCCAAATTGGGTTTTAGAAGAATGTACTCTATCATCTCAGATCTTACCGTTGGTTGGTTCAGATCATTTTCCAATCTCTTTGACTATATTGGGGAAAGAAAATAAATCAAGATTTAAATCATCATTTAAATTTGAGAAAATTTGGTTCAGGCATCCATATTTTCTCAACATTCTTCAATAGTGGTGGAAAAATGCACCTTTTCTAAATGGTTCTAGGTAGTTTCAGTTTTACAAGAAGTTAAGTTATGTCAAATAGTAGATAATCAACAGGAATTCTCATGTATTCAAGAATATTTTCAAAGAAAAGGAGAGAGTTTTTAAACTATTGTTAGAGATGAATTAGCATATCATCTCAAATGGAATGAACAAAGAGTTTTTTGAAAAATAAATATTGTTGCACTCAGAATGGGAAGAACTTCTAGCAAGGGAGGAGGTTTATTGGCACCAAAAATCTAGAGAGTTATGGTTGAAGGAAGGTGATAGAAACACCAAATTTTTTCATGTTTCAACACAAATCAAATGGGTGAAAAGTTCTATCTTTTCTATCGAGGACGATCTAATAGGTTCATCCCTCACAAGTGAAGAAGATATTTAGAATGAGGGTATGCATTTTTTTTTTTAAATTTATTGTTTGTACCTTTTCCTCGGTTACAGATTATGATAGATATTGAAGATTTACTTGAGGATATACCCCAGCTAATTAGTATTAATGACAATGAATAGTTGATGAGGCCTTTTATTCTAGAAGAAGTGATGTCTATGGTTTTCTCATTACCCCCAAATAAGGCTCTAGGTTCGGATTTCTTCAAGACAATCTTCTTCCAAAAAGGTTTTGATTTTATTGCTCAATATTTTCTTAATGCAATGGAAGATTCAAGGAAAACGGGGACTACTTTGAAGCAGTTTAATGTTAATAACATTGCCTTAATTCCCAAGATTGAGTAACCAAAAGATTTTACAAATCTCAGTCCTATTTCATTATGTAACATGGTGTATAAAATATTTAAGAAAGCAATCTACCTCAGACTTTTCCAATATATTCCAAAAATAATTTTAGAGGAGTAAGGGGGTTTTGTTCTAGGGAGAGAGACAATAGCGGGTACATTGGTTGCCCATGAATTCTTGCACTCAATAAAAACATATAATATGCCATCAAGGTAAGTGCACCAATCTGTGACATAATTTAGGCTCCAAATTGAAAAAAAATTCAAAAAAAGCCCGAAATAAGCCATTTGGCATGCACCAAATTGAAAAGTAGACATAAAAGTAAAAAATCGGGTTTCAAACCCATTTCTCTTTGACCCGCAGCTTGAGAAAGAGGATTTCAGATCTACAACTCACACTCGCCAAATCTCCTCCATTGTTTGCATCCTTAGCTTGCCATTTTCCATGAGGATGTCGCCAACACATTGGAGAGGTCAAAGATTGCAAAGAGGTATTTATTTTTATTCTATTTATTTTGAATTTGATTTAGAATGCAAATTTAAATAGGTTTTTATAATAAAACTTTGTTCTAATTCTCAAGGAATGAATCTCCACCTTGAAACATTGAGAATTCACAATCACCCCCTCACGAAGAGCCTCCTATACAAGAACAACCCAAAACCCCTCCATCAATTCATAGGCATCCTCAAGGAACACAAGAAAATATTCAAAATCAAATTGAAAACAATAAAAGACACATTCAACAATTAATTGGAAGATTAACTGACCATGTCGAAACCCACCCTTATAGGAGAGGGATTGTTGAATCATTGAAGTCAATTGTAACTCATGTAGGATAAATGAGCGAGCAAATGAATTTTTGGTCAAAAAAGAGGCATGAGATGAGATAATTTTATGCTAGTGGTTTTTCATATGCAGATGTCAAAAAACAAAAAATTAGCAAAGCCAACTTGTGTGCCCTATTTATAGACCCGAGAACCAATGAACCTTTGTCTCATGCATGCAGGACGTTCCCCATCCATTGGTGCCATCATGAGCTAATTAAAAAAGAAAATTGGGAGCGGTGGTGGATGGTATTTTACCAACCTCCATTTAAAAACCATGAGGTTCCGCAATACTTTTTGAGGAAACTCTATTGCGAGTTTTTCCTCAATAAAATTCCAAACTATTTTGACATCTTAGAATTTTAGGGTAGAGGTGGGGGCTCCACACATGATAGACTTGTTGCATGACATAATCCACAGTTGGCACCGAGAGCCTTGGACAGACCCATGGTGGAGCATGTCGTTTTTCCTTGCATTGTTAAGGACAATGTAGAGGTGGACACGCTGAATTCGATTGAATCACTCACCCAGACCATTTTACAGTGTGTGAATCCTCTACTAGAGACTAGTGTGGAGGAGACGTGTAGGCCCTGAGCTCCACCCCACCATTGTGGCGCTTGTGGTGTTGTTTTCATGTACGATTATCAGAGTGCTTGTGTTGCAGCTACACAGCCTACATCATTTGAAAAGGTGATGGATTTCACAGATGATATTCTGAATGACACATTCGGCATTGACACTTAGGTAAAATTTAGCAAGCTATTTTAATGTTGCTTATTAAATTATATTTTGAAATTTAAGAATAACTAAATTAGTTGAATTTTGATATGATGAAATTTTAGGGTCGCACTGTTCATGAGGCATGCTCTATTCCTACAAACCCTTATACATTCTCGATGATGATTCCATAGGTATGCAACTAGTATTAAAGATATTATTATTGCATTTGAATAGTTGAATGTTATATTTGAATGTTTGTCTCATAACATGCTTTGGATTTCAAATAGTTTCCTCGTGCACCTTCTTCCTCCACACCTCGTGATTCATATCCTCAAACAGCGTACACTCAGGTAGCCTTTATTCATTAATGGTGTTGTAAATCTATGTTAGCTAGTTTTCATAATTTTCCGTATATACAAATCTAAAAAATTGATGAGAAACAAAAACATTGCATTTGTATTCCTTGATCATGTCACATTATGTTCTCCTAATTCACTTTTTTTCCTTTATTCCTTCCTAATCCCATACCATTAACATTTAATAGTTCACCCTATTTTCCATGATCCCCTCATAGCCCATCCCACTAATATCTTCTATTCCATGCTATGTGTCATTATGTCCTTCTACTCCCATCTTATTGTACCCATTATTATTTCACCCTAGATGTTCCATGATCCCATATGTTCCACCCTATGTTCCTTTATATCATCCTATGTTATACCATATTTATCCACGTTTCATCCTAGATAACTCTTCTCTATTATTGCTACACACAATTCAAGTTCGCACTTTGTGTAATATAGTCAAACCCTAGACACCTCTTAATTCACCCTTTGTTGCATTATTCACTAATAATCGCATCCCATTAACCTCTAATTGTCCACCCTATATTTTGTTATCCCATCCTAGCCCATCCCATCAATCTATACTAGTCCATCCTATGTTCCATTAATCCCTTTGATGCAAGGGCACCACTCTTTTCTATGTTTCTTCATTAAGTGTCTAATAGGAAAGGTTTGTTAGGATGGTTGAGTTGAGTTATTGAGTCTTAATAAGGTCCAATTTGACCATTCTATTGTAATTGATCAACTTTGAGGGGTTTTTGTATTCATCTTGTAAGGTTTACAAATCATGTGGAAGGAATTGTCAAAGTTGAAAAGGGGTGTCAAGGTAGATAGGCTGATGTTTTCTTGAGTAATTCATGATTTCTTATTTGAATAAGGTCTCATTAGACTATTTGTAATAGTTTATGTGTTTAAGAGGGTCTAGGAAACAATAAAGAGTCAAAACTTGAAAGTGCCAAATTCGTGAGTTGCATAAATGCAACAAATTTGTAATGCAACGGTCATGAGAGGTTTAAAAAGTAGTTGTAAGGTAGTTGGTCATTGGTTTGATGAGGATATGCCTTTAAAAAGGAATGACAACTCATTTTGTAACGTTGGCTTGAAGTTTGAAGCATTAGCAATAAGAATATCTCTAATTTTCATCAAATTTCTAAGTATTCTTGTCATTTGCAGGCCTGTACAAGCCCGTACAGTTTGATTGTGCCATGTAAATCATTTTAATTTGTGGTGGTAGGTGTTAATAATATTTTGGAGTAGGTTTGAGGGAGATCCATTGTGATTTGTGGTAAATATTCTTGTTTTCCTGTGACAGGCTGAGGACACACTATTTGAGGGTTTTGTAACCAAAATCATGATTTAAGGGCTCTCACACTGAATGTACCTACTATAACTAGTGTAATGGGCCCTAGGTAGTCTGATTAGGTTGTAGGTTACATGATTAGAGTTGTGGAGAAGGAACTAAGGAGATAAACATGTTGTCTTTATGAGTTTTGTGAAGAAAAACACATGAAGATGGAGCCTTGGGTCTAGGGTTTGTGGAAATCAATGAGAGTGTGGATTTTTTTTCCAAATTTTGAGAATATTGGGGTCAGAATATACATGTCTGAGTCTGTGGAATGGTCTGGGAGGTTGTGCAAGTGGGACTTTGAAGAAACCCTCTTGACTTGGCATGAAATTGAGGGTTTTGAAGTTTGCTATGTTGGAGGTGTCAACCCTGGGCGTTGATTGTGGTTTTAGAGGTTTAAGGGCATAGGAAATGCTGCCCCAAGGTTTCAAGGGTATTTTTTTTTCAAAGGTATGTTGCTTTATAAATCTGGCCTAATTCATGGCCTAAGACAACGTTGAGGGTCTTATTTCAAGGGATTATTCCAAAAGACTTGTATATGATTAAGAGATATGTTGTATAAATCTGAAATGGGTATCTGAATCCACCTTTTTATTTTCAAGTGTTTTGGAAAGCATGGGAGTTAAAGGCCAAAAACTAAGTTTGCACTACTACTAGGTTACATGGGTGAAAGTGAGAAATTAGACTCCTGATTGTTGTCAAGCTTTGAGGATTTTTTGGATTACTCTAATAGGCCATTTTAATCTTGTTAGATACCTCTTGAATGCAATTTGTCACTTTGAATGATTTTGAGCCCCCTCTTTGCATCACCCTTCTATTTCCATCCCATTACCCTCTCTTATTTCACCTTATGTTCCATTATGCCCTCTTGGTCTTTATATCAACATGATACCTGAGATATTGTTTCATTTGTAGTTGTTGACAAGAGACAACCCTAGTGATTTTGGTGGCACGATGGACCATGGAGTTGCTGCAGCAATAGCTAGTTCTAATCCATTGAGAGAGGTATGGAATAGATTAGTCGATTTGACATTATATTTTATCTTTTATGGTCTATTATAGAAAATTTTCATGATACTTTTATGTAGTTTAATTTCTATCTTGATTGTTTTTATAGGTGGTTGTCACTCTAGATCATGGATGTGGTGATGTTGTAAATGTGCATGATGACTATATGTATGTGGTAAGTGGTTATATATTTTGTTATATGCCATTCCACAATTCAATTTCTATGTTTTAACATCTTTACTTTTTATTGTATCAGTTGAAGGTCTAGAGTGAAGAGAGGAGGACTAGCTAGCATGTTCAAAAGACAAGAGAAGCAATAGTCATTGCATCTAGCCAAATTTTGAAGGTAGCAAGGGATATATTTCCTTCCCTTAGAGGGAAATGACTATGTATTAGTGTTGTTTTTTGTATGCCTATGTGGCATTTTAGAACATATGTTTTGTACTATCAATAAATACGTGACATTTTATGTCCATATGGCTCCTTTGTACTAAGCCTGTATGGTTTTTTTGGATGTATTGTATATACTTTTATCAATATATATCATTGTATAGCCTTTCGGCTTTTTGCTTGAAGAAAATATTATTTTTCTACTGCCATTCTTGAATGATGTTATCATGTGTATCTTGTAAATTGTATGCTTGAATGTTGTAGGCATGGATTTTTTTTAGATATAATGCTTAATTAATTACTGTTGAATTCACAGTAAGCCGCATCTAAAGCATATTGTGTAAATAAGTTCCATTCGTGGTGGTTTGTATACTTTGGAATGCTTCAATTACTTGTGCCTCACTTATTCACATGTATGCTTAACTTATTCATTTGTACACTTCACCTATATTGTGTGTATTCATGTGTATGCTTCATGCTTCCAATGCATAACAGCAAAAATCTTTTGGGGAAAAAATTGACAAACCAAAAGTATAATAGTTTGTGAAAAAACTAGGAATATTTTTAGAAGAGATAAAAAAAATTTAAAAAAATTGAAAGGTATTTCCATAGCATATAGAGATATAGAGAGAAAATTAAATAAATATTTTAACTAATGAATTGTAAAAAATGGATTTTTGTAGTTTATATTCATATCGTTGATTACATTGCATTGCACATCTTTCAAAGTCAAAGCTTATTTCACTTTCCATAACTAATAACTAGATGTTGATAGATGAAAAAAATTCAATTACAATATAGTTTGTACAACGTCAACCTAAGAAGCTATGCAATTTTTTCACATTGCATAATTAATAACTAGGACCATCTTCCAATTGCATTTTCTTATCATGGCATTCTATGAGACCAAATTTCTTTGAGGTATTTTTTCAAATAGTTCACTGCCTTGTCTATGTTACCACATTTTTCATACATGTCTACCAAAGCATCTTGTCAAACAGTTCACTGCCTTGTTGCTATGGCTAAAATCCTAAAACAAGTGATTTTGAACAAGCTATGGATGCTTCGAAAAAATATATCAAAAGCATAATAGTAAGCAATAGAATAGACAAGGCAGTGAATTGTTTGAAAAAATGCATCAAATAAATGTGGTGATGGAATGCAATGACATGCCATAGACAAGGCAGTGAGCTAGTTCAAAAAATTCCTCAAATAAATGTGGTCTCATGGTGACGGAATGCCATGACAATCAAATTGCTTTTGATTGCCATGGCATTCCATCACCATCAAACCTCATTTTTTTGAGAAATTTTTTCAAAGAGTTCATTGCCTTTTCTATGCTACCACATTTTTCATACATTTCTATCAAAGCATTATATCAAATAGTTAATTTCCTTGTTGCTATGGATAAAACCCTAAAACATTGATGCAGTAGAGGAGATCTTGCAATCTCACTAAACACAATTCCAATCATTAATGACAATCCTCAAGTCACAAATCCTCACAGCTATGGATTTTCATGGCATTCCATCACTATGAGACCACGTTTCTTTGAGGCATTTTTTCAAACAATTCACTACCTTGTCTATGCTACCACATTTTTCGTACATGTTTACCAAAACATTTTATCAAACAATTCACTACCTTGTTGCTATGGCCAAAATCCTAAAATGGGTGGGTTTATTGAAAATCATATTCCCACAACTCATAACACCTTACCAATGCACCAAACATGCTTAAAAGAGCCTGCACATGCTTAAAAGTCCCTCACAAATTGCTGCCCCAAAGGATTTGAACCATTTCTACTCTTAAACCACTGAATTTCAGCAAACTCATCAAATTACCAACTAGGGCATCACACCAAACCACTCAACTCACCTCCCCTGCTCCAGAAACTATGCACATATGTTTCATACCCCTAATTATGCCATTACACTAAATTAGAGTAGGATACAATGGGTGGAATGGCTAAAAACACATTTTTACACACTGAACTACTAGCATTTGATCATTTTTTCCCCAAGGGATAAATCGACACCATGGGAAAAAGGTCTCCGAGATAACAAAAATTGAGAGAGGTTATTGTAGACAGGCCCAATGTGATCTCATAGGATTAGATGAGAAGTTTATAAGCATCACGGTGTCTAAATACGAGTATGTTGAAATCTGCAACCATTTTGCACTTTGGACCCTTAAGGGATCGATCTGGTTGAACGTAGCTTGGAGCGATTTTGTGAGTTTGGGTGCAAAAGAGGACCATTCCTAGTGTAAACGTACCCACCTTAATGCGTTGGAACAATCCGTTTGGTCACACGAGCTACAGAACGAAAGCTGCACCACTTTGCAACTTTCAACTACTTCCATTTGACAAGTTTTTCCTCAAGTGAAAATTCACCACCACAAGAAAATTCCTCCGATATAGAAACAACCAAGAGAGGTTATTATAGAGGGCCCCAACTCAATCTAGTAGGATCAAACGAGAATTTTCTAAGTGTCATGATATCCGAGTAATAGCATGTTGAAGTTTGCAACCATTTTCCACTTTGGACCCTTAAGGGATCGATTTGGTTGAACTTAGCTCAAAGTGATTCCGCATGTTTGGGTGTGAAAGAGGATGATCCATAGCATAAACATACCTATTCAGATGCATTGGAATAGTTCATTTGGTCAGATGAGCTACAGAATGAAAGTTGCACCACTTTGCAACTTTCAACTACTTACATTTGACACTTTTCCCATCAAGTGAAAACTGGACACCACAAGAAAATTCCTTTGAGATAGAAAAAACTAACAGAGGTTATTGTAGAGGGACCCAACATAATCTCACGGGATTAGATGAGAAGTTTCTAAGAATCACAGTATCCGAGTAATAGCATTCTGAAGTTTGCAGCCATTTTGCACTTTGGACCCTTAAGGGATCAATCCAGTTGAACGTAGCTCGGAGCGATTTCGCGTGTTTGGGTGAAAAAGATGACCATTCCTAGTGTAAAAATACCTATTCGGATGCATTGGAATAGTTTTTTTGGTCACACAAGCTATAGAATGAAAGTTGCACCACTTTGCAACTTTCAACTACTTGGATTTGACACTTTTTCCATCAAATAAAAACTGGACACCACACAAAAATGTCTTCGAAATAGAAAAAACTAAGAGAGGTTATTGTAGAGAGGTCCAACATGATCTCGTAGGATTAGATGAGAAGTCTCTAAGTATTATGGTATCTGAGTAATAGTATGCTGAATTTTTCAGCCATTTTGCACTTTGGACCCTTAAGGGATCGATCCAGTTGAACATAGCTCAGAGTGATTCTGTGTGTTTGGGTGAGAAAGACGACCATTCCTAGTGTAAAAATACATATTCAGATGTGTTGGAACAGTTCGTTAGGTCACACAAGATGCAAAACAAAAGTTGCGCCACTTTGCAACTTTCAACTACTTACATTTGACAACTTTTTCTCCAAGTGAAAATTTTCCACCACAAGAAAATGCCTCCAAGATAGAAAAAATAGAGAGAGGTTATTATAGAGGGGCCCAACATAATCTTGTAGGATTAGATGAGAAGTTTCTAAGAATCATGGTATCCGAGTAATAACATGTTGAATTTTGCAGCCATTTTGCACTTTGGACCCTTAAGGAATCAATATGGTTGAACGTAGCTCAGAGTGACTCCGCGTGTTTGGGTGCGGAAGAGGACCATGCCTAGCATAAAAATACATATTCAAATGCATTGGAATAGTCTATTTGGTCACACGAGCTGCAAAATGAAAGTTGCACCACTTTGCAACTTTCAACTACTTGCATTTGACACTTAATCCATCAAATGAAAATTGGACACCACAGGAAAATGCCTCTGAGATAGAAAAAACCAAGAGAGATTATTATAGAGGGTTCCAACATGATCTCATAGGTTCAGACGCATATTTTGTAAGCACGACGGTTTATGATTAATACCCTATCAAAGATTGTTGTCCTTTTGCACTATGGACCCTTAAGGGATCAAGTCGGTTGAACGTATCTCAGAGCGATTGTGCTCTATTTTCAATGGAATTAGGTGGGCAGTAGACTTAACTCCATTTTAGTTTTTGTTTGGTTGGATTTCAAATTATTTTGTGCATTTTAGAAGCCAATTACTGAGGGTCGGTTTGTATACC
This sequence comes from Sequoiadendron giganteum, assembly GCA_007115665.2. Taxonomy (NCBI): domain Eukaryota; kingdom Viridiplantae; phylum Streptophyta; class Pinopsida; order Cupressales; family Cupressaceae; genus Sequoiadendron; species Sequoiadendron giganteum. The sequence continues at coordinate 220,205,029 of CM021106.1, forward strand.
CTGTTTTAAGGGTTTTGAGTGCATTAAAATATCATATTAAGCCTTCCACACACTGTATGCTTCTGTAACTCTATGGAAAGGCTTAGTTAGGGTTATAAAACATGTGTTCAAATTTTTGTGTGAAAGGGAGGCGAATAGAGGGTTTTTAGGTGATGTTGTAGATGTCAAATGGTGCATTTTTTAGTGGAAAATGGTGGTTTAGTGCTAGGGTTTGAAGTCTTCTTTGGGGGCAGCGATATCTCTTGAAATTTTAAGCTTTTGCAGACCTTTTTGAAGGTGTTTAAGGCTTTGGTTGGTTGTGGAAAGGTTTGGAGTATGTAATTTCAATAAACCCTTGCCTAACTTGTGAATGAAGAGGGTTTGGGGGTGTGTTATGTTAGAGGACTTATCACGCCCTAAAAGTGGAGGAATTGGTGGTTTGGCAAATTGGTTAATGCTGCCCAATGGTGGTTTGGCAAACTGGTTAATGCTGCCCAATGTAAAAAAGTGCAATTTTGTACTACAACATCCATAACAAGTTTGAAAATTGGTTGGAATTAGTTTTAGGATGGTGGTTGGAGTCAGTTGTAGGAGGTCGATTTGTGAGCTATGTTTCAAGGGTTTGAGTGCATTTAAAATGGTTTTTTAATCCTTCCACTCACTGTATGATGTTCTAACTATATGGATAGGCTTAGTTGAAATAGATAAACATGTTTGCATTGTTTCTTGAGCAGGGGAGGTGTGCATACCAATTTTTGGTGATGCCCTAGGTGGCATTTCAGGTGTTTTTACATGAAAAGGTGAGGTTGGATAGTGTTGTTTTCAAGTTTTTAGCAAGTTTCTCCAAAGGAGTCTTAGGTGGAATTGAGGTATGTTAGAGATGACCTAAGTTGCATCAATTTCTATGAGGCATACGCTGCCGCTACCTTGTCAACCCTACGGAATTGGCAAACCAATGAGCTCACTAGCTTGCCAATTTGGTAGGATTGACAAGGTAGGGGCAATAAAATATGCCTTTCTACAATTATATTAGACATTATTTCATTCTTACTCATAAATCCACATGTTTTTCCTTGAAGACAACTTTAAATGTAAACCATGAAGCATTACAACTAATTTTAAAAGTAATATACACATTTAATTGAGGCATATATTAAGGAATATACACATTTGCATGTATTAATTTCTTATATTTTTTGTATATCAAAAAATACACTAATTCAATGAAAAATATTACAATAGTGATGGAAGAACATCTTGAAAATCTTCCCGTTTTTCAATACTTGTAGCAATACATGCAGGGAAATAATCCTCCCATTTGCAACACAGATCATAAATATATTATACTTGAGAAGAAACAAAAGGAGTTTCTGCTCAGTTTTGTTTCTCCAATCCACCTCAGCTAACCCAGTTATTTGCATTCCAAAATGCTTCAAAACATGTACATCCTCTTCTCCCTATGAAACACATGGGTAGTAGCCTCTCTATGGTTGTGTACTCTCAAAGGAATTTGGTCTACAAAAATCCTACAAAATCCTATCAATCTTAGACATGGTCTTACATAAAAATCATAAAAGAGCAATAACTAAATAATGTCAATCATACACCTGATGAGACCTACTATCACCTTCATGCATGCTAGATAAGGATTTTGACTGAAGGTCCTACAATGGTGATGTGCCCCTTCACTACTTTCTCATCTCTTGATGATCCTACATATAAATTTTAAATATATCACTGATATAATTAACATAAAACATGTAGCATATAAGAATCCGATAAATCTACAAGATGGAAAAGAAAGAGAAGATTGACAACCAGAAAATGCACCAACAATTGATGTTTCTCATACCATTGAACACTTGCACCACCAACCGATTTTATTATTTTCTTATACTTTGACAAACTTTAGTATCTGCTACAGTCACAATCAGAAAAGGATCAATGACAGTCATAAATGCATATGACATCAAACACTAATGGTGAAAAAGCCTGATTGCAAGGTGTTGGTCCAAAAGAGTGATCAATAACATGACTTTACAAATTCAATGTGCATACTTACAAATAAATTCAAGGAACCATTCGGGTATGCTCTACTCTTTATTGTGTCAAGTATTGCCTCATGGTCAAACTCACACACTTTCCACAAGTTCTTGTTCGCGGGTCTACCCTTATATTTGATCAAATGAATGTTCGTGGCAATGATAAGGTTCGAGTAGTGAAGAATCTTTTGATGTGTGTCGAAGTCCTCAAAAAACTAAACTACAACATTCTTAACTAGATACCTTTGAAGCTATGTTCCAGTAACAACCACCGAACCTGTAGGATATTCTATGTTTTCTCCAATTATAACTAGGGCCTCCAATTTCTTTTTGGCCTCAATACAATGGCACAAGTAATAATTTGTACCCTCTTCATTGTCTTCATCTGCAATCACCACATAAACGTGCCCTGCATTGATATATTCATCTTGTTAGATGTATTTACTGAGCAAAATAATAAAACCTATAAGTAAGATATATTACCTAGTTTTGGTAGGTTTGATACATGATCAAATTCAATGGATGATTGCATCTCCATGATTTGTAGAGCTATCAGGAGCTGATAAGTGTCAAGTGGGGTTAGAATTCTTATAGACCATTCATCAACCCACTCTGTTGACTCGCAATCATTCCATGCTTGAAGTGTACATACAGAACAAAATCATGCCATCTTCCACATATGGATAGTCCATGTACCTACATTGGAGCTTCTAAAAGAGTGTAGCTCACTTGATCCTATTAGTGTAAAACAATCCTCATATTTTCCAATGTTAGTATCATCTACTAAATGAAAAAATCTATGAACTAAAGAATTACCTTCACTACTTAGACCCATTGCACCATTGCACCGCTGAACAATTGATCTTGCATCTATCAAATTTACACTATCTGTGTACTTTAACTCTTCTCGTGCTAGGCCTCTTTTGATACATGCGCCTGCTCCATCATGCTCCCCCTTTCCATGCCCGACCTCTAAGAAGTTCCACATATGTTGAACACCACTGATCCTATGCATCCTGCTCAACCAGTAAAACATTCTGGTGTTCTTCAATTGTGATGTACAATTATCTAACCATATGATATGTTGACTAAATGATATGCCCTTGCTAGCTAGATCAGCATAGAACATATGAAAGCAACCTTGCACAAACTCTGTAGAATGTGTGTGATCATCACTAATGTAAAAGTGATACGCCCTCAATACTTTCCCATTTTCCTCTGTACTATCATTTGCATGAATCAATGCTATATGCAGAAATATAGCAACCTGCGTGGAGTTGGAGTATTGTGATTGCACCTCATTCTGTGGTTCTAGTGTGTAGTGTAACTATGAGAATTTTCCTAGGTTTAGTAATATCACATGCAAAACATAAAACCCAAAATAGGTAATGAAGTGCAAAGGAATAGATGAACAATCTCACCAAATTGTCTTCATCCTCCATGACTAACCTCCATTACACCTTCTTAATTTGCTCAAAATATGTAGTTGCCCTCAGATTTATGATGAGAAAGCTAATGACAATGACAAGCCCTAAGCAAATATTGAAGGATTTGAACAACTATATGCAATACTATGCCCTACTACAACTAGTAAGCATCTAAAATGTCCAAGCTATGTCAAATGAAATCTAAAAATATGCTATGACAAATGAGAATAAAAATGCTAAAATATGAAAAATGCAAGAAGTCAATAATGCAAGAGATAAGAGATGCAAGATGTGACCAAAATTGCTCTTTAATAGAAGATGCAATTTTGTGTGAATGGCCAAGATTGAAAGTTAGCAAGTGCCCTAGAATCAATGGACAAGATTCCATTTGGCAACCCACAATTAGGGTTAGGGCAACATAAGGTCAGATTCGAAATAAAGGGTCAAGATTGATTTTTAGAAAATCAAATCAATGGCTGACAATGCATGTGACAAGAGATTCTGGGCATGGAAAACGGAGTTGTTGGGGGAATCAAATAATAATTTAAAATTATTTAATTCAAGAGGGGATGTTGACTTTTTGAATTAAAAAATATTTTAATTCAAAAGGGGTGGGGTCATGTGACAGTAGATAATTTAATTTAAATTATTTACTAAAAGAGAGAATTTAAATGGGGACTTATTTTAAATAAATAATATCTATTTAAAATGAGCACAATAAAAGAGGAGAAATTAAATAATAAAATTATTTAATTTAGGTGTTGGGACTTATTTTAAATAAATAAGATTTAGAAGAAATTAAATAATAAAAGTTATTTAATTTAGGTGGAATATTAAATAATAAAGATATTATTTAATTATTAGAGGAATGTGACAAATGGAACCTTTAAATTAAATATAAAGATTTAATTCAAAGTTTAGGAGAGTGGACCAAATTAAATAAATAAAATTTATTTAATTTATGAGAGAAGAGGCTAATGAATAATTAGATAATTAAATATAATTATTTAATTATAGTGGAAAGTGGGCAAAGATTAAATAAATAAGAATTTATTTAATTTTAGAAAGAAGAGGACTTAAATACTGACATAATTAAATAAATAGATAAAATTATTTATTTAATCTTGGAAGACATAATGGACAAAAATAATTAAATAAATTAAGAAATTTATTTAATTATAGGAAGACATTAGACAATTAGTGATGCATTAAATAAATAATTAAAATTTATTTATTTAATAATCACGAAGAATGAAAAGATATGAATTAATTAAATAATTATGAATTATTTAATTAATAGTTGAAAGTGAGTCAGAAACATAATTAAAATGTCCTAATTAGGGTTAGAAGAAGAGCTTGCAGGCCTAGGTCATTTTTATGTGTCTACATTTGCCCCTCTTTGTCATAATGCAACCTCTCGCATTGTGGCAAAGAAAATAAGTCAAAAATATGCCCCAATGCAAACTAGGATGAGGAAGAATGACAAAGGGGGTTGCGGTATGCCCCCTCGAGAGGACAGATGGGTTCCAAGAACACGGGTGTGCTCTTGAAATGGACTGAGAAGAATAAAATACGGAGAGAAAGAAATGTTAGTGAAACAAAATATGGATGATGATATGGATGCAATGCCTATATGAAATGCATGTTAGTTCCTAGACCAAATCCTTCAACGTTTACCATAGGATTTTAATATTTGTTGCTCTTTAATCATCATCGGGCAGATTATTGTAATGGCCAACAAACATCATGATATGACAAAAATCAAGATGTGCAAGGTCGCACCATCACATAAGAGAAGCAGTCACAGACAAGGATGATCATGACTCATACTAAAAGCATGATTGCCCCAGTCTTTTTGTCATAACCAACCGCAAGTAGAAAAAGACAAGAAGGATAAACCATGAAACATTGTTGCTTCTCTAATTCCTATTTCTAGGACATCCTCGAGAAACTAACAACATGATTGCCAAAAGAACAAAAATAAATAAATAAATCCATTAGCATGATACATCGTTGTTTTTCTAAATCTCGTAGTCAAGACATCGTTGAGAAACTAGTAACATGAGTGTCAAAAGACAAGACAAACGTCATGAGACATCGTTGTTTCTCTAAATCCTATTGTCGGGATCTCATTGAAAATCTAGTAACATGATGAAAAGGCCAAAGACAAGTGCCAAGTATTTGCCAAGTGTTTTAAGATCAAGGTTTCCAACTGTCGAGCGATATCGAATTCAGGAAGGACACATCCTGAATGACATTGATATCCAGGAGATCAATTCTCAGAGTTAAGAGAATCCATCAAAATTGCCAGATGATGAGGACAATGCTTAGGAAGGACACATCCAAAAGCATAAAGAAATGATGAGAGTTGTTGTTCAGAAGGACCCATCTGAAGAAGAACCCAAAGCTTTGCCAGGTTCAATTGTCTTGATAAAATTGATTACAAGCCATCACTGAATTGATCGCAATTGCTGATGAAGTAGATGTTTGATAGATTGCTTGCTCTGGATTGATGGAAGATTTGCGTGATTTGAAGGTAGTTGGACGTGTGTGAAAACATTGTGCCATGAACCCTAATGGATTGACCTAGTGCGGCCTCGGGGGCTCATCGATTGATGGCCTTGCCTACGTCGTGCACTTAGAGACCTCGTAGTTCAACACAACCAAAAGACTTTGTCCAAAGGACAAAAGTTTGAAATCATGATTTTATTTTGACAAACCTAAAGACTGACCTAATGTCTCGGGGATTCAAAGATGAATCTTGCCTATGTAGAAAATGCGAAGAGACAACGTAGTTTGGACTTGGACAAAGACTGACTGATGTGACTGATTGGACTAACAAGATATTACACTGACTTTGTTTTTGGGATTTTGACATTTATTTGGATGCTTTTGTATTTTCTTAGGACATTTTTCAATTTTTAGGTCTTTTTTCAAGACTTTATATGATTTTTAGAATTTTTTTCAGGACTTTTTCAGATTTTTAGGATTTTTTGATGTTTTATGAAAATTGCAACAAATGCATGTGAATGATGCCAACGCACATGAATCCAAGGACAACTATGATTTTGCTGCTAGTCAAGTTGAATACCGATTGACAGGTGACGATGACAATGACAACGTTGTTTGACGTGGGAAGGACACATCTCGAAACAACATGAGGATGATAGTGATATGACAAGAGGATAAAAGTCCACAGTAGGGCCAGAGACAAAGCCAAGGAATGTTTTGGATGATGGGCTAGGTTTTCCATATTGTTACATTTGGAATGACTTCATGAGGATTAGATGGGATGACGAGGGATCTTTAAACCATTGACAAGGGAAACCAAGATGGGTGATAGGTATAAAAGGACAATGGATGGCTTGGACTAGGAGAATTATCATATGATCTCCAAGGATGATGTTGCATGAGGCTATGATGGTAATGACATGATATGGAATAGGGTACAGTCTAAGGAGAGACATGTCAAAAATTTTCCCAATGCATGACCTATGTTTTTGCCCCAGTCTTTCCCAAGATAAAAATAGGTGGGACAATGGATGGACATGATAAGGTTTAGATGGGAAGATGGAAATTTCATGTGAAGGGAATGGGAGATGAGACGACTTGCCCCCAAGTGCAATGGTCCACATAGATGATTTATTCTACACATGATGCCTGTTTGCCCTGTTTTTATCATGGTACTTATCCAAAGCACCTGTTTGCCAGGTTTTCACCATTGGACGAAAGTTTTCTCTTTACTATTTTTGATATTTTCTTGTCTTTTCCAATTTTTTTGTATTTTTTGATTTTTTACCGAATAGCCTTGATTCTTTAGATGACCATGAACTGTGTTGAATCCTTTGATGGTGCCGATGTAGACACTAGTGCCATGACATGCCAATAATGACCTTTCTGAAGTAGTTGCCTTGTCAGTATGATAGCGCTTGAATACAGTTGATTGATGTCATTGTGATCCTTGTTGATACTAGAGTTGGCCTTATCAAAATACGCACATCGCGATAGAGTGTCATGAGAGTCCTTATTATAAAGAGTTGCTGCCAAGATTTTATGGATTTGTCACATGGTATTTTTGGACTTTAGGTGAGATGTAGGATTATGACGGATGATGGTAGACGTGGATGGGTTGGTTGGATGTTTGGATGTATTGATTTTTATTCTCCAAACTTTAGGTGTCAGATTAGGATAGTGTTTGGAACCAACACTTTTATATGTCTTTCTTGATGGCCATTTTGACGGAGGTGGACATGTATTATATGTGAGAGTCCTCTTGTGCTATGGCTCCACATTTTGATTGACTTTTGGATTTGGCATATTTTCTTGACTTGATCTATGTTTCTTTGGGATCCATTTTAATTTCATTTGTCCACTTGTATTGTTGATTGATTCCATGGCCTTTGACATGTGATTTTGAACTTTGGATTTGTAATACTTTTGTTTTTGTTGGTTCCAAATGGAAGGCTTATTCGTGTTGGAATGACAATGTATGGTGTGGATGGAAGGAGTGTTGGCAACAACCTTATGACAAAGACTACTCACGACATCCATTTTGATGTTTATATTAGATAAAGTTTCCCCCAATATTGAGGAGGTATCATTAACATCATTATATTTTCTAACTGATGAGTAGCCAAGACCTTGATGTCTATAATTTGCTTGAGCTTGTACGGGTTCCAAAATTCCTTGCTCGTGTAGGCCTAATCCTTTTCCCTGATAATGCATGTTCTGAAAAATTTTGTTGGCAATGGGATACTTATTACTTTGGAAGCAAGATGCTAACCCATCATTATTGGGGAAATTAATGCTTGAAATCTTCTCCTCTATAAGAAAGCCTGCTCTGACAAATTTAGATGATCCTAATTGATAGGATGTTGTAGTTTCACTGACATGTTGGAAAACCTTTGGATTAACATCTTCGATCTGATTTGGTGATATGTCGGACTCCTACGATTTTGTTGGTGCTTCCAAGTCTATGTCAAAACCATCTTCATGGTCATTGTCATAGAGCCCAGTGAATTTAGCTAGAGCTTGATCATTTGCAAATATGTCCATGCTAGAATATTCTTGTTCTAGTGATAGATCATCTATGTGTCCCATGGAGGCAAGTGTCTCATTTTTGGAAGTGTCAATACTTGAAGTTTGGAGAGGGTCATCTTCAAGTGTTTCATTATGAAGGGCATAAAGGTCAAGGAGTGGATCATTTTGGACTTCTTCAAAAGTAGTGTCTTGATCAAATATGGGCTCAGTTGGAATGACATGATCAAAAATAGGGTCTTGACCAAGGATAGGGTCATCTTGAATGACATGGTTTTGGATGGAATCTTGACCAAGGATAGGTGTATTTGGTATGCCATGATGGTCTAGGAGGACTTCTTGAATGGATGTAAAGATGGGGTTAAATAGACTACTTTGATCTAGACAAGACGGTGATGTTATGACATTGTGCTTTGGACTCGTCTCTTGACATGTATCCTCAAGTGTAGGTAAGAAGATGGGACTTTGGAGACCATGACTAGATATGTTTTCATGACCAAATGGAGTATCTTGGAATGGATTAGTGTATGATGGACTAGGATATGTTATGGAGGTTTGGACTTGATTGAGGGATGATGGGCTAGGATAGAACATGAATGCATGACAAGGATATGATGTGGATGGAGGACTAGAATATGATGTGGATAGAGGATTAGGATAGGATGTGAATGAAGGACTAGGATATGACGTGGATAGTTGGTTTAGATTGATGGATGGTTGATTTCCCTTGTCAAAGTTAGGGTGGGTATGACTAATAGAAGTTTGTTGTGACTTGGTGTCATGGATGGCGTTAGGGGACCCTTGATAGTAGATGGATAGAGGACTAGGACTCATGGATTGTTGGTAAGATGGATAGATGGATGGAGGGCTAGGGGTTGTAAATTTGGACTTGGATTGGAGGTATTGTGTTTTCAATTCCTTAGCAAGTTGTGCTTGACCATTACCAATGAATTGGCTTTCAATTCGACTAGCAAGCATGTAATAGTGACTTGAAGACATGATGGTGGATGGGATGAGACTAAGATTGTGCAAAGTGACAATACAAAGTGATAAAAGGGGATGCCTTATGTAAAATGATTTTTAGGAAAGGTTTACTTAAGAATTCAAAGTTTGGCCAATGTGTCGATTTGGATTGTCAAAGGACTGGTTTGAAGGATAAGATGACAAAATGACAAGGTGAGATTTCCACACTAGACTTATGAGTTGGAAGTAGCTCACCAAAGGACAATGACTAAGGATTGAATTTTTTGACTTGGTCCAATGACAATTTACTTTTTGAGACAATGGTTTGACAAAGAAAGGAAAGTTTTCCTATCCCAAAGTGTGCAAAATTGAGGACTTGATTTGAAAAATGTGGTTCATGATGGAAAATGTGTTGCAGGAAGTGATTTGACAAAAATTTAGGCCGATTGCAAAGATTTGTTTTAGTTTGGCAAAGTTGTTTCAGATTTTGGCAAGTTTGATGTTGATTTGTCTGAAAACAATTGGCAAACACATGGTGTTAAAAATCAACCTTATAGAAGTCAGTTTACAAAAATCCTATGGCTGCAAGGACAATATTCTTTTGGATCCCACTAACCGCATATCCTTAGCGAATGAATTCAAAAGCTTGGCCCCATAGGCTCCCCTTTATAGTGCACTCACTTCTCAGGGCAACCAAGCTTCCAACCTCCATGAAACTCCCATGGCAGATTGATCATCTCTACTAAGAACTGTGCAAGTGCGGGTGTCATTGCAACGACCATTGTTGTACCAAAGAATAGAAGGTTTTTGGCTTGCTAAAACAAAGGATTTATTTCGGGCACTCATTCAGAAGGCCACGCGAGAGGCATTATCATCCCATTCTATAGAGGTTACGGTCTATAGGTTTTGACACACCACAAGGGTATTGGGGAGTCAATTGTTGGTTCGCAGAAAGTTCTGTAATGCTAAGCTTTCCTTAACGTTAAAATTTATATACTAGTCGGGCGTCGCTTGGCTTTAGCGCGTTCCTGGTTTGAGTTGCTTTGGGGTGAGTACTTTTTCCCACCAAAGCAAGCCCAATTTTCTAAGGTTCAACAAAAGCAAGCTAAAATATTCATAGTTCAATCAATCCTTGTTTAAAAACAAAGAGTGAACACATGAATATCCTAACTCACACTCGCATGGTGTTCATTTTAAGCCCAAATGAAATGTGTTGACAAACATAAAAAAAACATGGAGTTCATTTTAACCATTTGTAGTATTTGTCAAAACATGGGGTTCATTTTAAACGTTTGTAGTGTGAGCTAACTAAGAGTTTATTTTAACCCAATGCTATGAAGAGATGCAAATTTATTTTAATCCAATGAGTTATCATGCAAGATTGTGTTCTTTTTAGCCCAATGAGTCTGCATGCATGTTCATTTTAACCCATGAATGTAAAATGCAAACTTGTAGTTGTTTGTTTAAGATTTGTGAAATAAAACAAACAAATATTAGACTCCTCGCCACAAGCTACAAACAGAAAATCAGTAACCCAAAAATCTTTAAACTACCATACAGAAAAAGGTGTTACCCTAACCCTAATTGACCTAGTGCAAGCCCAATTCCTAGATTCAATAACAGTTTGTCTTACACCGAGGATCGCACAAGTGCGCAAGGGGAGAGGATATTTCTATTATTGATCACTAATATTAGAGGGTTAGCTAGTCAAAATAAATCTAATTTTTGGAATTATATATTTGCATCAAAAGTAAAAACACAGAAAATAGACCCTTAGTGAAATTTAGAGAGATTTCCAGAAATGTAAAGAAATCTAACAAATTCATTGTTTTGCATCCATAATTATTTTTTAATGAAAAATCATTAAAAAAATTATTAAAATTTCAAAACAGGTCTAAAAATCGGATTTTTTAATTGAAGGTTCCTGACATCATTCCAAACCTACAACAAAAATTGTGTGAACCGATCTGCAATATTTTGTGAGATTTAAGTCAATCTTTGTAAAACCCTAATTTTTACAAATCTATTTTTTGTCAAATTATTTTGCAGGATTATTAAAAACATAAAAACTAGACCCATATTGTAATTGAGAGAGCTTTCCAAAAATATAAATAAATCCGAAAAATTCGCTACTTTGCCTAAAAATTGATTTTTCATGAAAATAACAAAGAAAATTATTAAAAATTAAAAACAGCCCCAAAAAATTTGATTTTTAGACTGGAAGCTCTTGATATTGTCTTCAACCTGCAAAAAAAAATTTGTCAGAAAATATTTAGTCATTTGAGAGATATGGTCGAATCTTTGAAAACTAGGGTTTTGTCTCCAAAATGATGCAAAACCTGCAATAAAATGCTAACAAAACCTGCAACAAAAAAGATTCAACTCCCAAATTCTTCAAAATTTGTCAAAATATGTCAGGTTCACCAATGTAACAATGGGATTTTTTCTTAGGTTTAGCAATATCACATGCAAAACATAAAACTCAAAATGGGTAATGAAGTGCAAAGGAATAGATGAACAATCTCACCAGATTGTCTTCATCCTCCATGACTGACCTCCATTACACCTTCTTAATTTTCTGAAAATATGTAGTTGCCCTCAGATTTATGATGAGCAAGTTAATGAAAATGACAAGCCCTAAGCAAATATTGAAGGATTTGAACAACTATATGCAATACTATGCCCTACTACAACTAGTAAGCATCTAAAATTTCTAAGCTATGTCAAATGAAATCTAAAAATATGCTATGAAAAATGAGAATAAAAATGCTAAAATATGAAAAATGCAAGAAGTCAATAATGCAAGAGATAAGAGATGCAAGATGTGACCAAAATTGTTCTTTAATAGAAGATGCAATTTTGTGTGAATGGCCAAGATTGAAAGTTAGCAAGTGCCCTAGAATCAATGGACAAGATTCCATATATCAACCCACAATTAGGGTTAGGGCAACATTAGGTCAGATTTGAAATAAAGGGTCAAGATTGATTTTTAGAAAATCAAATTAATGGCTGATAATGCATGTGACAAGAGATTCTGGGCACAAAAAACGGAGTTGTTGGGGGAATCAAATAATAATTTAAAATTATTTAATTCAAGAGGGGATGTTGACTTTTTGAATTAAAAAATATTTTAATTCAAAAGGGGTGGGGTCATGTGACAGTAAATAATTTAATTTAAATTATTTACTAAAAGAGGGAATTTAAATGGGGACTTATTTTAAATAAATAATATTTATTTAAAATGAGCACAATAAAAGAGGAGAAATTAAATAATAAAATTATTTAATTTAGGTGTTGGGACTTATTTTAAATAAATAAGATATAGAAGAAATTAAATAATAAAAGTTATTTAATTTAGGTTGAATATTAAATAATAAAGATATTATTTAATTATTAGAGGAATGTGATAAATGGAACCTTTTAAATTAAATATAAAGATTTAATTCAAAGTTTAGGAGAGTGGACCAAATTAAATAAATAAAATATATTTAATTTATGAGAGAAAAGGCTAATGAATAATTAGATAATTAAACATAATTATTTAATTATTGTGGAAAGTGGGAAAAGATTAAATAAATAAGAATTTATTTAATTTTAGAAAGCAGAGGACTTAAATAGTGACATAATTAAATAAATAGATAAAATTATTTATTTAATCTTGGAAGACATAACGGACAAAAATAATTAAATAAATTAAGAAATTTATTTAATTATAGGAAGACATTAGACAATCAGTGACGCATTAAATAAATAATTAAAATTTATTTATTTAATAATCACGAAGAATGAAAAGATATGAATCAATTAATTAATTATGAATTATTTAATTAATAGTTGAATGTGAGTTAGAAACATAATTAAAATGTCCTAATTAGGGTTAGAAGAAGAGCTTGCAGGCCTAGGTCATTTTTATGTGTCTACATGTAGTTCTCAACGAAGTCGACAACTGAAACAATATGACGAAGTGGAAATGTTTCCTTATATAACTTGAGTTTGAGTCCAACCATTATGCTCTATGTGTATGCCTTGCATACTCATAGACCACCTAATCATGCAAAATTCTCATAAACTGATACACTAGAATCTTATCACTGACCAATTCACACTTCTTTTCTTCTTTCCCATCTTTTAGACTGTATGCCACTATCTTATATTTTCCAAATTCCACAGTTTTGTCTCCAATTGTGTGTGTACTAGCCATGTGTTGAAAAATTGTAAAATTTTGCATACCACCACAATGATCACATGTGCCATCCAAACATTAATTCTTGTAAAAAAATTGACCATCCTCTCTTTCACATAAAATGGAAGACAAAAATTTCCTTGACAATTTAGGTGGAGGCATTATGTTACATTCCTGCAAAACATTGTCAGTGTGCATATCTACACATATATGTCGATAAACATCATAATGGTTATAAAACTAAATATGAACCCTAAAACAACAAGTAGTACATGTGCGATTTATTTTTACATAAAAAGGTTTTAGCATTTCAAAATACCTTTGACATATTTTAATTTCAGGAAACTTTTGTACAAAATTAGCAAAAACTTGGGTTTGAGTGGTATCCAAATAATGCATTGGATGAGGCTCATGGATTTTACTACCAATTATCCTTATTACAACATCTCTTTGATTAGGAGAGGTCCTTTTGTTATCCTTCCAATAATTCACAATTAAAGATCTCAAGCCTTGAGCAATTCTTGTATCTTTTCGTGGCACTCTACCCGAGAATGCCCATAACTCATTGCTATTTGGATCCTCCACTCTTTCATGCCTTCCTTTGGCTCTCATTAGAGATGATCTATGTATTTTTAAACACTTGCATGCCTTTGTGAGGCTCACCTTGTTCCTTGTTTAACTTCTTAACAGTGTTGTCATCACACGTCATGTGGCACAACTATCCTTTGTGTGTGAGGTGGAACCCACGCTCTCGTATGCATTCATCAAGTTCTTTACAATGGAATTTTCACTTATTTCATTCGAAACTCTTAGCCCAAGAGCCTTCATGGTGGGCCTAAATTTGAGTTGCCTCATCATTTCAACAAATAATTTGCATCTTCCACCCCCACTTAGCTTCGCAAAAAACAAACTCCATATCCTTTGTGCATATCTTTGACACGTACATTTTGGAATCTTATTAGGCATCCATTTCAAAACATTGGAATCAATATCAATCAAAAATATAGGTTTTCTATGCAAAACTCTAGGCGGAGTTCTCAAATGTAAATTTGTGTCAACATTAAGAACGTCAACAACTTCAGGGATAGATCACGTACCTTTAATCAGAGGTGCAATTGATGACATACCTTGAGATTGACATGTAAACGATGTTGTACCTCCAACTTGAGATGTCGTTTATGGAGTGCCTTCAAATAGAGACGTGTTTTCTGATGTACTTTCAAAACACAATGTTGTTGATGGTGTGACTTCAATTGGAGATGTGATTTCCAATGTACTTGGAAAACCACATGTTGTTGTCGATGTGTCTTCAACTAAAGATGTGCATTGAGCTTCACCTATGGTTGATGATGTGCCCCCACCTTCGGTATCCATTCCTGTCTTTCCATGAACTTTCCTCATTTGCGCCCTTTGTTTATCCAATTTGACATCTCTCTTAGATTGCATGGGAATTTTTGGCTGTATGGGCTGCAATTCCTTTGCTTCACGAGCTACATTTTTTGATTCTCTTCTCCTTGAATTTTTAACTGCATGTTCTTTTGATGTTAGAGGCTTTGATCGTCTCCTCAACATGACATTCAATGGTACATGTTCACAAACACACATAGAACAAAAGTAAGTAATGCATTTTATGAAAATATTGATATCGTTGATTACATTGCATTAAATATGAAACACACCAAAGAATTTTTATCAAAGGAAATAAGATTCTAAGGACTCCAATCCACACTAAGGTATAAGGGCTTTGCATGAGCCTATTAAGGAATCTAACAAGATTAAAATAATAAGCCAAACAACAACTTGATCACTTAACTTACCAAGAAACACCATTTTTTATGCAGAGAGGGGTGGAAACCATTCAATACACCAAATCAATGAGAATCAATTAGACTCCAAAGCAAAATTAGATGTTCAACTGAAAATCCTAACTTCTACCAAGCTTTCCCTTGTAGCATAGGTAACTCGGTTCAAGGGCCTTTTCACCAACATTTTCCAAAACACTTGAAAAAATCAGGGATGATTAAGATACCCATTTGCAAGTTATAAAACATAGGTAAACCCCAGCATCAACTCCTTTGGACCAACATTGACTTCCAATAGACCCACCTTGGAAAAGGCTATTCAATTGGCCTAATTTACAAAGAGAGTACCTTTTAAACACATGATATTCACTCAAACTCATCAAATGGTAGTATTTTATTTGTCAAAACCTGCAATTTCCTGATTTTTTTTAGGTCAAAGACCTCTAGACCCCTAATACACCAAACCCTCAATTTCAAGCAAAATACTTGGGGTTTTAATGAAACTCCTATCTCCTAGACCTTCCAGACCCATAAAAAGCACTAAACACACTTACCAGACCCTACACATGGTGAATAATACATTACATGGATATTCCGTCCCACATTTTTTCAAAACACCACTTGAAGCCCTCATTTTCACCATGAAAATACCTTGCTATAGTCCTAGAATATCATCCCAAACACCCAACCTTGACCCCAAAAAATTATAGATAGGTTAGGCATGTATTTTACAAGTTAGAGGACCCATTCCACAAGTTACAATAGGCACAAAAAGTGGAATGGGTCGAATTACATCATGAAACCCTTCAATCTAGGAACACTGTGAAAGTAGGTAGCAGTAGTAAAAACACGATAAATTTTGCTATACAAAGAGTTAAAACCTCTAAATAGGTGAAAATGAAAGGTAATTCATTAATCTATAGCATCCAATAGGTTTTAGATCATCTTAGATTTAGTACAATCCATACAACAACAAGAAAAGTGAGAGAAACCAATAAATTTCTGGAAAATAACATTCTTCTTGATCAAAAATGGGTTACAAATCAAACAACAACCTCTCCTGTCCAGTGAACCAGGTAACTTATGAAGACTATAATAGAATTTTTAGATACCCTTTTCCATGGCCTAAAACATACCTCAAAACTACTATAAACTCTTTTGGAGAAAATATCTCAAACTAGCCCTATTCCACTCAAGCAACTGGGCCAATAAGGCCACTCTTACAAAGAGACACTCCTTTAAACACCTTCAAAGCTCTTGATCTCCATGGAAATTATTTTTTAAGGTTTTAAAACCTCAAATTCTGCCTATTTTAGGGACTAGAACATTTAATAGGGTACCAAACTTCAAACCCTCACTCTAAGCTATTTCAAACTAGGTTTCTCCTAGGGGTTTATTGAAACCCGGACTTCCTCAACACACCACACCAAACCAATACTTGGAAAATTTTAAAAATATCTTGCACATACTCTAAAAACTTACTCCCAACCTTTAGCACTATTATTTCCTCAAACCCAAGTACTTGAAACCTCAATTTTTGGTCAAGACACACAAGAAATCAACTAGGACAACAACTCACAAAAAACTTCCATCAACTCTTGAACTCTTGAATACTTATTGAACATGGAAAACAACATGTCAGCCTTCATTTCACTAAGTTCTAGGGGTATCCACCAAAGGAAAAGTTCATACATGCATTCTTTAGTGTTCAAAACCCCAAAACAGGGTTTCATACCCATTAGCACCAAAATGATCATAAAACTCACAAACATCCATGAAATTCAATCAAAAAAACTAAAAATGAAAGGTAATACATGCCTTTAATGTTTTCCATAGCTTTTAGACCATGAACTACAGATTTACCAGTCAAAACTCATAATTTTACACTAAAAATAGGGAATACTTCTTGATCTTCTTCATTTTTTCCATACTCTCACCTCTTCCTCGAGGTTCTCCTCACATTGATGGACTCATAACAACATAAACAAATTCCTAGAACTGAAATTCTACTTACCTAACCTTGCATGCACCTAACTCTGCAACTTTTGCATCTTTTAGCAACTTTTCTAACCACATTTTGCCAAATTGCAAGCTATGACACGATTGAACTCCCTTAGCTCCAAATACATTATAAAATGGTCTAATTGACCTTATTGAACACAAAATAATCAAAATTAACTAAAATCCTAGCATTTGACCATGCTCACTAAAGATGAAATTTTTGAGAAAATTGAGCTTACAAGGTGCTCTTGTACCAGAGGTCTAGAACGTTGATTTTGAATGAACCCTCCTTGTTTCAAGAATAGAAAGGCCTAAATCAAGAGTTTAGTGTTTAGATGCATTAGAGAGGGTTCCAGTGACTAAGATATGATAAGAAATGAAAAAATTTCTCTATTGTGAATGCTACAAGGAAGTGAATGTGAATTGGTCAATTGAGCATTGAATTGAGGTTTTTGAGATTGAAGATTGTTTGAAAGTGATCTAATTGTGATTGTTGAAGGTTTTTTCTCCCTTCTCTGCATCACAAACCTAGGGTATAAGTTGTTGCCACCTAAATGAAAACTAGATAATCTTGTGTTTATTGTTCTCAAAACCAAATTTGTGATTTTCAACGAATTCATGACGAATATGAATTCAAGGAATGGTTTGTGATGCTATAGCTTATAATTATTCACTATCTCTTTGGCAATGAGGTAACTTAGAAAGACAATAAGCATTCTCAATTGCACAAATTTTCCATTTTTTTTATTTATTAGAAAGGTAAATGTCATGAATGAATGGAAACTTGCATTAACAACTATGTCAAATCACTTGAATTTATCTAAGCACATGTGATGAAGGTGAATTTTTTATGGAACCAAAAAAATTAATGGAAACTTGCATTAACATTGATGAAAGCTATTAGGTTTTCCAAATTAGTTGAAAATAAAATGAAATAGAGTGAATTCCACTAGCCATGTTGGAAATGGACTACTATATAAACAATGAAAATAGAATTCATAAGTAAATTTGTGTTAAGTAAATGTCATGTTTTTCATTTTTTTGTTATTCAAACTCATAAAAAAAAATTTTTTTTATGCAAATCCCATATAATTCAATGTTGAATTATATGTCCAATTTTTATGATTAATAAAGTCATTAAAGAAATTTAGTTTATATTATCAAAAACAAACAAATATACGAAATATAAACATTTCAATATAACCAAAATTAATATATTACCTCAAATAATGTAAAATGATGTAGAAACTTCAAAATGTTTCTTCTACATTGTCTACCATGCAGATTGGTGGTAAGAAGGTGATGGATGAAGCATAGATTGGTACAACATAAAGTCAACTGCATAAATAAAGGTATTTCTGAATCAGATAAAGCATTGAACCAGATAAATACAAAAGCATGTGGGCTTGAATCTTAGGGTCAGCCCATATTTTACCGTTTCAAGGAAAAACACATTTGGCACTCTCCAAATTTGGCAAGCACCAAATGTGTTGTTTTGAAAGGAAGAGACTTCATAGAGATAAAGGGAGTGACACTCAAGATAGAGAGAGAGGTGATAGGAGTGAGAAATATTATTTTAGGTAGTGTGGTAGCGACTAAGACCTGAGAATGATAGAGACTTAAGAGGGATAGAGAGTTATCCAGTTACAGTGGGGAAAAATACCTGACAACGGGAGACGGGTTGGGAGGGATGAGAACTAAGAGATACAAAAAGACCAAAGGGGGAGAGAGAGAGAGAGAGGGAGTGTGGGAAATGGGGTTGGAGTGAAATATATTCATCTAGGTAAGGTGGGAGGTAAGTGAGGCCTGACAGAGAGGGATTGTGAGAGAGGGCATTGGAGTGACACAGATTAGTCTAGGTAGAATGGGAGGGAGTGAGACCCGAGAGAGAGACTTGAGAGGAAGAGATTTATTTAGTTATGGTGGGGGGAAGACCTAAGAGAGGGAGTGGGACCAATACACCATAACCATAAACCCTATACCGTTAACCCATAGACCCTTAAACCCTAAACCCTTAACCCGCTACACTCTACTATCAACCCCCCTCTCTCTCTCTCAACCCTACACAATCTAACCTTAAATCGTAAATCATAATCACTAAACCCTAAACCATCTACTCTTAACCCTTAATCCCTAAACCCTAAACCCTAAACCCTCTACCCTCTACCCTCAACCCTCAACCCTCTACCCTTAACTAGGTTAAATCCTAAACCCTTAAACCCTCTACACTTAAAACATAAATCCTATACGTGCTAAACCCTAAACCCTAACCCCTTAAGTTTTCTACCCTCAACCTTATGCCCTTAATTATCAACCCCTATACCCTGTTAATCTCTCAACCTTCAACCCTCAAACCTTAAACTCTAATCCCGTAACCCCTATACCCTCTTAATCACACAACCCCTCTACTCTCTACCCTAAACCATAATCCCTCAACCCCTATACCCTCTTAATCCCTCAACCCTCAACCCTCAACCCTCAACCCTCAACCCTTAAACCCTAATCCTTTAACCCTTATACCCTCTTAATCACTCAACCCTCAACCCTTAAACCCTAATCCCTCAACACCTATACACTCTTAATCCCTAAACCCCTATACCCTCTCAATCCCTCAACCCTCAACCCTTAACCCTTAAACCCTAATCCCTCCACCCCCATACCCTATTAATCCCTCAACCCTCAACCCTCAACCCTCAACCTTTAAATCCTAACCCCTCAACCCCTATACCCTCTTAATTACTCAACCCCTCTACTCTCCACCCTTGAACCCTAATCCCTCAACACCTATACCATCTTAATCCCTCAACCCTCAACCCTCAACCATCAACCCTCAACCCTTAAACCATAATCCCTCAACCCCTATACCCTCCTAATGCCTCAAACCCTCTACCCTCTACCTTTAAACCCTAATCCCTCAACCCCTATACCCTCTTAATCACTCAACCCCTCTATTCTATACCCTTAAACCCTAATCCCTCACCCCCTATACCCTCTTAATCACTCAAACCTCAACCCTTAAACTATAATCCCTCAACCCCTATACCCTCTTAATCCCTCAACCCCTCTACCCTAACCCCTTAAACTATCTACACTCAACCTTATACCCTCAATTATCAACCCATATACCCTCTTAATCCCTCAACCCTCAACCCTCAACCCTTAAACCCTAATCCCTCAACCCCTATACCCTCATAATCACTCAACCTCTCTAATCTCTACCCTAAACCCTAATACCTCAACCCCTCTACCCTCTACCCTTAAATCCTAATCCCTCAACCCCCATACCCTCTTAATCCCTCAACCCCAATACCCTCTTAATCACTCAACCCTCAACCCTTAAACCCTAATCCCTCAACCCCTATACCCTCTTAATGCCTCAACCCCTCTACCCTCTACCCTTAAACCATAATCCCTCAACTGCTATACCCTCTTAATCCCTAAACCCTTAAACCCTAATCCCTTAACCCCCATATCCTCTTAATCCCTCAACCCTCAACCCTCAACCCTTAAACCATAATCCCTCAACACCTATGCCCTCTTAATCCCTCAACCCTCAACCTTCAACCCTTAAATCCTTAAACCCTAATCCCTCAACACCTATACCCTCTTAATCCCTCAACCCTCAACCCTTAAACCCAAATCCTTCAACTCTATACCCTCTTAATCACTCAACCCTCAACCCTTAAACCCTAATCCCTCAACACCTATACCCTCTTAATCACTCAACCCTCAACCATTAAATGGTAATCCCTCAACCCCTCAACCCCTATACCCTCTTAATCCTCAACCCTCAACCCTTAAACCCTAATCCCTCAACCCCTATACCCTCTTAATCCCTCAACCCTCAAGCCTTAAACTCTAATCCCTCAACCACTATATTGTCTTAATGCCTCAACCCCTCTACCCTCTACCCTTAAAACCTAATCCCTCTACCCCTATACCCTCTTAATAACTCAACTCCTATACTCTCTACCCTTAAATCCTAATCCCTCAAACCCTATACCCTCTTAATAACTCAAACCTCAACCCTTAAACCATAATCCCTCAACCTCTATACCCTCTTAATCCCTCAACCCCTCTGCCCTAACTCCTTAAACTGTCTACCCTCAACCTTATGCCTTCAATTATCAAACCCTATACCCTCCTAATCCCTCAACCCTCAACCCTTAAAGCATAACCCCTAAACCCCTATACCCTCTTAATCACTCAACCCCTCTACTCTCTACCATAAAACCTAATCCTTCAACCCCTCTACCCTCTTAATGCCTCAACCCCTCTACCCTCTACCCTTAAACCCTAATCACTCAACCCCCATACCCTCTTAACCCCTCAACCCTCAACCCTCAACCCTAAACCCTCAACCCTCAACCCTTAAAACCTAATCCCTCAACCCCTTTACCCTCTTAATCACTCAACCCTCAACCCTTAAACCCTAATCCTTCAACCCCTATACCCTCTTAATCCCTCAACCCCTCTACCCTCTACCCTTAAACCTTATTCCCTCAACCCCTCTATGCTCTTAATCTCTCAACCCTCAACCCTCAACCCTCAACCCTCAACCCTCAACCCTCAACCATCAACCATCAACCCTTAACCCTTAAACCCTATTCCCTCAACTGCCATACCCCTTTTTAATCCTCAACCTCAACCTCAACCTTAAATCCTAATCCTCAAATCCCCTATAAATTCTTAATCTCTCAACCCTCAACCCTCAACCTTTAAAACCCTAATCCTCAACCCTATAATTTCTTAATCCCCAACTCTCAACCCTAAACTCCTAATCCTCAACCCCTATACTCCTCTTAATCACTCAACCAACCTTAAACCCTAAATCCATCAACCTCTACCTCCTCTTAATCACTCAACCTCAACCCTAAATTGTAATCCCTCAACCCCCTATACCCTCAACCTTTAAAACCCTAATCTCTCAACCCTTATAATTCTCTTATTCACTCCAACCCCCTCTAATTTCTACTCCCAAACCCTAATCCTCAACCTCTATACCCTCTTAATTCCCTCAACCCTCAAACCTTAAAATCCTAATCCCTCAAACCCCCTATACCCTCTTTAATCACTCAACCCCTCAACTCTAAACCCTTTAAATCCCTCAACCCATATACCTTAATCACTCAACCCTCAACCCCAGAATTGTAATCCCCTCAACCCCCTATACCCTCTTAACT
>CM021106.1:220227745-220353740 GCA_007115665.2 Sequoiadendron giganteum
TCAACCCCTATACCCTCTTATTCACTCAACCCCTCTACTCTCTACCCTTAAACCCTAATCCCTCAACCCCTATACCCTCTTAATCCCTCAACCCTCAAACCTTAAATCCTAATCCCTCAACCCCTATACCCTCTTAATCACTCAACCCTCAACTCTTAAACCTTAATCCCTCAACCCATATACCCTCTTAATCACTCAACCCTCAACCCTTAAATTGTAATCCCTCAACCCCTATACCCTCTTAATCCCTCAACCACTATACCCTCTTAATCACGCAACCCCTCTAATCTCTACCCTTAAACGCTAATACCTCAACCCATATACCCTCTTAATCCCTCAACCCTCAAACCCTAATCACTCAACCCCTATACCCTCTTAATCACTCAACCCTCAACCCTTAAACCCTAATCCCTCAACCCCTACACCCTGTTAATCACTCAACCTTCAACCCTTAAACCCTAATCCCTCAACCCCTATACCCTCATAATCCCTCAACCCCTGTACCCTCTACACTTAAACCCTTATCCCTGAACCCTTAATCCTCAACCCTTAAACCATAATCCCTCAACCCCTATACCCTCTTAATCCCTCAACCCTCATACCCTCTTAATCCCTTAAACCCTAATATGTCTACCCCTATACCTTCTTAATCCCTCAACCCTCAACCCTCAACCCTTAAACCCTAATCCCTGATGTAGAGCCAAGTGGACCCAAAACCATTCAATATGTTAAAAATCCTTCAAGAGGCATCTAACAAGATTAAAATAGCCTAATGGACCAATCCCAACACTCCTCCAAGTTGGACAACAAACAAAAATACTATTTCCCACTTTTCACCTTTGGAATCTAGTAGCACTCCAAAACCAGTTTAGGCCAATTTTCACTTAATCTTGCCAAAACACCTAACAATTAAAATGTTGATTAAGATACCCATTTCAAGGTTACAACACATATATCAAACTCAGATATAATTCCTTTGAACCAACATGGGATTTCAGCACACCCACCTCAATCTAGGCTTCACAATTAGCCCTTTTTTCCAAAGGGATACCTCTACAAACTGACCACCAACCCAAGATAACTTGAAAGAATCTTAGGGAAGGTATCCAAACTCAATATTTTAAGGGTTCTAAGACTCTAAAGGCTCATCTTAACCTCCAATGCCAAAACCCTCTCTAAAGCCTAGAAACATAGGGTTTTAGGACACCCCTATTGAAAATACATACTCCCAATCTCTCCAAATCACACCAACTACTCAGAAATGTCTAAAATGGACCCCTCAAACTTAAAAGTTTACAAAATGGCCACTCCTAAATCCCCACCATCAGACTCAAGCCTAGACCCCTCAAACCATGCACTCTTCCAATGGGATCAGTCCTACAAACACTCCCAAATCAAGACGGTCATCTTCCCTACACAAATGAAAGCACTAACATTTTTATTGGGCCCATCTAAGCCTGTCCACTGAGTTACAGGTCTTCACAGTGGGTGGAAGGCTTAGATGGTCATTTTACCTCCTCTCAAAACTTTGATTCAGGGAAAACAGAGCAGTCTTAGAAGTTGATAATTCCACACACAAAAAAATAAATCTAAATCCCCAAAGCAGATACATATGAAAGTATACATATATATTTCAAGGTATCCACAAACTGAAACCATAATAGACTTGTACGGGCCTATGAAAGGCAAAGAAAAACTCAGCAAATCAAGAAAAACAATGATAAGTGTTTTCCAAAGTATGTTTTTTTTATTAGAAATGAACAACCAACTTCTCCTTGAGAGATTACATGATTTTATGATAGTTCCATCATCAAAATACCTCCTATAACTGACCAACTACCATAACCACCCTTTAGTTAAACTCAAAAATGGAAATTTTACCAATTTTTCTCTTTGATCACTAGCCCATTACATCTTGTCTTTATAAATTCCTCCTAAGCCCTCTAATACATTTGCAAGTGGTAATTGAGACCTTATTCAAGGAAAACATAAAACCTCAAACCTACACTATATCCTATGCAACTGGATCATATTTCCAACATGGCATAAAAATGGATAACTTGTGACATTACATCTCATTTTAGCATATTTTGCAACTTCTTCATTGCATATAATTTAAGAATCTTCAAATTCATTTGTTGAACCTTCAAGGTCCATCTCCCTATCTCTACTAGGTATAGGTTCCCTTGCACCATACACCCCCCCATAGAGAAACTCTTGTCCCAAGAGTAAAAATCTCGTTCTTTGTTTCCACATTGCTGCTTCATGCATATCCAGATCTGCAACTTGCCTTTGTCTCACTCCTGGATCAAAGGTTGACATCCTCCTATTGCTTACACTTGCAAAAAAACAATGGTTAGTAACACATTGTTCAAACTCCTTCATTGCTTCATCTCCACACTTGCATCCATCCAAATGTGCTTGTATACTCTGTCCTCTTGTCACTCTCATCAGACCTTTGCACCTTTGTTCCTTTTGTTCTGCCCTTACTGTGATCAGACCCTGTTCACTGTCATTGCCTTGTACCTCTATTTTATCAGACTCACCAGTCCCTATGTGTAAAAATTTCACATTCTTTTCACCATTACTTATGTTGATAGGACACACACTGGTCCCTACAGTAATCTCAGCCTCCTTTAAAAATATTCCACCTTGTTTACCATGCTTATGCACCATTCCACCATCCTTCTCCTTGACTATATCAGGCCTAGATGTGAACCCATCACTCACTCCTTGTAAAAACAAACTCGTCACTGTCCATTCACTCTTCCCTTTGACTAGATCAGGCCTAGGCATGAGTGCTTTCCCTGCCATTTGCAAAAACAAACTTCCTACTATCTTAACACCATTTGTAGGTGTTCTCCTCACTATCACAACTCCACCAACCTGCTCTATATCTGCAACCACATCAGACCTACTGTCCTCAGGCCTTAAAGGCTCCTTCTTGCCAAACAACACTACCTCAGACTTACCCTTATCCCTTACACTTGTTTTCAAGGGAAGAAACTTAAAATTTTTGTCATCCTTCTTAATAGTGTATGTGTTCTCCCAACCATCATATATAGACCTCCTATCAAATTTCCAAGGCCTCCATAAGAGCACATGACAACAACCATTGGAAAAATATCACATAGAACCCTATCCTTGTACTCTCCAATCTGAAATTCAACATATGCTTGCTCTTTTACCACCAAAGTTTGATTATCATTGACCCAAGAGACTCTATAAGGTGCTTCATGAGGTAATTTTTCCAAACTCAGCTTGTCCACCATTTCCCTAGACACTAGATTATCTTGAGAACCAAAATCAATGACAACTTGACACACTTTACCTTTGCTTTTGCATGAAGTTTTGAATAGGCTCCTTCTTTGACTCAAATCTTCCTCCTTGGATGCTTGCAACACAGTTCTTCTTATCATGAGTGCCTCTCCTTCTTCTGATGTAAGGTTCACTACAGGTGTAGTCACACTCTCTTCATCTTCATGCACTAGTTGAGTCCTCCTTTCTCCACCGTAAGAGCTTGAGCCTTGCTTTTCAAGGAATTTAAAGGTTGGATGTCTAGGCTGATTACAAGTGTAGCATCTCCTTGAGAACTGATAGGAACCTCCTCCTCCAATAAATCTTCCTCTTGAACCTCTCCATCCACCTCTAGAATCAGATTTTTCTTGACCCTTCATGTCATCTCCTTGGCCCTCATTGTTTGTCTTTGAACTAGGATTGAATCCCATTCCTCTAGAAGTGTTGCCTCTTCCTCTTGTTGCCTTCTCTTGTCTCCTCTTTAACTTTTCTTCTGTCGTCATTGCCATTTGAAAGCATTGTTCAACTAATTTTGGTGCCATCAAGCTGATTTCATCTTGAATGTTGAATTTTAAACCATTCAAGTACCTAGCAGTCATTTCTTCCTCATCTTCTTCATGTTTAGTCCTTATACTTAGCCTATAAAACTCTTCAATATATGCTTGTACATCTAACTCCTTTTGTCTAAGATTCTACAATTTCTTAAGCAATTGAATATTGAAATTAAAATGAAGAAATTTACCTTTGATCATTGTCTTCATCTTCTCCCAAGAAATTATTTTTCTCTTTCCTTTCCTCCCCCTATCTTCTTTTACAAAATTCCACCACACCAAAGCATTTCCTTTCATTTTTGTTTTTTCCCTCTTCACCTTATGCCCTTCATCAACATCTTCACTATCAAAGTAGTTCTCCAAAGCCCCTATCTAATCCAAGAGCTCTTCACTATCAAGTTTGCCTCCATATATAGGCACATCCATTTTTCCATGTCCATCCTTCTTCACCAGAGGTCTCTTCCTCTTCAAACTCACTTTCATCCAAAAGGGTTATGCCGTTAACCTTTATTGCAGCCATCTCTCGCTTTGATTTCTATATCCTTCTCATGATTATCAAGTTTCCTTGCAAAAACATTGTTTTTGGGATGAATTTTTTTCCCTCCAACTACCTTCTTCTTCCTGCACACAAACTTCAATCTTGATCTTCACAAAAGACATACTCCCTTGCTCTTATACGACTATGATGCAGAGCCAAGTGAACCCAAAACCATTCAGTATGTTAACAATCCTCCAAGAGGCATATAACAAGATTAAAATAGCCTAATGGACCAATCCCAACACTCCTCCAAGTTGGACAACAAACAAAAATACTATCTCCCACTTTTCACCTTTGGAATCTAGTAGCACTCCAAAACTCGTTTAGGCCAATTTTCACTCAATATTTCCAAAACACATAACAATTAAAATGTGGATTAAAATACCCATTTTAGGGTTACAACACATATATCAAACTCAGATATAAGTCCTTTGAACCAACATGGACTTTCAGCACACCCACCTCAATCTAGGCTTCACAATTAGCCCTTTTTTCCAAAGGGACCCCTCTACAAACTGACCACCAACCCAAGATAAATTGAAAAAATCTTAGGGAAGGTATCCAAACTTAATATTTTCCAGGTTCTAAGACTCTAAAGTCTCATCTTAACCTCCAATGCCAAAACCCTCTCTAAAGCCTAGAAACATAGGGTTTTAGGACACCCCTATTGAAAATACATACTCCCAATCTCTCCAAACCACAAAAACTACTCAAACATGTCTAAAATGGCCCCCTCAAGATTAAAAGTTCACAAAATGGCCACTCCTAACTCCCCACCATCAAACTCAAGCCTAGACCCCTCAAACCATGCACTCTTCCAATGGGATCAGTCCTACAAACACTCCCAAATCAAGACAGACATCTTCCCTACACAAATGAAAGCAATAACATGTTTATTGGGCCCATCTAAGCTTTACCATCGAGTTACTAGTCTTCAAAGTGGGTGGAAGGCTTAGATGGTCATTTTACCTCCTTTCAAAACTTTGATTCAGGGAAAACAAAGCAGTCTCAGAAGTTGATAATCCCACACATAAAACAATGAATCTAAACCCCCAAAGCAGATGTAGATGAAATTAAACACATATATTTCAAGGTATCCATGGTCTCAAACCATAAGATACTTGTACAGTCCTGTGTAAGGCAAAGAAAAACTCAGCAAATCAAGAAAAACAATGATCAACATTTTCCAAAGTATGTTTTTTTTATTAGAAATGAACAACCAACCTTCTCCTTGAGAGATTACATGATTTTATGATAGTTCCATCATCAAAATACCTCCTAGAATCGACCAACTACCATAACCACCCTTTAGTTAGACTCAAAAATGGCAATTTTGCCAATTTTGCTCTTTAATCAGTAGCCCATTACAACTTGTCTTTATAAATTCCTCCTAACAAATCTATTAAGCCCTCTAATACATTTTCAAGTGGTCATTGAAACCTTATTCAAGGAAAACATAAAACCTCAAACCTACACTATATCCTATGCAACTGGATCATATTGCTAACATGGCATAAAAATGGATAACTTGTGACGTTACATCTCATTTTAGCATATTTTGCAACTTCCTCATTACATATAATTTAAGAATCTTTAAATTAATTTTTTGAACCTTCAAGGTCCATCTTCATGTCTCTACCAAGTATAGGTGCCCTTGCACCAATCCCTCAACCCCTATACCCTCTTAATCACTAAACCCTCAACCCTTAAACCTTGATCCCTCAACCCCTATACCCTTTTAATCACTCAACCCTCAACCCTTAAACCACAATCTCTCAACCCCTATACCCTCTTAATCCATCAAACCCTCTACCCTCAACCTTTAAACCCTAATCCCTAAACCCCTATACCCTCTTAATCACTCAACCCCTCTAATCTCTACCCTTAAACCCTAATCCCTCAACCCCTCAACCCTCTTAATCCCTCAACCCTTAAACCCTAATCCCTCAACCCCTATACCCTCTTAATCACTCTCAACCCTAAACCCTTAAACCCTAATCCCTCAACCCCTATACCCTCTTAATCACTCAACCCTCAACCCTTAAACCCTAATCCCTCAACCCCTATACCCTCTTAATCCCTCTACCCTCTACCCTTAAACCCTAATCCATCAACCACTCTACACTCTTAATCCCTCAACCCTTCAAATAACCCTCTAATCCCTCAAACCCTCTTAATCCATCAACCCTCAAAAACCCTAATCCCTCAACCCCTATACCCTCTTAATCCCTCAACCCTCAACCCTTAAACCCTAATCTCTCAACCCCTATACTCTCTTAATCCTTCAAACCTCAACCCTTAAACCCTAATCCCTCAACCCCTATATCCTCTTAATCACTCAATCCTCAACCCTTAAACCCTAATCCCTCAATCCCTATACCCTCTTAATCACTCAAACCTCAACCCTTAAACCCTAATCCCTCAACCCCTATACCCTCTTAATCCCTCAACCCCTCTACCCTAACCCCTTAAACTATCTACACTCAACCTTATACCCTCAATTATCAACCCATATACCCTCTTAATCCCTCAACCCTCAACCCTAAACCCTCAACCCTCGATCCTTAAACCCTAATCCCTCAACCCCTATACCCTCTTAATCCCTCAACCTCAACCCTTAAACCCTAATCCCTCAACCCCTATACCCTCTTAATCCCTCAAGCGTAAAATCTCAACCCTTAAACCCTAATCCCTCAACTCCTATACCCTCTCAACCCTACACCATCTACCCTTAAATCATAAATCATAATCCCTAAACCCTAAACCCTCTAACCTTAACCCTTAATTTGTAAACCCTAAACCCCCTACCATCTACCCTCAACCCTTAAACCCTAAATCCTCTACCCTCTACCCTCAACCCTCTACCCTCTACCCTCAACCCTTAAACCCTAAACTCTCAACCCTCTACCCTTAACTAAGTTAAATCCTAAACCCTTAAACCCTCTACCCTTAAACTATAAACCCTAAACCCCTAAACCCTCTACCCTCTACCCTCAACACCCCCCTCTCTCTCTCTCAAACCTACACCTTCTACCCTTAAACCGTAAATCATAATCCCAAAACCATAAACCCTCTACCCTTAACCCTTAATTTGTAAACCCTCTACCCTCTACCCTATACCCTCTACCCTCTACCCTCAACCCTTAACCCCTAAACCCTCCACCCTTAACCAACTTAAACCCTAAACCCTTAAACCCTCTACATTAAAACTATAAACCCTAAACCCCTAAACCCTCTAACCTCCACCCTTAACCCTCTACCCTCTACCCTCTACACCCCCTCTCTCTCAACCCTACACCATCTACCCTGAAATCATAAATTGTAATCCCTAAACCCTAAACCCTCTACCCTTAACCCTTAATCCATAAACCCTAAACCATCAACCCTCAACCCTTTACCCTTAACCAGGTTAAAACCCAAACCCTTAAAACCTCCACCCTTAAACCATAAATCGTAATCCCTAAACCCTTTATCCTCTACCCTTAAACCGTAAATCATAATCCCTAAACCCTAAATCCTCTACCCTTAACCCTTAATCCCTAAACCCTCTACTTGAGAGAGAGAGAGAGAGAGAGGGAGAGGTGGTGGGAGGGACATACTTGAGAGAGAATGAGAGGGAGAGGGAGAGAGGGAGAGATATAGAGGGAGGGAGAGAGGGAGGGAGTGGAAAAGAGATAGAGGGAGTGACTGTGAGAGGGAAAGGGGGTAGGAGGGGGAGACTTGACAAAGAGAGAGAGGGAGAGGGGGTAGGATGGAGATACTTGAGAGAGAGAGAAAGAGGGAGAGGCAGTGGGAGGGAGAGACCTGAGAGAGAGGGAGAGAGACAAAGTGGGAGAGAGATATAGGGAGTGAGAGAGAGGGAGTGGAGAGAGAGAGAGAGAGAGGGAGAGACATAGACAGAGATAGATAGAGAGAGAGAGAGGGGTAGGATGAAGAGACTTGAGATAGAGAGAGAGATGGAGGGAGAGGGGGTGAGAGGGAGAAACCTAAGAGAGAGGGAGAGGGAGAGAGGGTGGGAGGGAGACAAAGTGTGAGAGAGGGGGTGGGAAGGAGAGACCTAGGAGAGTAGGAGAGAGAGGGAGTTGGAGATAGAGGGATGGGAGAGAGACTTGAGAGATGGAGAGGGAGTGGTAGGGAGAGGGAGTACTCAGGGGAGATGGAGTACTTGAGATAGAGGGATTGGAGAGAGATGGAGGAAGTGAGAGAGAGAGAGGAGGGTGGGGGGAGATACCTAAGATAGAGGGAGAGAGAGAGGGAGAGAGATAGAGGGAGTGAGTGAGAGAGACAAAGAGAGACCTAAAAGAGGGAGAGGGGGTAGAAGGGAGAGACTTGAGAGAGAGAGGGAGGGAGAGGGGGTGGGAGGGATAGACTTGAGAGAGAGGGAGAGAGTGGGAGAGAGATAGAGGGAATGAGAGAGAGAGGGACTTGAGAGAGAGAGGCAGAGGTGGTGGGAGGGAGATACTTGAGAGAGATGGAGGTAGAGGGAGAGAAATAGAGGGAGTGAGATAGGGAGGGAATGGAAGAGAGATAGAGGAAGTGACTGTGAGAGGGAGAGGGGGTAGGAGGGGAGACTTGAAAAAGAGATAGAGGGAGAGGGGGTAGGACAAAGATACTTGAGAGAGAGAGAGAGGGAGAGGGGGTGGGAGGGAGAGACATGAGAGAGACGGAGAGAGAAAGAGTGGGAGAGAGATAGAGAGAGTGAGAGAGATGGAGTGGGAGAGAGAGGGAGTGTGTGTGTGTGAGAGAGAGAGGGGGGATGGAGATACCCAAGAGAGAGTGAGAGAGAGAGGGGGGGAGAGATAGAGTGAGTGAGAGAGAGGGAATGGGAGAGAGATAGAGGGAGTGACTGATAGACCTAAGGGAGGGAGAGACTTGAGAGAGAGAGAGAAAGAGAGAAAGATAACAACCTAAGAGAGGGAGATGGAGTGAGAGAGACAAAAATACCAAAGAGGGAGAGAGAGAGAGAGAGAGAGAGAGAGAGGGAGAGTGAGAAAGGGGGGTGGAGTGAGATAGATCTATTTAGGTACCTATGTGGGAGGGAAAGACACCCGAGAGAGGGGATTGGATTGAGAGAGTAGTCTAGGTCGTGTGGGAGGGACAGAGACCTGAGAGAGATACTTCAGAGGGATAAAGAGTTATCCAATTAGGGTAATAAGTTAGAGAGTGTATGAAAGGTAAAACCTCAACTATCCATCTATGATCATAAACTGTGCACTCTAAGCATTATCAAAGTTGTCAACCAAAGAGAGGGGAAATTCTAGTTTTGTGCAAAGCAGGTAATTTGGCGAGCGCCAAATGACACATCACATTAAATGGCTTGCTTTGGATGTGTTAATTGATAGGATTTTCCAAATTTCCTCATATTTTTGTCTGTGCTCCCCATCTCATTTGCACTTCTTTCAATGCAACTATATAAAAAAATGTGATAGTGTTAACCTCTCTCTTAGCTATCTAAATATATAACTATTTTTTCATTTTGATTTAGTTAAGGTTTTGATCCATGGCTCCTTTTGTAAATGCCTCCTTTTTTGGTCAAAAACCAGCATGCGCTAGTTTTAGGATAAATTTTTACTCGTTCATCGAAATGTGAAACAAATTACATTTTTTGAAACTAGAATCCACTCTACACATGATGAAAAGAAATCAATTTTCAATTAGTTTTCAAAAAAATTAGGGGGGAGCACACTCAAATTTTAGCTTTTCAGGATGTGTCCACTTTCAAAATTCATAAAATATTATATATTCATTAAAAAATATATCCGAAAGAACAAGGATAAAATACATGGTGTTAGCTAATTTCTCACCATTGGGATTTTTAAAATTCTAAAAAAAAATTAATCAAAATGGGGGGATCCCTCAGCTGCTATGCTATTTTTTTTTTAAAACCAGACCTATTCCCACCCTCCCCCAAAATTGTACCTTAGAAACTAGACCTTAGAGCACTTCAACTTTTGGTTTTGCTGCATCTTAAAATTTTGAGCGTAACTATCTTCATTTTCTCGTGCAAATCAGATTTTTCTGATTTAAGAAAAAAAAAAAAGTGGCATCTTAAGAGCCAAGATTGTGTCACAGATTGGTGCAATTACCCATCAATAATTTTTAATTTAGACATGATGAAATCTTATGACAGACTCAATTGGGCTTTCCTAACTCAAATCTTAAAAAAAATGGATTTATAAATAAATGGTGTAAATGGATATTATCTTGTTTATCTAGTGCAAATTTTTTAGATATCATTAATGGGTCACCATCATGTTTTTTTCAAATCCACCCAAGGTGTGTGTCAAGGAGACCCTTTGTGCCCCTTCTTATTTATCATCTTAGTTGAAGCACTAAGTAGATCTATTAAAAGGGTTCATTCTCAGAATTTATGGAAAGTAGTATTTATTCCTACTACAAATATCTCAGTCAAACACTCCTTATTTGAAGATGACACATTATTATTTGGAAAAAAAACCCTCAATGAAGCAAAAAAAATCCAAAGCTTATTGAAGAAATATACAGAATTTTCAGGGCAAAAAAACAATGCAAAAAAATCTAAAGTCTATGTTCTAAATACTACACCAGTGGTGAAGAGGAGAATAATAAAAGTGTTGGGCTTCAAAGCAACAGAGTTGCCATGCAAATATCTTGGTCTTCCCCTCTTCTCAGGTACAAATAGAGTAAGCTTTTGGGATAAGATAATTTAGTGCATCAAACTCAAAATATCCTCATGAAAAGGAAGGTGGTTGTCACTGGCAGGTAGGATCTTGATGGTAAAATTAGTGTTATCTTCAATACCAAATTATTATATGGTAGTATTAAAGGCTCCAAAATATTTGGTACATGAAATAGAAAAATTGATAAGAGGTTTCCTATGGAAGGGAAATATGGACAACTCTAAGAAAATTCCTTTAGTCTCAATAGAAAACCTTTGTGTGGAAAAGTTGAAAGGAGGTGTGGGCTTACATAATATGACAGACAAAAATCTATCATTAGGAGTTGTAGATACCGAGAATTGGTCTAGGCCTGCGAGTACACATTCGACATAATTTTTTATAGTTTGTCGTCTTGATTAAATAATGTTAATTATTGAATTAACCTTTCTAACACATATCTCCTCTATTAATTAAATACCCCTTTTTAATGGGGTGGGGGCCCTAGCTCAGTTGGCTAAATCTTTCCTATTGCAGGAGGTTGGTCACGAGGTCTAGTCTCCCCCACCCTCGTGGTACCGGAGGGCATGTCGTGCCAGCATCACCGGTCATGTTAAAAAGTTTACCAGGGGCACTATAGTTTATAGGGGGTTGTGCTACCCGATTCCTACAGTCTAATAAAAATAATTAAAAAAAAAAAAAAACACCCCTTTTTAATTAATTCATTAATTCATTATCACCCTTTTATTCAATTTGATTAGTTAAATAAATCATATTTATTTAATTATGTTGCGAACTAATTAATTATTCCCCCTTTATCTATCAATTAAATAATTTATTATTTAATTACCCCTTTATCATACTTTTCCAACTATAATTAAATATCTTTATTTAATTATTCATTTAACCTCCTTTATCTATAATTAAATATTTATTATTTAATTATTCACATTATCCCTTTCAAAAGTCAAATTAAATAAATTACTTTATTTATTTAATTAAAGTCTCTTATTTTCTAATGTTGAATTAAATTAACATTTAATTCATATTTAATTATTTATGTTACATTCCTCTATCATTCAGTTATCTAAGTCATTCACTCACCTTCTGACTCGAGATCTATTTTTAGTTCTCCGGATTCAACACCTGTTTATCTCTACGAGAAGACTCTCCGTCACAACTAGTCGATTAACTAGTTCTAACTCCCATTTGCATTTGAATGCATTAGTCTTCAAGTTCTAACTTTGTCTTATGCATACAAAGTCTATTTCTTCTATTTTTGAAGATTAAGATCCTGAACTTGTGTTCTAACTTAGTCTCCATCTTCAGTCTTTCTTGAACTCATGTTCTAACTCATGTTCTAACTCACGTTTTATTTGAGACAGAACTCACATCGCATGGCATTCATCAATCTCATCCATCGATCTCTCTTTCAATTAGAGCCGATCATTCAAAAACCCAAAATCTATAAAATGGCATGTCATTATAATTATTCCTCCTCCCGAAATCATAAACTTTTGAGAAGACACTTATCTTTGATATTTTTCTTAGA
The DNA here is from genome assembly GCA_007115665.2 of Sequoiadendron giganteum. Lineage (NCBI taxonomy): Eukaryota > Viridiplantae > Streptophyta > Pinopsida > Cupressales > Cupressaceae > Sequoiadendron > Sequoiadendron giganteum. The sequence continues at coordinate 220,240,319 of CM021106.1, forward strand.
CACTCGATGAAGTTATACTTCCATTCAAACATAGAAATTTGAGGGCAAGAATACTGAAAAGGAAAAATGGAGAAGAACAATCAAGATAATTCAAAGGGGTGAATGCATATTCGGTGAGAGCTTTCCACTAAATTGTTTAGTTTGTTTAGTTTACTTGTTCATTATTTGTTGTTTGATTTTAGATTAGTATTAACATTGTTATTCTAGTTGCAAATTATCCATATCCATCCAATCACATTTGAAAGATCATCTTTTAATCTACTGTTACATTTGGTGAGCCTGACGTGAACACGCTTCAAATTTTGCACATATTTTTGTCTTTTTGTTTTTCTATTTTTTCGTTCTTTTTTGTAGGTTTTTCGTACGGCGGACCACATCTGTTCAGGAAAATGATGCATCTATATCCACGAGCCACATCTGCTAAAAATAGTGATGCACCCATAATAACAAACCGCATCCACGAAGTCACGAACCGCATCCGCTTGTCAACAAAATTCATGAACCGCATCCGCCTGTCAACATCGAACTGCATTTGTGGCTCCAAAAGTTGCATCTTCCTGGTAATCTTTTTTTTTTTTTGGTCATTTCCATACGTCCATATTTTCATTTTCTCTTTTTAGGTTGTTTTGATTTTCGCTAATGTTTGTTTCAGTTGTGTTAAGGTGGAATAACGTAGTGTTTGCAGGACGAAGCATAGAAGACCATTAAAAAAACAAAGACAATTTTTTGCAAGATGAAAGCAGAAGAACAATGAACTAATGATAAATTTGCATGCAAGACCTAATGCCTTTGTGTTTATTTATTTATTTAAGCAATATTTTTTTTGATAGATAGATAATCATCATGTGGGTTACAAAGAATTTTCTGATTGATAGATAGACAATTTCCGTTTGGATTAAAAGGAACCACTGTCTTCTTTGTCTGGTGCGTTGCACATATTTGTCACCCTTACGATTTAGTAATCGAAGTATCCTCTCCCCTTGCATAGTCATGCGATCCTGGGTGTAAGAGAAATAATTATTGACTCTAGAAATTGGGCCTATCTTGGTGGGAAAAAGTACTCACCCCAAGATGACTCAAACTGGTAACACGCTAAAGCCAAGCAACTTCCACCCGGTATATAAAAATGGATTTTTGGGGAAAGCCCAGAAATCACGGTCACTATTCCGATGAGATGGACATAAATAGACTCTCACCGACATTGGGTAGTGCCCCACAAATGGAATGCCCTTATTAAATACCTTGTTGTAGAGTTACCAAAATCCTACCTACTTGTTGGCGCAGCAGGGTCGGCCCTTTGTAGCCATCTTACATTCTTATGGTTTATGTGTGGACATGAAATGTATGTCATGGAAGTTTCATGGGTACAGTAGCTTGGCTACCCTGTATAAGTGAGTGTCGTGGAGGGGAGCCAGTGGGGTCAAGCTACTAGTCATTCGCCATAAATATGCGTAGCTGGAGAAATCCAAGTAAGAACTCAACAAGTATTGTCCCAAAAGCCTAGGTTGTAAATGTTTTTCAAGTCTTCATAGTCCTTTCATCATAAAAACTAAAAATACATTGATTGTTATGTTTTTTTTTTGTTGTATTTATCAAAAACTTGATCAAACAAACAAAGTCAGTAAACAACTTTCAAGAAAATTTCAACTGTCAGAAAATTGAGTCGCAATTGTCAGTTTAAACGCCGCATCTATCATAGAGAGTCGCATCTATTAGGGGAAAATCCACATGTGTTTGTCAAAACATTCATTATTCACAGTCTGCATATTACGAGTCACAACTGTCATATTCTGAGTTGCATGTGTGTGTGCAAACTGCATCTGTTAGTTTTCGAGCCACAAGTGTGTGTCATAAAATCTAGGTTTACAAAGTCCAAAATTAGAACCGCATGTGTATTGGTAAACCGCATTTGTCATAGGAAAAACCGCAACTATCAAAAACACCGCATGGACTGTCAAAAACCGCATCTGTCAAAAGTTGAACTGCAACTGTTAGGTGAACCGCATTTTCCTATCAACAAAAAACATCAAAAACTGCAAACTGAGTCTGAAACATCACTATTTGCCTTAGATTCTTAAGATCAACCTTGGACAGAAACTGTTAAATTTTTCTCAAAAAACTTGTATCATTAGGTGTCATATACGTCTTAATCACAATAAACGTCTTAGTCATAGTCATCCTAAGTTGCATGCATATAGATACTTCCTAGGAAATTACATATCACAGAATAGATAACTTTCCTCGTCACTGGAAACATTCATGTTTCGGTTTGTCATAGTCATTGAACCTAGTCACTTTAATCCCATTTAGTGGATCTTTTCAGCTCAATAGTCTAGTTTGGAAAATTCACCTTGTCAATTGTCCTTGTCATACAATCAGGTTCCTTGGTCAAAAACAAATCATTGCATGCAGTTATTCCATAGGTGGTAGGTTATACCCATCTTAGACTCATTTATCATCATAGTCTACTCGGAATTTTGCATATTGTCCATCCTATCATACGTCATTTTAGTATACGTCTTTTTAGAAACCATTTTAGCAACATCATTTATTGTCAAAAAAAATCCGAAAAACATAGACATAGGTCATATCAATTTTTAGACATAGTCTGCATTACCCCTTTTTGAGCAACTTTTTCATGGTCGAAACAAGGTCTAAAAAGAAACACAAAGCAATGATAGACCCCAACGAATTCATCAATCCATTTGGAAATCAACCGCCGGGAAGTAAAAGACCACACAAGTCTTTGCTTGAAAAACACGTCACTAGAGACACACATGGAAAAATTTACATAGAAGACACAGACGCAGTGGTACAAGATCCTGAATTTGCATCCTTTATGGATGAATGTTTGGAAAATGATCCCCAATTATATCTAGCAAAGTTGCTAGCAGAAAGTGCCAAACTACCACCAGAATTTGATATTCGTACTTTGCAAACACAGTCTACTCAACCAACGCAAACTGCGATGTCAAGTGTTTCTATTCCCCAAATTACCGCAGCGATACCAATTGGCATACGAACTCAAACATCATCAATTGTAAATACAACCCCTTTCAACATAACACAAGGTTTACAATTTATTGCAGGGGAAACTTCCTCCAACCCCTTTGGCACCAACACGACTGGTAAGAGATCCAAAGTTGGCGTAAATATACCTATACCAAATCAGATCATTCAAAAAGGAAACATTCTTATACCAACTCAACCCATTCAAACAGGAAACATTCCTATACCAACTCAGCCCATTTAGACAAGGAACATTCCTATACCAAATCAAAACATCTTAACAAGGTATATTCCCTCGCCAAATCACAACCTGTCACAGAACATGGCGTATCAAAACACCTACATTGATCCAAACAACGCAAACACCATGTCCTTGACAAAAGTCAATGTCCTTCAAAACCAAATGAAAAGTATTCAACAACAGATGGACAACATGTCTATGTCAGGCAAACGAACTATCTCAGCACAAGACCTATGTCCATGTCCATTTGACAAATCACTTTATATGACACCTTTCCCCATGGATACATTATACCAGTTTTGCCTAAGTATAATGGGAGAAAGAATCCTTTGGAACACATTAGAGAATTCTCAATGGCATGCATGGACATATTGTATGACCCCACATACTTGATGAGACTATTTCCATGAACCCTTGTCGGGATAGGACTAGAATGGTTTTCTAAATTACCATATGGCATATGATCTTGGGGCGAATTAAGAAGTTTATCAAAAAAAATTCCTTTAACATAGACAATGAGGTAACAATAGCAACCTTGTGCCACACAACACAAGAAGATGGTGAAACTTTCACCACTTTCTTTCAAAGATGGAGAAGTCTAGCTAGCAGATGTCCAATTGAAATACCCAAAAAGAAAAAGGTCACGATATTCTTAGAAAACATCAACCCAAAATTGTGAAGTGACTTAAGGGTACACTATTGTACTTCATTCTTAGAATTGGTACAAAAGGGAATCATCCTTGAGAAAGGCCTTATAGACAAAGGAGAAATAAAAGTACCAGGCAGAAATCCGGTTGTCCAACATCAAAATGCACCAAATGATAGAAACAAATTATGGTCTAGAAATAAAAATGTTACAAATGACTGCATTGTTGATGCTAAACATGTACATACAGGACCAGTTATCACACTTAGAGGTTACAATTCCAATCAAGACACGATGAATAGTCCAGATCAAACAACCAACTATGTCCAAAATTCACAACAACAAAGGAGATTTCCTACATGTGAATTTACACCTTTAGGACAACCAATCAAGACAATTTTCAAAGAGTTGATTAAACATAATCTCATCAAACCTTTGGAACCAAGAGAGTATGATCCTAGATAGTTCAAACCTTCATGGTGGGATGATAACTCTTTTTGTGACTATCATCGAACGAAAGGACACAACCTACAACAACGTTGCCAACTCAAGAATATTATACAAGACTTTGTTGAAAATGGAACCATAGAGGTTGGTGGACAAAAAAATACCAAGAACAGTGATCATAAGGTCTTCACAGACCCGTTCATGACCACATAAAAGGAAAAGCCTCCAGTTTGGGACCCAAGAATAATCCATCAGCCAATTATAACAATACCAAGTATGACTATGGTAAAGGACTGATCATAAATCATCTCTGAGCCGCAAATGAGAATTTCAATACCATCATCACTAAGAAGCATCTGGAATGTAATGTGAACACACGCAGAACCAAGATTACTATTCTAGGTCCTTCTTCCGAGCCACCTACGCAAGCTTCCAAGTTTAAGTACAACCTTCTTGATCAATTGAGTAAAACCCCCGCACAAATATCTATCTTGGAATTGTTGACTTTATCCCCTAAGCATTGAGCCATTCTTGACAAAGCTCTACAGAACATAACTGTTCCTACAGACTTAGATGTCAATCGTTTCAAAGAAATGGTGGGATATTTGACCAACTCGCATCATGCCACATTTTCCCAACAAGATTACTCAACCGAAAAGTCTAATCATAATGACCCCTTACATCTTGACGTCCTAGTCCATCAAAACAAAGTCCGATGAGTCTTGGTGGACAGAAGAGCAGGTTCGAACCTGTGTACCCTAAAATTGGTTAAGGCATTACGATTCTCAGAAGACTACGTAGATACCTCTAAGACTATAGTCATCAAGGCTTACGATGATGAGGAAAGATCATCTAAAGGAGTTGTCACACTCCCTATCAGAATTGGCCCAGTAACCATGAACACAAGCTTCCAAGTCTTAGATCTCACCCTTCCATACAACTTGTTGTTAGGTAGACCTTGGATACACGCAATGAAAGCAGTACCTTCAACATATCACCAATGTCTTAAGTTCTTGTATAATGGCACAGAAATCACCATTGATGGTGATCCAGACCCTTTTAAGTATTGTACAAGCCTAAGGAAAATTCCACAATGACAAGTCCTAGTTAACCAAGAAGCTTCATCATCCACTTTATCCCTATACATTGACCCATCACATCTCACTAAGTCCATCTCATTCGAACCACCATCATCCAATCCTAAGCTCGAGATCCAAGACAAGGGCTATGGTGAATATAATATAAAGGCATCATACTATGTCAGTCAACTGATTCCACCTAAGGCATATGGCCTACCCATGGTAGATAGAAGATAGTCAATGGTCACATTTGATGTTCCCCCTATAATGACATTGACAAAATGGGGAGAGTTAAGTGAAGAAATTGTGGATCAAGGTGATTCCTAGTTGTATCAAGAAGAACATGAATACCCCTCCCTGTCTATTCAAATAGCTAAGGACCAGTATGGAAAAGGATTTAAGATAATGCAAAATGAAGGCTATGATGGGCACAGTGGGTTAGGACTATATCAAGATGGACCTATATCAAGATGGAAGGACAGAACCAATCATTGTCTACCCATGACCGAAATACTTAGGGCTAGGGTGTCAACTGCTTAGAATTGGGTTTCCTAGTACTTCGTCACCATTTCAAGAGGAAGTGAGTGCTTGCGCAGACATCGAGATATGTCATGAACCACTTCCCCCAGTTTATGACAAACCTCCAGTTTACGAATAATCCCCTTACTCAAGCGATTGTGAATGGGATTCCCTCTCATCTACCAGTACCATGAACATAGATGCCCTATTTGGAGAATTGGACCTAAACGTGAAACTTGTACCAAAACCATCTAGTCCTCGTCCTAAGAAACACTTTTCCAAAGAAGAATGGAAAAAGAACTATTATTGGGAAACCCTTGATCATGCATCTTGGGCACCTAACAAATCATCTTCTGACGACTCATCCCTTACAATAGTCCCACCTCAAAGTATACCTACCCCTAGGAAGAAGAATAAGAAGGAGTTAGTCCAAAAATTTTGTGACCATGTCAACCATTCTATATTCGCCTTGTCAGCAGCTACCTTTAAAAATTCTGATGATGACATGCCCCTTATATATCTTGAACTTATCGACTGGGATCAACAAGGTACACCTATCATAGATACATTCAAGAACGATGAAGCAATTCCTGAATTCATGGGACTTAGACAAGGCATACCAAGAGGGGATCATAAAGCAGGTTTTACCATAGACTTGGATGATAAAGCATATTTTGGGGAGTCTATTTACACCTCTAGTCGCAAAAATGAGAATAAAAAGAAAAAAGATAATGAAAAGAAAAATGATGAGTCCCTAGGTGAAAACCGAAAGGTGCCTATGGACAAAGAAAAAGTCAAAATAAAGGACATATCCAAGGGTGAAAACCTCTTAGAAGCACCCAAGGTAGAGGTTTAAATATTTTCCCCGTTGAACAGGAAAAGTCACCGATGCTAGTAGAAGAATCTGGTGAAGTCAACATAGGTATAGAAGAGAATCCTCGGAAGGTATATTTTGTAGCTTCTTTAACAAAGACAAAAAAACCCGAGTTTAAGGACTTCTTCATGAAGAGATAGATAAAATTTGCATGGTCGTATGTTGACATGCCTGCACTTGATCCTGACCTAATATTGCATCATTTACCACTATAGCCAGTCAAACAGAAGTTAAGGAAAATGCATCCACAAATTTCTTTATTGGTCAAGGCAGAACTTAAGAAACTCTTGGATGTAGGATTCATAAGGAAAATAGACTATGCAAATTGGATATCAAATCGTGTACCAATGACTAAACCAATTGGGGGCATTCAAATTTGCACACACTTTAGAGACATCAATAAGGCATGTCTTAAGGATGACTTCCCTTTTCTGAATATCAACATGATAGTAGATCTTATAGCAGGATATGAGATGCTATCCCTCATGGATGGTTTCTCTGGATATAACCAAATTAAAATAGCAGCTAAAGACCAACACAAGACAGCTGTCACGTGTCCATGGGGCACATACTATTGGAATGTTATGTCGTTTGGCCTTAAGAATGTAGGAGCTACCTATCAACGGGCAATGACTACGATTTTCCATGACTTTGTACATACTCTCATGGAAGATTATGTAGATGATATTATAGCTAAATCAGAAACAAGGGAAGATCATTTGAAGGTTTTAGACAAGATATTCTTGAGGTTAGAGAATTACAATGTTAGGCTAAATCCGAGGAAGTGTGTCTTTGGAGTGAAATCAGGGAAACTATTAGGGTATATCATCTCTCAAAGAGGCATTGAAGTAGATCCAAAGAAGGTAAGAGCTATAATAGAAATGCCTCCTCCAGTCAGCATTGGCCAACTCAGAACCCTACAGGGGAGATTACAGTCCATTAGGTGTTTCATAGTACAACTAGCAGATAAAATACACCCATTTCAGCATCTACTCAAGAAAGGAGTACCATTTGTGTGGACACCTAAATGTCAAGAAGCCTTCCAGCAAATCAAGGACTATTTTCTTACTCCACCAGTCTTAATGCCACCTACAGAGGGAAAACCATTGATACTATACATCTCAGCAACTCAGTCGGCATTAGGGGCTCTTCTCGCACAACACGATGATCAAGGTCATGAGAGAGTAGTCTATTACATTAGTCATACCTTAGTGGGCTATGAATTGAATTACAACAACATAGAACGTGCCTGTCTTGCAGTAGTTTTTTCTACCCAAAAACTTTGGCACTATGTGCTCAATCAACAAACAATGTTAATTACAAAGATCGATCCACTTAAATACCTCCTAAGTAAGGCAACTTTAACAAGCCGATTGGCTAAATGGGTTATGATACTTAGTGAGTATGACATTCAGCATGTTGAAAGGAAGGCTATAAAAGGATAGGTCATTGTAGATTAGTTAGTCAATGCACCTATGAAGGCAGATCATCCATTAGTGGTAGATTTTCCTCATGAATTTCTCTTCAACATTGACATTAAAACCGAATGGAAACTGTACTTTGATGGGTCACATACAAATCGTGGTTCAGGAGCTGGTATCTTATTTGTTACACCTCAAGGTGATACCATTCCCAAATCATTCAGGATTGCTTTCCCTTGTACCAACAATATAGCAGAATATGAAGCTTTAGTGAAAGGGTTAAAAATGGTAGCTCAATGGAAAATTAAGAGCCTACATGTTTTTGGTGACTCTCAACTGGTAATCTGATAGGTAAATGTTGATTATGAGACTAAGGATGAGAAGCTTTCCCCTTACAAGTGTATGGCTGATAGTTTCAAGCAGTATTTCAATAACATTACTTTTCAACAAATTCCACGTATCCAGAATAGAGTTGTAGATGCTATGGCAACTATGGGTTCCTTGTTGGATATTCCGAGTAATGTGCCTAAGTTCGAGTTTCTGGTTGAACAGTTGTTGGTTTTGGCTTATGATGTCCTCGATACTGTGATGGTGTGTACCATTGTTGGTCCTATGTCTCCTTGGTATAAAGATGTATTTGACTATCTCACTAACCAAACCTTACCCCAAGACTTGTCCAATGACCAACATCGAACCTTCATCCAAAAGTCAACTAATTACACCATCATCAGAGAAACCCTGTATAGACGTACCTTAGATAATGCCCTAATGAGATGTCTCACTACTGAAGAAGCACAAACAACTTTGTGAGTGGTACACGAGGGTATATGTAGATCTCATTCGAGTGTTCCTACTCTAGCCCAAAGATTATGCGACTAGGTTACTATTGGCCTACAATGGAGAAAGACTCATACATCTTTGTAAAGAAATGTAGACAATTTCAAATACATGGAGACTTGATAAGAGTGCTAGCACAGGAACTTTGTCCAATTACTTCACCATGGCCCTTCACCCAATGGGGACTTGACCTCATAGGTAAGATACACCCTCCATGATCCAACGGCCATAAATTCATCATTACCGCCACCGAATACTTCACCAAATGGATTGAAGCTATTCCCATGACCTACATCATTGGCATGCAAATATCTAAGTTTATCCTAAACTATATCATTTATCGGTATGGTGTACCACAATCCATAATCACAGACAATGGCCTCCCATTCAAGAACCAAGAAGTATGCCATTTATGTGAAGAATTCCACAAACATCATTTCTCCACCTCGTATTACCCATAAGGTAATGGCCAAGCTGAGGCATCTAATAAGACCATTGTTAGAATCCTTAAGAAGACTATCAATGACACTGGTCGTGAATAGCACCTACAGCTTAATCCTGCCTTATGAGCTTATCGCACAAGCATCTGTACTCCCACCAATGCCACTCCATATTCCCTCGTATTCGGGTCTGAATCTATCTTACCTATTCAGGTTGAAATACCTTCCCTGAGGGTATCCTTGAAGGGTCATATTGACGATGAAGAATACCGTGTCTTTGGGTTATAAGAACTAGAATTGTTGGATGAACGAAGACAAAAAGCATTAGATCATTTGCAAGCATATCAAAATCGTCTTCGTCGTAGCTACAATAGGAAGGTTCTCAATAGACACTTTGACATTGGTGACCTGGTATTAATGGAGAATCCTAAGAACCAAGTTGAACAAGAAAAACTAGGTAAGTTTGAACCTAAATGGTTGGGGCCCTATATTGTCACAAAATATTTTGGATCAGGAGTGTACCAACTCTCTACTCCTGAAGGAGAGCCGATTTTGTCACCTATCAATGTTCTACATCTAAAGAGGTTCTATGCTTAGTCTCTGAGAATCTGTGTCTTAATCTAGAAAAATACAAAAAAATGAAAAAACAAAAAAATGGTTACCTTGATGAAAACCTGGAAAACATGCGTCTTTGTAACACCAAAAAAATTGAGAAAAAAAAAAAAAGTAAAGAGAAATAAATCCATCCAATAGTGAAAACCGCTTCGGTGGTGCTATGGCTAAGTACCATGGTGAAAACCTGGCAAACAGGCGCCATGTGTAGTCAAGCTTGCTCTTTTGTCTACCATCATTCTATTTGGACTTTTTCATCATCACTCATAATAAATGGTTGTCTTATCCATTGCTTGGAATGATTGGCATCTAACATCCATTTCATCACATTATCCACTCCATCTCCCAAATCTTATTCCCGACTAGGGGAGAAACCTTGTTCTATGCCCTAACACCTTGTACATAACGTTGCACCATCAAAAATGTCCTGAAAAATCCCAAAAACATTAGAAAACTTCAAAAATCAAAAAAATGTCAGAAAATACCAAAAATAGAGTCAAGACAATCATGTTCAATCAGTCATAGTCAAACTGCGTTGCCTCTGTGACTAGGATGTAGGCAAGGCCATCAATCGATGTGCCCCCGAGGTATTAGGTCTGTCAATCTAGGTTTGTCATGTATCACACACATTTAAATCATAACTCTTTGTATATTCAAAGTCATTGGTCATGTCGAACTACGAGGTCTCTGCATGTACAACGTAGGCAAGGCTAATCAATTGATGAGCTCTCGAGACCACACTAGGTCATTCCAATAGGGTTCATTCACAATCACTATCACACAAGTTGCATATCATAGTTTAAGGTATCATCTCATGTCATATACTGTCCACACACACTTTTTTTTATCAGTCAAGGAATCAAAACAAGTCAAGCAACAAAAAGGCAAATCATCTCAAAGTCATCAAGTCAATATCATACACATTGTCAAAATGATCAACCTATGTCCTACGCAAGATATGTCTTTCTTGTCAACAGACGTCATCAAATTTTCATAGTCTCATGTAGCTTGTCACTTCAATGTCATCAGGCTTCAACATCTTATACAGCACTTGTCTTTCTAAAACCAGGCTTTATCATGCCTTATATAGAAGTCACCAAGTCGAAACCAAACTCAATGTCTTATGCGGTATGTGTCATCTCTCACATTACGCTATGTCAAACATCAAACATCAAACAATCCCACAAGATCAAGTTTTGGCAAATACATTTATTTGGCTTTATGACTTTATATCTTATTTTGTCTTATCTTTTTATCCATTTGTGAATTAGTCTAGTTACTAGCTTTCTCAAGGATGTCCCTTGAAGGATTTAGAGAAGCAAGGATGTCTCAGGACTCTTTTTCTTTGGCTGCTATCTGTCAACTGTCTTTTTAAACATTGATTTTTGAGTCATGTTACTAGTTTCCTCCAAGATGTCCTATCAAGGATTTAGAGGAGCAATGACATCTCATGACCCATCTTTTATTTGTCTGTTGTCTGTGGTTTGTCTCAACAAAACAACTGGGGCAATACTGTCCTTAGTATGAGTTAAGACACTCCTTGTCTGTGACTTTCTATTTTTCATAGATGGATGACTTTGTACACTATGATTTATCTCATATCATAGTGTGTACTATCCATTTGTGTCATGTCCCACCCAATGATGATAACAAGCAAGCATAGCATATTTTGGCAATATGTCAAAGATAATATCATTTTCTCAATCAATCATCCTTAACTATTTCATTACTAACATTCTCAGTTCATTTCATCCTAACATTTCTCTTCTTCAACATAATGAAAAAGTCCTGTGACAAAATTAAAACATTAGATTATTTGCATATGCATACATTCTATAAGCATTTCATATAGTTACATTGCATTTCACACATATAGGAACATTAACATCTTCATTGCATACATCAGAAATCATGACATAATAGGCATTTCATCATCATAGCATATATAATGTAAACATTGCATGAACATATCACCATCACATATAAATAAACATCATATAGAACATTGCATTCATTATCATAAGTAAATTACAACATCAATAACATCATTATTAAATGCATAATTCATAACATGTAGAAAAATTCATTCATAACACATGTATATACATCATCTAGGAAACATAATCATGTAGAAATAATGTATCATCCATAACATAGAACTGCATATCATATAGAAGCTGCCAAAATCATATATATATATATATATATATATATATATCGCTCAAAAATAGTGTGTCATAGTACAATGTTTGCATGTAACCATAAATATAACATGAGCTCACAGGCTCTCTGATTAAAATACAATGTATATATATGTAACCCTATCATTGTGTCCCACTACCACTATTGTCACGTGGTGAAGGTGGTCAGAAAATCCTCGAAGGTGCTCTCTATGAGGTGGAATGCCTCTCATATGGTCCTGCCCTTGATGGTCCTACCACCCCCTTAGTGCTTTGTGTCCTCTGACTCCTACTTTGTGACCTCTGACTCCGCACCTCTAAAAACCTAGGAGCCCATCTCTCTGTTGGTACAACTGCCTCATATAAGTCCCTGTAATAGGTGGCTCTCTCAACTAATCTGACCAACTCTCATACCATGCCATCAAATGAGGACCCACTACAAAGGCATCTAACCTCCGTGAACTACTGCTCTATCTCATGTCTCCATGCTATAGTATGATCTCTCTCCATAAGTGCACTGTCCCTCTCTATACGAGCACTCTCCCTCTCTACATATGCATTGTCCCTCTCTATACGAGCAATGTCCCTCTCTACATATGCATTGTCCCTCTCTGTGTAGGCACTGTCTCTCTCTAGCCTCATCGCATCAAACTCTACTATCATAAGTCCGAGTCTCTCCTCTAAAGCCTCCCTCTCACCATCCCTAGGAGCATCCTCCTCCTGTCTCCCCTCCACAATCCGATATCTGAGCTCTCTCTCTTGATCCTCCATCGGTGCATTCTCCTCAACATCCTCCTCAACATCATCCTCCACATCATCCTCTCTGTATCCTACCAAAACACCTAGAGGGTTTATAGCCATAGCCACATCTAAATCCTTTGCAACATCCTCTACTCCAACATCTACCTCTGCACGCTCCTCAACCACTACCTCCTCTATAGCATGCTCATCCCCAGCCTATACATCCACTCCACCTCTGATGTCCAACATCGATACATCCTTTCCAACTGCCTCACAGATACGTGATAGTGCACCTACCCGACCCCCTCTTCGTCCTCTCCATCCTCGTCTACCACCTCTACCATCACCATCTCTCCCACCAACTCTCCTAACTCTAGCACCTCCACCTCTCTGTCATCCTCTAGGTCATGTGCCTCATCTCTCAATAGGTGTCGGCTGATCTAGATCCGTATAAGGAATAGGTCGATGCTCTACCCACCATATGTCATACGCAGCAGTAGTCCATGGGTCTGTTGCTCCATCTCTCCAACCCCACTGTACTAGTTGTAATGCATGCATCTTTGCCTCAGTAGTAGCTACTAGAATCATAGGCCCCCAATATAGAACCTCTTTGGATGATCGAGCAAACTCTGCTTTACTCCGAGGCTCATCCTGAACCTCACCAAACTGTCTTAGAACTCTTTCTGGCAAGTGTCGCTCAATGATATGAACACTAGAAACAATCCTCCCACTAAGGTACTATGTCTGTCTACAGAATACCAAATGTACCACCTCATCCACCCACTCCTCACAATCCATGTAAGGTCTCCATGTAAACTAATCAAGAATATCTAGTGCATGTCTCCAATACCCTGTGTCTCCAACATGTGTCTGAGTAATGTGTCCTGTATATCGAAACACATAAGGGTATCTCTTTGGTCTCTCTACGGTAACTGGAGGATGAAAAACAGCTATCCTCTCCCAACCCCATACCATCAGTAGTGTATTCCCACAGCTCAATGACTATGCATCTCTGTAAGCAATGTCGTGAAGGTGACAGTATAACATCCCAAGCAGACATGGACCCCATGCATATTTAGTCTCACTCTCTAACATGCCAACCAACATAGCACCCCATCCCACTGGAAATCCGTGACCCCGTCTATCTGGAAGAACTATCCCCCCAATCAATGTACATAAAATACAGTCAATCTGATCGTATCTATCTGCTAATACTGGCCATCTGATCTCATAGTGCTCAATGTTGAGCCTACTGATATCATCGACCTGATAAAACCTTGCCAACTCGGTCAATCCACGCTAGGTATCATACATAACCCACTCTCCTCTAATAGGCAATCTCAAGATCCTGTACACATCCTCTAATGTGACAATGGCCTCCCCAGTTAGTAAATGAAAGGACTATGTCTCTGAATGCCATCGCTCACATAATGCCATCAACATCCCCCTGTTTGCCCGAACAGTGGGCATCAACAAATAGTAGCATAGACCCAGTCTCCATAGAAGCCAAATCTCTACACTCGTCAAACAATCTCTGAGATTGAATGTGTCTGGACATGACTCCCACGTATATATAGGATCTAGAACCACCTGCATTTAACCATGATGTCAAGAATTTTCAAGTTTTCCTTAGAATTTATTTTTGAAAATTTTACCAGTCAAATGCGGCTCATTTTAACAGTTGCGGTGCATTTCTGCAAATGTGTTGCATAAAGCCTCACTTGTGGTGCATATTGCATATGCGTTGCATATTTCCCACACCCATTTTCAACCTACTACACATGCGGTTCACTAAACCACGTGCCTGGTGCATTTTTCACAAATGCAGTTCATTTTCATCAACCTACCCAATTACTACATAGGCGTTTCACTAATGCATATGCAGTTCATTACCCTACATGTGTCTATTCCTAATGCAGATGCGTTGCATGAATACACATGCGGTGCATTATAATTTGCATGTGTTTAATCCCTAAACTGCCTAACCTAGCCTAGGCCTGTTTTCACACATGCGTCGTTTCGTAGTCAAATGCGGCGAATACGATAGCATATGCGTCGTTCACGACGAACCGCATTTGCTAATTGATATTCAAACACCTAAAACTACGTGCAAAAATAAATTTCAAGAGTTCATTTTCAGGTACATATCGGTGGTCCTGCATCGACTGGCCGCCTGAATGTCCAGATTCGATAACCACGATGCGCAGTGTATGGAATGGGTGCCATTTTCATCAGCTAGTCAAAGCAAATCTCCTCTTTTTCTATCTCCTCTGGGTGTAAATGAATTGGGTTTAGACTTAATTCCTATTTATAGGTAGGGTTTGAAATGGCATTTCTTCTGACCTAGTCTATTGGCCGCTTAACCTTTCAACTTCAAACGACCCGTAATCGTCCGTATCAACTCCAAATTCAATTTCGTCAACTCCATAGCATTTCTGACTATCAAATTGACTTATCAAGAATATTCCTAATTTTTTTGAAACTTTCAAAAATTTGTCAATTTTCCCCGAGGGGGCATACCTTAACCTGTTTCATGCGAGGCATGATCGAGGCATATTTTCTTTGACACAACACTGTAACGACATTGTATCAAAAAGGGGCAAAGTGTAGATACCGAAAATTGGTCTAGGCCTGCGAGTACACATTTGACATAATTTTCTATAGTCTATCGTCTTGATTAAATAATGTTAATTATTTAATTAACCTTTCTAACACATATTTCCTCTATTAATTAAATACCCCTTTTTAATTAATTCATTAATTCATTATCACCCTTTTATTCAATTTGATTAGTTAAATAAATCATATTTATTTAAATATGTTGCGAACTAATTAATTATTCCCCCTTTATCTATCAATTAAATAATTTATTATTTAATTACCCCTTTATCATACTTTTCCAACTATAATTAAATATCTTTATTTAATTATTCATTTAACCTCCTTTATCTATAATTAAATATTTATTATTTAATTATTCACATTATCCTTTTCAAAAGTCAAATTAAATTTATTTAATTAAAGTCTCTTATTTCGAATGTTGAATTAAATTAACATTTAATTCATACTTACTTATTTATGTTACATTCCTCTATCATTCAGTTATCTAAGTCATTCAATCACCTTCTGACTCGAGATCTATTTTTAGTTCTCCAGTTATCTCCGGATTCAACACCTGTTTATCTCTGGGAGAAGACTCTCCGTCACAACTAGTTGATTAACTAGTTCTAACTCTTGTTTGCATTTGAATGCATTAGTCTTTGAGTTCTAACTTTGTCTTTTGCATAAAAAGTCTATTTCTTCTATTTTTGAAGATTAAGATCTTGAACTTATGTTCTAACTCATGTTCTAACTTAGTCTTCATCTTCAGTCTTTCCTAAACTCATGTTCTAACTCATGTTCGAACTCACGTTCTATCTGAGACACAACTCACATCACATGGCATTCATCAATCTCATCCGTCGATCTCTCTTTCAATCTGAGCCGATCGTTCGAAAACCCAAAATCTATAAAATGGCATGTTATTATCATTATTCCTCCTATCGAAATCATATACTTTTGAGAAGAGACTTATCTTCGATATTTTGCTTAGACACTTGACGAAGTTATACTTGCATTCAAACATAGAAATCTGAGGGCAAGAATACTAAAAAGGAAAAATGGAGAAGAACAATCAAGATAATTTGAAGGGGTGAACACATATTCGGTGAGAGCTTTCCATTAAATTGTTTAGTTTGTTTAGTTTACTTGTTCATTCTTTGTTGTTTGATTTTAGATTAGTATTAACATTGTTATTCTAGTTGTAGATTATCCATATCCATCCCATCACATTCAAAAGATCATCTTTTAATCTACTGTTACAAGAGCTAAATTGGTATGGAATATGTACAAAAATCCCCATGTCAAATGGTGTCATATTATGTAAAGTATTTAGATGAGGCTTCACCAAATAGAATACTAATAATAGAAAACCCATAGCAAGGGTCCTCCATGTGGGATTTTTTGATATCATGTAGAAAAATAATTATTCCATATATAAGTTGGAAAATACACGATGGAGAGGAAGTTGGGCCTTCTGAAAAGATTCTTTAAATGGCTTTCCATCTTTGAATTCTCTTTATGATTCTAGAATGGCAGAGGAAATATTGATCACTTCTTTGGGTGCTAAAGTAAAGGATTACTTTCAGGATTCATTAGAGCCAACGAGGAAAGTCAAATGGAGGTATTTTTCAAGCTCTCACATCCCATCTAATCAAAAACAAAAATTGGAATATATTCTAAGGGATAGAACCATTTTTAGATCATCTATGCCAGATAAAATTATCTGGGTTCCTTCTAGAATAGGAAATTATTTAGTAAAGCAGGGTTATAAAACAACTGTAAGTGGAGGGGTACACCATGAATCACAAAGAGGTTTGTCCTTTTGTTGGAACTCTAAAGGATTGCTTAAGGTGGGTTGCTTTGCTTGGTTGGCCATAAAAAATAGAATTTTAACACTTGATATATTGGCTAAGATGGGAATTTTAGATCAATTCAAAGGTGTTATGTGTGATGAAGTTCAAGAAGATTCAAATCATCTCTTCCTAGGATTTAAGTTTGCACAAATTTGTTGGGACTTGATCAAAGGAAAACATAATTGGTATTCACCCCTACCTACTACTCTTTGGGAACTCTTTGCAAGTTGGTTGGTGTTGTATAAAACCTCACTCTTCTCTGTCATTTAGTGAGTAATTCCAGCTTTAGTTATATAGAATATTTGGTGGGAGCATAATAAGTATATTTTCATAAAGGAATCTGTGTGTTGGAAAATGTGGATTAATTAAATAGTAAACTAACACACCGATAAGACATTATATTAAAGAAAACTAACTAGAAAGCATAAATGCAAACTCTAACAGCTTCTTCAAATTCATCCGATCATCCTCTATCTCCAAGGATTTGATTAAAGGTGTTGGCTCTCAGTTGTGTAAACAGCAGCTTGTTGAAATGGCAGCTTAGGAGAATGAGATTAATTGAAAATGCATGTTTATGACTATATGATTTAAACTATGAAGTTGAAATGCTATGATGCTAGAATGCTGATAATACTAGAATGCAACTATAGTAACTATGTATGAAATCTAAGATTCAAGGTGTGTCCTCAACTCATAAGAGGGTTGTATTTATAGATTTTTTTAAGGCAAAAATCTAGTTGGCGAGGATCAACGGTTGAGATTCAAACCTATTAAGATGAACGGTGAGAGATCAAGAAGTTGAGAAAAAGATGGAAGGTTGAGAGAAAGATGGGAGATGTTTCGATAATTTAAATAAATAATATTTAATTATGTGTAAGAGATGGTAAAAAGCGCTTTAATTAAATATATAAAATACTTAATTAAATATGAAAAAGAAGAAAGTTTCTAATTAAATATTTTAGAATATTTAGTTATGGAGGAAAAAAAGCTTTTAATTAAATATTTTTTAGAATATTTAATTATGTGGAAAAGAATAAAGAATTAGAAAGAAAGCGTTTAATTAAATATTGGAAATATTTAATTAAATGTGAAATGAAGAATATCATTTAAATTTAGAATTTAAACTTGTGATAATTAATATAAATAAATTGTGAAATCTATTTAATTAATTAAGAGGAAGATAGAAATAATTAAATAAACTTATTTATTTAATTAAACTAGAAGAATTGGAAAAATGAACAATATAAATAAATAATTAAATTTATTTATATGTAGATGACTTAAGAATATTAATTAAATAATTCATATTTAATTAATTAACAGGTTTGGTTAACCGTGACTATTTTTAGGTGTGTACATTTTGCCCCTCTTTGAAGTGATGTGTTTTACGCATTGCTTCAAAGAATTTTGCCCCAGAATTTTGAAATTACAGATGCTATATG
Source organism: Sequoiadendron giganteum (assembly GCA_007115665.2). Classification (NCBI taxonomy): domain Eukaryota; kingdom Viridiplantae; phylum Streptophyta; class Pinopsida; order Cupressales; family Cupressaceae; genus Sequoiadendron; species Sequoiadendron giganteum. Next base: position 220,259,261 of record CM021106.1, read on the forward strand.
CCCCCTCAAGAGATAAATCGTATGATAAAAGAATCAGAATGATTTCTGGAGGAAAATTAGTGATTTAACTCTCAAAATAGCACTCTGTTTTGCAAAAAAATTGAATATTTGCACACTTTTACCCCCTTAAAAGGTAGAAAAGGTGAAAAGTCATTGTTATTTGAACAATAACCCTTGGTAATTTTCAGAGCTCTGAGAGAGATATTTGCAATGCCGGTCCATTACGAGTGCCACAGATTCGAGCGAGCCCATCAGTATCAGAGACCAACAGTGTACGAACCTCCGGTAAGTCGACTTCATCCTCTTCGTAATTTTTTTTAATTGATTTTTGCATTTTTTTGTAATTTTTAAATTTTTCACGTCCCGGTTTAGCGCATACGAGCCATAGTATAGCGCATAGGGTAGATAAAGTCACGCATACAAAGTAGCGCATAGGGATGAAATAGTCACGCATAGCGTAGAATGGCGCATAGAATACCTGTAGTAGCGCATACAAAAATGTTGCCCGCGTAGGATGCTAGATTAGCGCATAGGGTGACTATTTTGGCGCATTTGTTTGATAGAATCGCACATAGGTGAATTAGCGCATAGAAGGTCTATTTTAGCACATAGACTAGATAGAATCATGCATTGATGGAGTTGCGCATGGCAGCTCTGTTTTAGCGCATCCATGGTGTAAAGTTGCGCATACATGGTTTAACGCATTGATGGCCTGTTTTGGCGCATCCATGGATTTTCCCCGATTTTGAAATTTTGAAAAAAATTTGATAAGTGCTTGATGATTGTTGCTAGATTAGACAACTGATTTTATGCTTTTGAATAACATCAAGAATAGATTAGCTTGATTTGAGAAACTTGTCTTTATGCTTGAAGAACAAATAAGTTTGATAAATTTGCTTTCCTGTTTGAAAGACAAATAGTAATGATAGATTTGCTTTCCCGATTGAAATTCAAATAGATAGATATTGAGTCATGTGACTATTAAATTTGTTTCCATGCAATATGAAAAAAAAATAGTAGAGATGAAATGATTGATAAATTTGCTTCCATGCGATATGAAAAACAAATACTAGAGATGATAGATAGATTTGCTTCCATGCAATATGAAAAACAAATAGTAGAAATGATTTGATTGAGTTGATTGCCTGTTGATGTACTGATGATTTTGCTTTTGTTTTACCGATTTGATTAGAGATTACTTGTTGATTGATTTATATGATTGCTTGATGATGTTGTAAAGAAGGAATTTAACCTCCATATTAGAGAGAGATTTCCTTAGACATGGGAGATGATTCCTCGACTGTCGTAGGATGATTTAGAGGTTATATACCAGTGTGGGTTGGGTCCATTGTTCAGGATCCCATATTATCGAGTCAACATGGCACTGTTGACTACATTAGCAGAGAGGTGGCATAGCGAGCATAACACCTTTCATATGCCCACAAGAGAGATGACCGTGACTCTAGAGGATGTGTATAGGATCTTGGGTATTCTGATAGTTGGGGAGCTTGTGCTCTATGATCACAAGGAGATTGGAGGGACCGATGCTTTGAAACGAGTCTTCCAGGATCCTCATGTCTCTGGATATGAGATTCCCTGGAAGGAGATGGTGGAGAGCTATGCCCCACTGCCTTCAGTGTTAGCAGGATTCATTGGTGGTTTCCTTTGTCCTGATCGTAGGGCAAAGGGACTATCAGTTAGTTGGGGTAGGATTTTGGAGGATATGCTTCTCCACCGGACCAGATATGCATGGGGATTGTCTATGCTTGCCCATCTGTATACAAAGATGGGAAGAGTCTCTCCTATGGGGTTACCCTTTTACAGATATTTGCATGGGAGAATTTTTCCATTACGCATCCCATTGTGTGGAGGGATCATCCTCTTGGATTCCCATATGTTTATGCCTACACAGGGCATCTTGTCCAGCCGAGGCTGGGCAAGTTAGAGTATTGGCGGCGCGTGTTAGATGATTTGGATACAGTCATTTGGAGGTCATATGTAGATTGTGATCCGTGGGAGGCAGATGATATAGAGTTGCCTTACTGCACCAGATCGAGGTATTTGATTGGATGCACCCCATACATCATTGAGTGGTTCCTAGTCATGCGGGTCCTGAGGCAACTTGGATTAGTACAGATGATTCCGCAAGGTATGGCACATTATGCCAGGTGTCGGGAGGATGTACGAGAGTGGGGTCCTATTATGACAATTGAGGCGGCCCAAGCAGAGTATTTGAAGTTGCAGCCAGATCAGTGGGCTATACATTCAGAGGTTACAAATGCAAGGATGAAAGACGAGTATGTGACATACTTTTACACACATCCCTTTCCAAGGTTTACTAGTCCAGAGGAGCCTGCTCCATTACTGGGAGGACCAGTTATATAGCGAGGGTGAGGGCAGGCACAGGCAGCAGTAGGGCAGCCACAGGGAGAGGCTCAGGCAGGGGTACAGGATGCAGTGGCCATGGATGTTGATAAGGAGGGAGATGAGGGGGATGACTCTGGCAGCCAGGATGACAACAGTGATGATAGTGGGGATGACCTTGGTGGTGGGGGCAGAGAACAGAGATATTTCTTTGATGTTCCCTTCAAGACGAGGCCATGGACCTCGAGAGTGGTGGACCAACTGAGTACTTCAGCTCCATGGATCATTATCAGGGCTCCCTCACAGGGATAGATTGATGCTTTGTAGGTAGAGGTTTAGACTCTAAGGAGTCAGTTGGCACAGGCTCAAGGGACGATCAGTCAACTGCAGGCATAGGTTGTACATCCACCACCTCCTGACCCACAAGTAGCTCAACTTATGGCTAAGAGGGACAACTTCCAGGAGAGATGTATAGAGGCTGAGGGGGTAGTCGAGAGACTCCTCAGATCAATTGAGAGCACCTCCATTTGGGAGGTTGTGGCAGAGGGTTTGGAGACTGCTCGGGAGGCCGAGTATTACAGGATGAGATACTTCGAGGCAGTACCACCAGAGAGGAGAAATGCCTTCACAAAGTCGGGTACTTAGTCTCGGACCCATTCACGCAGCCATTCCAGGAGTGCTACCAGGAGTGTGGGTCAGTCGATCAGATGAGAGATCAGGGCCTTAAGGAGAAGAGATCCTATGAGACCTACTACCTCAGGAGGTAGTAGTAGTCATGTGCCCCGACTAGATGCCCCTCAGTGATGAGCATTGTGACACATTCATTGTATTTGATATATCTTGTTAAAATATTTGATATCCTTGTATTCCTAGACATTTGTTTTGATGAGATTTATGAGATGCAGTGGCGATTCGATTATGCATGTGTTATGGATTATTAATGTATGCATTTTTATTTTTGCATATGCTATGTTGTGTATGATTTTCTTGATGTATGATGATGTAAATGATTTTCGTTTATTTTATGTATGATAATGTAGGATGTGTTGTGATGAAATGATTCTACCATGATGATATATGATGCGATCTAAAATGGTTTTCTTGTATAATGTATGTAATGAATGTAGGATGTGAGATGTAATGGTGAATGCTTTTAATGAGGTGAAAAATGATATGATGGAATGATGAATGATTTAAATGGAAAATTTATGATAAAATGAGATAAATGGATAAATGATATGATGATGAAGATGAATGATATGCACATGATCTCAAAAAATGATGTAATATGATAATAATGATAACGGTGTAATATGATAATAATGATAATGATGTGAAATGATAATAATGATAATGATGTGAAATGAATGATATGGATGCAATCTTATTATGAATGTATATGTATATGATAAATGATGTGAATCGAAATGAAAACGTAAATGTTAATGATATGATTCAATAATGAATGATTTATGCACATGATATGAATATGATGAACTAACAATGAAATGATGATGCAAAATGTAAATGCAATAATAATGATACCCTAAATGAGTGTTGGTGAAACGATATAAATGATAATGGAATGAGATGTAATAAATGCCCAGGTGTACTCAATCATTGTCTGAAAAGATATCCAAGAATTTGGCCAACCCTCAAAAATCTATTTAAACAGCCCTCAAAATGCAAATGAATTATGTAGTCCTAGAATGCAGTAATGAACTATTCTCCTTGTTGCCATTTCATGCTATGCTTGATTTTTATCATTGAGCCTTTTGATATGTTGAAAGTTAGTACAAGCATCAAAGGGTATGTTAGCACCAATGATGACCTGAGTGTTTTCTTCATGATGTTTGATATAGCAAGTGAATACAAGCATCGAGGTATAATTGAACCAAGATGACCTAAGTATTGCTTGCATAAATAGAAAAAAGTTAACCATTTTCCTATGCAAATTCTGAAATGTCATCAATGATACATTGCAAACCATATCTCATGATAAATTTCCACAATACTAATGATTAGCTTATAGACAGCAAGCAAAGAAAAATCATAATTCTTCCTTGTGATTCTAGTTCAGTACATCATCGAATCACTCCAAAGACATGACATCATCAAATATCAAAACAACAATTGCAACTTATTGCTTTAAGTTTATCATACATTTTATTCAGATTAAGATCATCCAATTTGTCCATCTATCAAAACAGTCATGCAGCCTCATTGTAATTGGACGAGTTTGTTGTTTCTTGATATTCTGATTCTAGACACATGTTGTCGTTTGCCCAAAAAGCTTCAAGAAGCGAATTGCCCCCTAGTGACCTTGTACTTTGACTCTCACTAGACACAACTACTGCTAAGGATAATCATAATTCATTAAGCCATGATGAGGTCCTTGTCGTTTCAAGGAGGTTATAGGATGTGAATTGTGATGGCAAGGCATGTGTGTGATGCCAATGAAAATATGGATATGTAGAATGAATCCCAATAAATCAGAGAGCCAAACAAAATCACAAACAATGCCTGTTTGCCAAGTTTTCACCATTTATTTTTATTGCACCTTTTCTTGATTTTATGATTTTTTTTGCTATTAAACCAAGACACCTGTATGCCAGGTTTTCATCAAGGCAACAATTTTTTTCTTTTATTTTGATTTTTTTTGTATTTTTGCTCTTTTTGATTTTTTTTGTATTTTTTTCAGGACTTTTTATATTGTTTTTGATATTTTCTCAAGTATAAAGCTTCTTCAGATGAATGTTGTTGGTTGGATCTTCAAACAAGTCCCTTTTTGCTATTGACAGCTTATATGCCCCCGATCTATATGTTGCAATGATAACGAACAGGCCGAGCCAATAGGTTTGAACTTTCCTTTCTTTTCCTGATCTTGCTGATTATGAGGGTTTTCTTTGAGAACCAAATCACCCACTTGAAAAGATCATGGTTTGACTTGGTGATTGTAGCTATGGGACATAACTTGCTGATATCCCTTCAAGTGATTAACTGCAACTTGACGTCGTTCATCAAGAAGTTTCAGCTCTTGCAACCTTGATACTTTGTAGTCTTCATCGTTGATTAACCCCTTTAGTGACACTCGAAGTGAGGGAATCTTGACTTCTAGTGGTAAAATAGCTTCTGCTCCGTAGACCAAACCATAAAGGCTGCTCCTATTGGTGTGCGAATACTTGTTCTGTATGCCCATAATGTTGGATTTAATTGGACATGCTAATCACGACCTGCTTCATCTACTGTTTTCTTCAAAATATTTAGAATTGTTTTATTTGAAGCTTCAGCTTGACCATTCACTTGTGGATAATAAGGCATAGAGAACCTATGTTGGATGTGAAATCGTTCACATAGCTCATCAACATCCTAATTTTTAAAGAGTCTTCCATTGTCTGTGATAATGGAGTTGGGAATACCATATCAGCAGATGATATAGTTCAAAATGAATGAAGAGATTTGTTTGCCAGTAACAGTTGTCAAGGAAACAACTTCAATCCATTTAGTCATATATTCAGTGGTTGTAATGATGAATTTATGTCCATTTGAAGATGATGGGTGTATCTTGCCAACCAAATCCAATCCCCATTGAGCGAAAGGCCATGTTGTGGTGAAAGGTTGTAATTCCTGAATAGGAGCATGAAAGAGATTCCCATGAATCTGGAATTTTGCACATTTCTTCACAAAGATGAATGAGTCCTTCTCCATGGTCAGCCAGTAGTAACCTAATCTCACAAGTTTATTTGTTAAGGTTAATCCACTTGAGTGTGTCCCACAAATTCCACCATGTACCTCTTGTAAGGCCTTTTCTAATTCATCGCGTTCGAGACATCTAAGGAGGGTACCATCCAGACCACGCCGATATAAGATGTCAGCAATTAAGGTGTAACAGGATGATTGACAGATGAAATTTCATTTTCGATTCCTAGACAAGTCTAAAGGTAAAATAGTATCCTTCAGGTAAGTGTAAATTTGGCCATAGAAGGGAGAATCGAAACTGGTTAGATGGAAAATGATTTGAGTTTCAGGATTGTCATGGGCGGGAGAAAATAATTGTTCCACCAGGAAATCGTACCGTGTTTGATTTTCTGACAACTGGAGTAGAGAGGTGATTGTAGCCATGCATCTACTGCTTTATTAGCAATATGTGGAATTTGTATGAACTTGATATCAACAAAGTATTTCTTGAAATCATCCACCATTCTGTAAGGTATCAACTTGTCATCTTTAGTGTGATATTTGTCATTGATTTGATTTCTAACAAGTTGTGAATCACCAAAAACTTGAAGTTTTGTGATTTTCCAGTCTACTGCAATTCTTATGCCAATTACTAATGCCTCATACTTAGCTATGTTGTTTGTGCAAGGAAACATTAGCCAATAAGATTTTGGAATTGTATGTCCTTGAGGTGTAATAAAAAGGATCCTTGCTCTTGAACCATGTTGAGTGTAACAACCATCAAAGTAGAGTGCCCATGACTATTGGATAATTGTCGTGAATACATCGGTATCAGGAAAATTAATGTGTATTGGGTGTTCCACTAGTATTGGTGCTTCCGCTAATTGATCTGTGATTACTTGTCCCTTGATAGCTTTCCGATCCACATAATGAATATCAAATTCGCTTAGGATCATAACCCATTTAGCCAACCTGCCAATTAAGGTTGCCTTACTTAGAAGATATTTGAGTGGGTCAATCTTAGCCACAAGCTTTACTATATGAGTTAGCATGTAGTGTCGTAACTTTTGAGAAGTGAACAGCACTGCTAAGCAAGCTTTCTTAATGGTGTAATTTAGCTCATGACTTGTCAAGGTTCGACTGATGTAATAAATTGCACGCTCTTTTCCTGAACTGTCTTCCTGTGCCAATAATGCTCCTAAAAATACTTTTGTGGTAGTAATATATAATATGAGAGGCGCACCTTGTACTAGTGGAATCAATACTAGTGGATTCATGAGATATTGCTTTATCTAATCAAATTTTGCTTCACATTTGTGCTCCCACTTAAATGGAACATTCTTGTGTAAAAGGTGTGTAAATGGTAAACTCTTATCCACCAGTTGAGCAATGAATCTTCGAATGGATTGTAACCATCCTTGCAAAGAGTGTAGTTGACTAATGTTCTTTGGTGGTGGAATATTGAGAATCGCTTGTACCTTAGCTGGATCCACTTTAATTCCCTTTTCTGATACAATGTAACCTAGTAACTTTCCAGATTTCACTCCAAAGACACATTTCTTTGGATTAAGTCTCACTTTGAATTGTTCCATTCCTTTGAAAATTTTAGATAAGATATCTATGTGTCCTTCTCTAGTGTTAGATTTGGTGGGGAGGTCATCAATGTAATCCTCCATGAATGTATGCATCATATCATGAAAAATCATTGCAATTGCTCATTGGTATGTAGCTCTTGCATTCTTCAACCCAAATGGCATTACGTTCCAGCAATAGGTACCCCAAGGACATGTGAACACCGATTTATCCTGATCCTCTGGTGCAATCTTTATCTGGTTGTATCCTAAAAAATCCATCCATTAATGAGTACATTACATGTCCAATAGTCAAATCAACAATCATATCTATGTTTGGCAAGGGGAAGTCATCTTTGGGACATGCCTTGTTCAAATCCCTGAAATCTGTACAAATTCTAATCCTTCTATCTGGCTTTGAAACAAGTACGATATTGGAGATCCATTCTGCATAGTCCATAGACCGAATGAATCCAACGTCCAAAAGCTTCTTTAATTCCTCTTTTACCAATAATGCAACATGTGGATGCATTTTTCTGAGTTTCTATTTTACAGGTTTTGCCCCTGACATAATAGATAGATGATGCATGATGAGATTTGGATCTAATCCCAGCATATCCACATAGGACCATGCAAAACTGATTTGATTGTTCTTGAGAAATTATGTGAATCCAGGTACTTCCTCTTCTGCTAAAGATGCAGCAAGTTGCAAAACTTTGGGCTGCTTTGTAGTACCTATATTGAGTGTTGCCATTGGTTCTATTAGAATGGAAGACCTTTCTTGATAGTGTTCCAGAAGAGTGTCAAGTTTCCCATCCTCTGGCACCTTTGAAAGGTTTTCACCATTGGATAAGCTTTTTATTTTTCTCTTTTCTTGATCTAATACTACCTTTGTTAGGTTTTCACCATTAGATCTTTCTCTTATATTATTTATTTCATAGCTGAGAAACTTGGCACTTTCTTGTCGAAAACTCTGATCTTGTGATTTCTTGGTGGAACTTTTTTCTAGTTAGGATGAACAAAGAAAGTTTATGATGGTTTCGTCATTAGGAAAATTTGGGACATCAATGGGTGTGATTTGTTCCCAATCAATGAGTTTAGGATAGACCAAAGGAAATGGATCATTAGGATGAGTAAGGTCACTGGCCGTTAGGGTCATGATGCTATTGTTAACGTCATTATGGGGGAGGTCTAGGATGGTATCCTCCTATGAATGATCTGGCTCACTTTGAATCGAATCGGTCTCACTAGAGTCATGATCGCTTTGTAGAACGTAATCAAGCGGAGGCCTTGAGCTTTCCCCTTGTAAGAATGTGGGTGTGAATTTGTGTATGACATCCACCCTTTTCTTTGAGATGAAAGTATCATCAGAGAAGTTGTCCCATTCATATTCATTGGAGTCAGTGTCAGAATTGTTTGCTTGAATTCTCAGGATTGTTTCAGCTAACTCCTCTTTAGACATTCTTTGTACTACTTCTTCCTTTGTATCTTCACCATATCCTAACCCAGTTTTATCATTTGGGTGCATTGTTTTTAGTTGGACAAGTTCAACAATACCCTCTTTCCTTTTACCTATAGGGCCATTTCCTTCATAACCCATTTGTTGCATGATAGCATAACCTTTTCCATATTGTTATGTGGGTAACTTGACATGTAGTACTGATTCTTCTTCATCTTTATAGAGCCAATCAAGGATAGATCTATCTTCCATTTCATTTTCTTTGATAAATATCCCATTAAACTTGGTGATGGGAACTGAAGCTGAGGCTAAAGCTGTTGTAGCTTGTTGTATGGATGTCGATGGTTGACCATGGGATCTTGGAGATATGGGTAGATTAGAGAGAGATAAAGAATATTCTCCCACCCCATTATCTTTTAATTTTAGCTTGGTGCCAAAATTACGTATCATTTCTCGTGCTTGGTCATTGTATTTGGAGGTAGAGATGACCAAGGCCTCTCTATTATGTGGGATGAGTGTGTCTTGAGTTGCTCTTAGGTTAGAGCAAGTTTGACTGCTAATGTGATCATTAGGTATTGTTACTTCTTGTCCATCATATGGAAACTTCAAGTACTGATGATAAGTATATGGAACAACTTGCATGTCATGGATCCATGGGCGACCCAAGAGTATGTTATAAGTTAGATCTAGATCTAGAACTTGACAAAAGGTATTCTTCACAATAGGTCCCACTCTGATTGGTAACATGATAAGGCCTTTGGAAGTTCTTTCCTCATCATCATATGCCTTGACTAAAATTTTTCTTCGTGGATCTATAGATTCTTCTAAATATCCCAAAGCTAGGACCAATTTCAAAAATCAAATTTTTAATCCGGCTCCCCCATCTATTAGGACACGTCTAATGTGAGCTTTGTGAACCATGACCTCTAAGTAGAGTGATGAATTATGTGGATGGGTTATGGATGAGTCATCCTTTTCAGTAAAGGATAAACATGTGGATGAGGACAAGTGTCCCACCATGGCTTGCAATTTATTGATATCCAGATCAGGGGATACAGTTGTATCAACAAGTGCCTTTTCCAAAATGTCCTTATGCGTAGGTGACAATTTTAAAAGTTCCAAGATAGAAATTTGGGCTGATGTTTTTCATAGTTGATCAACCAAAGTGTATTGACTTGGAGGGGGAATTTTCGCTTTAGATGAGCTTCCTTTGACAATGATTTTGGCTTTTCCCCTTGTCGTAGCATTGACCTCCTGATATTCTTGCTTACCTTTGATTCGAATAGCACTGATGTGTTGATCGTCAGTATAAATATGATTGATAATGACATCATGGACATAATTAACATTCTTGCCCTTGTCACCTAAAGATTCCCCTTTTTGATAATTGGGGAGAGGATCCTTGAATGCCTGATGGTCATTACTGGCATTATGTCCTTCAACCATGATGTTATGGTTATCAATCAAATCCTAAACAATATTCTTTAACCCTTGGCAATTGTTTGTCTTATGACCTTTACACCTATGATAATCACAAAAGTGTGAGTCATTCCACGATGGTGGTTTAACTTGAGGCTCATAGTCTCTTTGTGGTGGCAATGTAATAGCGTTTTGATTCAATAACTCTTTGAGAATGGATTCCAAAGATTGGCCCAAGGGAGTGAAACTCCGTCGATTCAAAAAATATGAAGATCTGGGCATATTTGAAATTTGATTATTCCCAAAATTATTTCCAAGATTATTAGTTGTATTCCCTTGATTGAAAAAATTTCCTTGGGTACTAGAATTTCCAGCATTATTGTTACATTGAATACCTGATACATTAAGGACGGTAGGCTTCGCATTCACGTTGTTAGCATCTACTACCCCATCATTCACAACATTTTTATTTCGAGTCCAAAATTGTGACTTGTCATTGTTGTTACTATGGTTGTTGTTGTTGTTGTACGAATTTGAACCCTTTGTATCAATTTTTAGAACTCCACGCTTGATCAAAGCACCTGCAATAGTAATCGCGTTTTCAATCAATTTTTCAAATGATTGAGGATAGTGAAGGTTTAGTCTATAACTCATTTCTTGATTCAGACTATCGATAAAGATCTCCATCTTTTCTGTTTCAGGAGTAAGGCGAGAGTATCTAGCAAACACCCTTCTCCACCTTTGCAAAAACATAGTGAAAGATTCCCCTACTTTTTATTTCACCTTACAAAGATCAAGCATGTTTATCTGATGTTGGATGTTGTAGGAGTATTGTGATATAAACTTGTTTATTAACTCCTCAAAGGTTTTGATGGGGGGAGTGATCTTTGAAAGCCACTCCATGGATTGTCCACCCAGACTTCATGGAAACAATCACATTAAGTAGGTATTGTCATGAGAAAATTCTAAGCTCATATTTCAGAAATCCCTCACATGTTCAATGGGGTCAGTTTTCCCATTATACCTATCAAATTTAGGGATTTCCCAATGTTCTGGAAAAGGGGTCATTTGAAGACTCCTATCAAATGGATAAGGACATATGTCATCCAAAACATACTTCTTTGTGGTACCCCCTTGCATTTCTTTTATTTTCCCTTGTAATTCCTTGATCTGTTGAGTAAGGGCACTAAAATCATTAGGAGGAGTTTCAGGATTTTCTTTAATCCCTTCTGTGTCAAAATCAGCAGGTAACTTAGCTCCTTGATTAGCTAATGAAAGGAAATATCTTTCCTTGTTTCGTTCTAAAATCCTTTCCATAAGAGTATGGAATAGGGGATCCTGCTCTGCTTCTTGGAGCTTTTCTTCCATTATCTCTTCAGTATTTGAATTATTAAAGGGGTTCTCTTTCCTCTCACTATTATCACCCATTTTGCTTACTGTACTTTCATCTTTTTCTATGCGTTTTTGAGATCTTGTGACAATAGGCATAAGCTTTACTCCAATTCTACTATTCTTGATCAAAAGAATGAAATAGTGCAATGTTGATGGATATGAAAGTCAGGATAGAATGAAGATTCTATGACTTAAAATATTTTTAATCTTTAGCTCGTGATTCCCTAATTGGAAGGATGAAAATCCTATTTGCGGGAATTAAACCGAAGATCAAAAATAAAGATGATTTTGCACTTCATGAGGTTTGATCTTAGCTTTGTAAAAAGATGGATTTGATGAATGCCTAATGTGCTTGAGTTCTCTATTACAAAATTTGATTGGGACGAGTAGCGTACATAATTGTAGGTTGGGGAATATAAGAAGAACAAATACACTGACTGTGGTTGTGCCTTTGAGAAAGGGCTCTTCTTTGAAAGAAGGCTCGTGAGTATAAAGGTTCTACACCATAATCATCAGTGAAACCTCTAATATAGTCATGATATCAGTGAATAAAGGTCCTGTGTTCAAACAAGAACTTTCGACTTTAGTATAGAAATTTCTTCTTCTTCAATAACTTATTATAACCGAGAGATTTCTTTGGCTTTCTAATCTTCCTTTCTAGAGACTTCTTGGAAAAAGTTACCTAGGTTCGGAAAACACATGCGCCGAAATAGAGCATGAATGCGCCAAAACAGACTACTTGTGCACCAAAACAGAACCCAAATGCGCTGAAACAGAGCATGGATGCGCCGAAATAGAGCAGTGATGCACCGAAACAAAGCAGTGATGCACCGAAACAAAACAACGATGCGCCGAAACAGAGCATCGATGCGCCGAAATAGACCAGCGATGCGCTAAATTATTTGTTTAGACTTCTGAGACAAACATGTTTGGATAGTTTGATATTTTTGGATGATCTTAATCTGATTTAAATGTGAAAAACACAGCATAGAGAAGCAGACAGTTGTTTTGTTAATACTAAAATCTAAACAAAGAGTGTATGTTCTTGAGATTTTCACAAGTTTTGAACAAAATAAGAATTCCAAGCAGACTCACTCTTAGTTGTCAAATAGGTCATTATAGAAATCACAGCCCACAGCTTAAAATCACGTCGACTCACACAGCCATGTCACCCCCTAGAGGGTGCCCATGTTTTTGTCTTTTCTAGGTGCGTACTCAAGGTGACGAAAGTGGATACCAAATCCCCTAAGCAAACAATTCGTGGTGATTATATGGTGAGTGTTTTGGGGGCAGATTCTTCCCTCCCCTTGCACCGTGATTAAAATGATGTTTGGATACTGACACAGTTGGCTTTCTACACTATGGTTCATAGTCAAGGTTTCTGTTTAGCATGACAATAGATAAACTCCCTCAGGAGACCTCCCAATCTTTAGAACAAAGACTTTGGGGATGGTTATCTTTGCACACTGTCGTCGAATTGCGTACTTTCCCCAAATTCGCTTTTGATTATATTGGGTTGGAAAACCTGGCTTTGGTTGTTCCCACTTAGGTCGTTCCTCTTGGGTGAGTACTTTTTCCCACAAGAGCGGGCCCTCTAAAGAATGTAATAAAGCATAAACATTGCATGAAAATAAAAAAGGCACTCTGGTATTTTGGTCACCCAATTAAGGGGAGAGCATAGACCTATTGCCACAGACAAAGCAAACAATGTTCTTTTTATAGCACCAAATGACAATGATCTAAACTAAGTGAAGATGTTGCTTCACAGTAGACATGGGGTTCATTTTAACTGCAAAAATAGTGTGTGGTGACTACCCTAGGATTGATAGATTCCAGATTTTAAATTTTTATCCTAGGGTTGGTTCAATTTTCCTAAAAAAAATTGAAATAAATTTTTTTGTCCGCGGATGGCGTCAGAATCAAAAAATTTGTTTACAAACCCCCTGTATGCATTAGGACAGACCCCAATGCGCCAAAACAGTTACTACATGCACCAACAGATCAATCTGGGATGTGCGAGAATAGGTCGTCTATGCGTCGAAATAGTCTCCGGATGCGCCAAAATAGTCTCTGGATGCACCAAAATAGTTTGTCTATGCGCCATAAGAAAGCTCGCATGCGCCAAAGCGCAACTCCAGTCCGTCACCTATCAGAAAATTCCTGCAGTAAAAAGATTAAAACAGGGGGATGCCCCGTCGTGGGCGCCAAAAATGTGTGTTGGAAAATGTGGATTAATTAAACAGTAAACTAACACACCGATAAGACATTAGATTAAAGAAAACTAACTAGAAAGCATAAATGAAAACTCTAATAGCTTCTTCAAATTTGTCCCATCGTCCTCTATCTCCAAGGATTTGATTAAAGGTGTTGGCTCTTAGTTGTGTAAGCAGCAACTTGTTGAAATGGCAACTTAGGAGAATGAGATTAATTGAAAATGCATGTTCATGACTATATGATTTAAACTATGAAGCTGAAATGCTATGATGCTAGAATGCTGATAATACTGGAATGCAACTATAGTAACTACATATGAAATCTAAGATTCAAGGTGTGTCCTCAACTCATAAGCGGGTTGTATTTATAGATTTTTTTAAGGCAAAAATCCAGTTGGCAAGGATCAACGGTTGAGATTCAAACCTGTTAAGATGAATGGTGAGAGATCAAGAAGTTGAGAAAAAGATGGAAGGTTGAGAGAAAGATGGGAGATGTTTCGATAATTTAAATAAATAATATTTAATTATGTGTGAGAGATGGTAAAATGCGCTTTAATTAAATATATAAAATACTTAATTAAATATGAAAAAGAAGAAAGTTTCTAATTAAATATTTTTAGAATATTTAATTATGGATGAAAGAAATCTTTTAATTAAATATTTTTTAGAATATTTAATGTGGAAAAGAATAAAGAATTAGAAAGAAAGTGTTTAATTAAATATTGGAAATATATAACTAAATGTGAAATGAAGAATATCATTTAAATTTAGAATTTAAACTTGTGATAATTAATATAAATAAATTATGAAATCTATTTAATTAATTAAGAGGAAGATAACAATAATTAAATAAAATTATTTATTTAATTAAACTAGAAGAATTGGAAAAATGAACAATATAAATAAATAATTAAATTTATTTATATGTACATGACTTAAGAATATTAATTAAATAATTCATATTTAATTAATTAACAGGTTTGGTTAACCGTGACCATTTTTAGGTGTGTACAGAATCAACATCAATTGATTAGATCCTATTACAAATAGAGAAGTCAATCTCTGAGGTAACCAATGCACGAGTGCAAGAGGTCAAGCATGTTGGTTATTTTTTCATTGATTGGGATGCATCAGTAATGAAGAACTGGAAATATATTGTTCTCCCATTTAAAGGAAGTCAATTCCAACCAAGAAAATATAAAATTGATAGATCGATGGTTTCTTGGTTCCCACCTCCCTCAGGTTTTTCTGTTAAATTTTGACAGAGCTTCAAAGTGGAATCCAGGTGTTTCAAGTGCAGGTATGATAATTAGAGACAATAAGGGGTATCTCATTGGTGCAAAATCAGTTAAAATTTCTCATAGCACAAATAACACCACCAAAGCACAAGCACTTCTTTATGGACTTCAAATGGCCTTAGATTTGCAAGTTAAAAAACTTCAAATTGAAGGCGACTCATTAATAATCATCAATGCTTGCAAAGAAAGAAAATCTTTAAATTAGAGACTAGACTATGCATTGCAACATGTATGGAATTTAATGGATAATTTATCTCTTTGTAGTATAAACCATACCTATAGAGAGGGAAATAAACTAGTGGATTTATTGTCAAATATGGGGTGTGAGCAATTGTAGAATACAATTTCATATGATCGGTAGGGTGTTTTACCAGAAAGTTTGATGGACATTATTAGTTTTAAAAGTGGGATAAAATGACAAGAGGTGGCAATTTTAAATAATGTGGCTCAATTACAACCATATCCTCAATTAGTTGCAATTTCTCCATGAGATGCTTTGGCACTAGAATTTTCTTAAGTTTCCCAAGTCAAAAAGAAATAAATTGGACCTACAAGGAGAAGCAAATACAAAATTGGTAGATCAAATACTTCTTACAACAAGCCTGGTTTATGTTTGAAAGTTTTGAGTCATTAATTTTTCCCCATACTTATCAGAAAGGAAATTGTTTGGCTGACATTTTGGAAAATATGGGATGTGACAATGAATGTTTTGGTTTTCACAAGGGTCTAATATTTTGCATTCCTTCCCTAAGGTGGAAAAACTTATTTCATCAGAAAGCTTTTTGTAATTTATTTGATGGTGGTTTAGTCTTGCAAGTCACATCCTCATAGCCAGTTAGCATGGGTGTGTTGATGGAATTCCTTTGTGGATGCCACTTCCCATCTATCACATGGGCTACAAAGTGCCTCTTAGATACTAATAAGTTGTGTTATCTTGTAGGGTGCCTTTTTTATTTTGGCAATGATGTAGGAGTGAAAGACTTTCCTCAGCTGGTGGAAATAATTAAGGCAGAATAAAGTCCTTAATTCATACTTTTGAAAGGGAGTTGTTCTGCAGTCCCTTTCGATAACTTGATGGGGTTGTATCGAGGAGATAGGTTGATATCAACAGGACAAAAATGACAGTCCCTTCGACATTTTGATGGAAGCTTGTCAGAGGGAAAGATGGATATCAATGTGACCTTGAGGCTTGTCCCTTCGACATTCTAATGGACGACAAGAAACAATATCGAGGGGACAGATGGATATCGATAGGACCTAAAATGTGGTCCCTTCAATATCTTGATGGAGCTGTATCAAGGAGAAATTACGATATCAGAGTGAGTTGAAATGTGGTCCCTTCGTTATTTTGATGGAAGGTAGATCTCTTCATCAGAGGGATAGGTGGATATCAGTGGGACGTTGATGATGGTCCCTTCAACATCCTGATAGGATGCTGACATCGGTGGATGGTGAATACTGAGGTGACACATGTCTTTGTGGGCCCACACCTTTTTCTAGTGGTATCAAAGAGAAGCATAAATATCGGTGAGACCCTAAAGTGTCTTAGCCTGATATGTTGGTGTGCCTCTAATGGTGTAAAGTGCCAAAGGAAAATCACTAAGCCGCATCGAGGTGATAGGGATTTTTTAAAGAGACAATCTCAAGGATCTCTTCGATGTCATGATGTCAATTCAATAAATGGTGTAAGGAGGAATGCTTGTGGGACCCAATGAAGAAGCAAGCAACATCGAAGTGACAAAGGAATATCAGAGAAAGCTAAATTATAGTCCCTTCGATATTCCGATGGAAGCTTGTTGGGAGGAAAGGCGTATATTGATGGGACCAATAAATTTGTCCCTTCAACATAGTGAAGTCTTGGTAATAGTTGCATCATGTTTTTCTGGGTGATGCCATTACTGCATGCAACAACTCCCCAGCTACCAGATCTAATTTTTATGGCTTCAATGCCAACTTTAATGCATTCTTTGACTCCTCCAAGTGGATTTATGGCAGCCATACTCATTCATTGTTGTTGTCAAATGTATTAGTGCAGGAGGAGCAAGGAGAGAACTATGTTCAGTGTCCTTGTAGAAGTGATTGAGCTTTACATAGTATTTTTTTGGTTTCCTTCAATAGATTGTATTGTATAGGGTTTTAAAATTTGGGCAATCAGATGTAGTTTTGGTTGGCAGTTGGGTTGATAAAGATATTTCCATGTAAATCTCCAGGTTGTATAGTTCTAGCCTTCTAAAGACACTTTTGTAATTATCTAATAAATTATATCAATATAATCTACAAGCTAATAGCCTTTTGACTAAAAAAATTGATGAGAAACATATGTCTAAAGGACCTATTTGAGATATGCTTGTATACATTTTTCTTTTATAATCAATTGGAGGAATTTTAGATATAACAACTTTAATTTTGTCTAGAATAGAAAGTTACTGATACATACACAACAAACAAGGATGGCTACTTGTCCAACCATCTTAGATAGAAGGATTCTTTTCTAAAAGGATTTTTTAGGAAAGATTAGGTGATAGAGACCTAACAAGAACCACTACCTTCTTGATGGTTCTCTTGAAATAGCATAAACTTCCTTCAATTTCTAAGAATAATTTGATTATGATAAAAAGGAACATCAATGCATCTAATTGAAAGAAAAATTATAGGTTTGAGATCTATTTGTTATTATCTTTCAACACATCGATACCATACCATGATTCGAAAAGACACCAAACAAATTGAGTAGATGAGAAATTTGAGTTACATGTGACGTGATTGATCAATATTAAATCCCATAAATGTGGAATTTTGAATTCTTGATATTTTATGCAAGCAACTATAGTGGAATATGAATAATCATGTCAATATTAAATGCATTTTTTAAATACCTGAAATTTGATCCAATTTGGGACACCTAATTATCTCCAAACCTTAAATGTTTACCAAGCCACCATGAATACCCTTATGTTCCCCTTTGTTATACACTCCTAAAATTGTCTTTGTTAATTGATAGATACAATTTCAAATAGAGATAAAAGCCATTTTTGAATAGGAATTCCTATCAAGTAACAAAGACAATTTATATTAATAATCAAAAATGGCTTTTATTATTTTTTAATAATAAAAATATTTATATTAATAATTAAAAAGGTAAAAAACACAAAATTTTAGATTATGTTCCATAATCATTTGTATCCAGGATTTTTTATGTAATGCAATAAATTAAACAAAATCAGAATTTTAATACTCTCTTTTGTTTGTTATTAAAGAGTGTACATTTCAAATAATGTCATTAATGAGTGTTTGCTAATAATAAAAATTTAAACTATTACTAGTAATTTATGACATGCAAACTTGGCATAATCTACTTTATATGAAGTCTCATATGTCTTTTGTGGTAACCTTGGGGCATGGTTGTGTGGGCCTAAATTATAATTTACATTATTCTTTAACTCGTTCAAGATGTTAAGGGAATACCCTCCCAAGTTTAGTGAAGCTTGAGGAAAAAGAAGAGATTTCCCACTATTGTCACTTAGTATCTAACCATCCATTCTCTAAGGATGAACCATGTCTTTGTATTTGGGTCAACTTTGTTCTCCTTTTCTTGAAATGTCAACTCTAAGAGAGATAAACAATGGTTTTGAAAGCCAACAAAGTGGAAGACAAAGAGAATATTGCACATTCATCAATCGTGCATCTATATAGTATGAATCATGATAAATATTATGTTTTAATGTTTCACAAAAATGTATCCTAATATCATGTAAGTGAGAGCATTTAAATATTCATGATCTTTTTCAGGTCACAATTATGATGTCCAATTGATATATACACCTAAACAAGTATTTTTAAAATTCAAAAACATGTTGCAAAAAATTAAGGGAATGATTACTATTTTGAATTGTCCTCATCTTAATAGGTGATTTGAAGAATTAAATTAACTTTTTCTGTTAACATTTCTTCAATTTAGGGAAAACTGCGATGTGGGCTCTGGGCGGGAAGACTCGGGGACCTGGGTTTTTGAAATTTCGTGGTGTAGACAGAGAGGAGGGATCTGAATCTGATGACGAGGATAGTGGGGATGGGGTGCTGGTGCTTTGGACAGGATCTTCTGTGCAGGGTGTGTTGTTCCTTTGGTTGCCCTTCTATTTTTTTGAGGCGGATGCTGCTGCAAAGGTCGTGGTTCCCTCTACTGTCTTCTGGCTTTTCTTTTTCTTTCCGGCTGATGCTGCTTGTCACTCGGTCTCTCCGTTGTTGCGGTTCTTGGGTGCCTTTGTGCCTATGATAGCATGTGTTCGGGCCCCTAGCATGTATTTTCTCTTCCCCCATTCAGTGATGCTTTGCTTGGTGGTTTTTGCAGAGGTGTGTAGTTTGTGGGTAAGCTTCTTTCCTACGGCCTGCCTCTAGGCATTGGTGGTGCGGTCAGGGCTTCCTTCTTTCAGAGCTCTTGTTAAGTTTTCTTGGCAGTCTTCCTGCTCTTATTTTCCTTTTGGGATGGACTCTCATTGCCTTATGTTGGGTGCTTTTTCTCTGCTTTACTTTGGCATCCTTGCTCTTGGCTTGGGGTTTTTGGAGGTTGGTGGCCCGTTGTTTGGGGCTCTTATTAATGTTGGGTTTCTTCTTCAAGTTCCGATGGCGGTGACTGATGTTGTTTGGGTTCTTTTTGGCTCTATTCCTTCTGTCCGTTTCGACAGCCTGTGTGTGGTGGCCATGTTCCTGTTGGTCGTTTCAGTGGCCATGCTTGGTTGGTTCAGTAGCCTGGTGCTTTGTTCCTCTGTGGATGGTCTTTTGTGAGCTTTCCTCATTGGTAGCTCTGGGGTTCCCCCCATGTCTTTGGGGTTTGAGAGTCTGGTGCAGCTTGTTCTTTTTTTCTGTGGCTGCTGAGCTTCTGCATGATGGTTGGTTGGGTTGTTTCTCTTCATCCTTTGGTTTTTCCAAGTTTTTTTTATGGTTTCAGGGTGAGATCCTTACTGTGGGTAGGTGGGGGTTCGCTGCTGGGGTGAAGCAGACCGATCTATGCTTGGGGTTCCTTTCTTTTGGTCCCTTGTTGCTGAAGTTTTTCGGTGGGAGTTGTCTTGTTTGCTCCTTGCAGAATTTTTTTTGGACTGCTTAGGAGGGTTTGAGTTTAAGGGGTTCTGTTGTGGTCCGTTCTACTATTCCTACTTTCATCATGGTCCACCCTTCGGTGACTTCTGTGGTGGGGTCACTTCTTATTGAGGTGGTGTTGGTGGACTTGGTTGAAAGTAGTATTCTTCTTTTGTTGGTGGCTTTCCCTATTGAGGTGGAGAGTGGTTTGGATGGAAGGACTTGGTGGTTTTGCAATGGGATTTTTTCTCTACTTTATTGTTGGGTTTTCTTCAGGATTTTTGGAAAGCTTGTTAGGGGTTTATTGTCCCTTGCTCAAAAGTTCTTCTTCTCTCCTAAGGTTTTCGAGATTAGATGGTGTTGGGTGCTTGGTCTAGTCTTGGGTATGACTGTTGTTTTGGGAATGGTTGGCTTTTGTTTTCCTGTTTTAAAAGGCCTATTTTTTGAGTGGAAGTTCTAGAGTTTCTTCTTGGAGGTCAATTCCCTTTGTTTAGTATTTAAAGCTTTGAACTTTCACTAGTTTTCCCTTGCTCTTGTAGGTTGGTGTTTTTTGCATTGTCTTCCTTTCTTCATGAGGCTGTGTTTGGGGAAAGGGATCTCCTATTCTCTTTGGTCTATTTTATGTTTGATGCCAGAAACTCTCGAGTTGTTGCATGTTGTTTGCAGACCTTGGTTCAACATTTTAAGCGATTGGCTAGTGCTTGTTTTTCCCTTGCTATAGGGTGTTGTTCTCTACTCCGATCTCTTGGATTTAAGTTGGGGTTTGTAGCTTTTTTGTTTTTTGGTTCTTTGCTTAGGTCAAAAGCTTTGGTTGTTAATGGTCCTACCCCACCTCACTCCTCATGAGTCTTGTTTTTAGAGGTCTCTCTTTTTGGAATCCTCCTCTCTTCTGCCTTGATGGTTGCTTTGTAATGGGTATTGGCCCTTCCAATTTTATCATAATCAAAACAATTCTTCAATTTAAATTATATTTTTTAAATGATTTGTTTACAAAATCCATATTATTTCATTTTAAAATGATTGTTATATTTTTTTGCATAACATTATAGCAAATAGTGGTTTTATTTAATTGCCTAATAAAAAACATGAAATGGAAGAAATAAAGTTGTATATGATGTACGACATCATATTTTGGAGGAATTGAATTTTTTTAAAATTTCAAAGAAAAAACTTGTGGATCTTCTATTAATTCCATGTGCTTGATGTAATTCATCAATATAATATAGAAAAATAATTTCAATAAATCTAGAAAAAATTCATGAATTGAGTTGGTTTGAATCGCATGATCAAGTATTAGAGTGTAACTCCACATTATTTATAGTGAATGAAAATGAGTGTTTTAATACAATATAAACAAAATAATATATAGGAGAGAGAGAATGTTGACATCACAATTGGAAAACTTTTCTAGTTTACTATTAATACAAGCTGAACAAACATGAGAGTATTTTAAGGTTTGAAATATTGCTAACATAGGATAGTTCATGCATCAACACATAGAAGGAGAAGGTATTTAAAAACTAAATTATCAATATGTTATCAAATAGTTGTCAAAATATTTTATAAATAATTGATTTAAATCATTTTCAACACTTGGCACATTGGATATTATTTGGAATTTAACACCTTCAACATCTTATTCACTTTGGTTATATTGATTTATGCTCATGTTGAAATGTATAAGGCCTATGATAAAACCTTAATTACAAGGTTTGGTTCATAGTGAAACATGTGAATAATACTAATAATAATAATTATTGGCTTGAATTCTCACTCTCATCTCATTCAACAATAGAGGTTGGGGGTCATGGGGATCCTCCTCATAAATCCCTTGTATAGTCATCTTGTAATAGTTTATGTAATTTGCAAGCTTTCTATTAGATGCCTCTTTCAACTATCACTTATCACAACTATGGGGAAAGTGGAGGGGAACCATATTACACTACTATGCCCTTGAGGTTTGATAGATCTTTGTATATCATGGAGGTCCTCAACAAGTCCCAAACATAACGAAAGATTCAAAACAATTCATTGTTTCAAACATTTTTGAAGGTTATTGCTTGCAAGTGTAGTATCCAATGACCTTACAATTGATGTATGGATTTGTTTATTGCCATCATTTTGCCCTTAGTATACATTTTCCCAATATTGTTTTTACTTAGTGCTAAATTAAGTCTTATTGAAATAAAATATAGATTATTGTAAGATAATTGGCTAGTAGGACTTTTTTAGTGGAATTTAAAGATCAAAATTTTTAATCTATAAATGTTGTCTCGTGCAAAAGAATATTATCCACTTGTTGAAATTTTTTATTTCATTCAGAAAGGATTATTCTTAATACAACAAAGCCTTTTGAATTGGCATGTATCCTTATTCCTTGGAAGCAAACAAACACAATATACTTCTTAGTAGAACTCTGTGTGTGTGTGTGTGTTGGTAGTGTTTTGTTCAATTCATATGCCCATAGATTATATTTATAATAATTATGGAGTTTGTGACTAAATACTAAGTAATTTGTGTGAGTTGACATTGTTTTACATAATCTCAATTTAGACATGATAGAAACTTTAGATTTGGTTGGTAAAAAGAAATCGAAATATATTAAAATATACAAATATTAAAATTTATGTAACCATTAAGATGATTTCAATGTAAAATTAAATATTTTGAGCATTCATTTAATTTTATTTGAAGGTTTTACTTTCAATGTCAAAACAAATATTTTGGATTGTTGATTTTTTTTTTTGGCTACAAAAATGACAATTAATTCATCTTTCCTATGTATTGAAGGTCTTAAATGCACAAATTCCTTTTGTCCATTTAGTGCTCTCTCCAACTATCATAGAACATGTTGCATCGTCCAAAATTTGTTTAAATACATTTCAATTCATTGATTGTGTAGAAGATGAATACAAGTGGCCAAACACAATTGAAGAATTTGAGGTTGAGAAACAAACAACAATATGTCTGCATTCATAAATGCTTTAGTTTTTCATACCTCTAACGTAACTAAATCAATTGCATTTTCTTCTCTTCTTATAGTAAGATATGAATACACAATTCTCTTAATATTAAATCTTTAATTTTATTTTCCCCACTTATATATAACACTTAGATTATTAGAATAGTCCAATCAACCTATGTAAAAGAAAATATAATTCATTATATTCGTAAATAGCGTATTAATAAAATAACTTACAAATAGTATAGCTAAATAAGGCCTTATGAAAATTACTTCAATATATTCCCAAAATTTGAGCGTTGGTCTTAACAAATAAATAAACTAGAAAAAAGTCACAGAGCTAACTACTTTATATACCACATAAAATAGACTTGTCTCTAATATGCTAGTATACTCCCTTAATAGTGTTAAAGGAGGCCATCTATGGCTCATTTTTAGGGGCATTTTCTTTATTATTGTGGATGCCAACATATTCCTTTAGAAATTCATCTGCATATATATGTCAATGCCATTTGATGTTTACTCCTAGTTAGGTGTTAGTAGTTATCTCACCATTGATTTTTCTATGCACTTATTCTTGGATTACATCCTCAGTCATACATTATGTTCCTAAAAGTCCTATTTTAACGAGGCAACAACCCATTGTTAGTTGTTAAAGGGTAATAACTTTTTATGGAGCTTTAATCATCACTCAATAATGCATTTAGAGAAACAATATTGGTTAACAATCTATTTTAAAATCACAGCCTCTCAAGGAAACAATTTTAGATGGTACAATAGGAGAACAATGATATATTAATGTCGAGATATTATACATATTTTTGCTTGATGGCCAATGTCTTGGTAATTAGATCAAGGGCCCTCAAGTTTTTGATTGTAAGGATATCCACATTGTGGTTTCTAGAGATAAATCCAAAAAAGCAAATGGAAATGTTGAAGAAGCCTACCAACCTGACATCAAAAAGGAATTGGAGCGTGATTGAAGGAGCCTTTCCACAATTGCCAAACTACCTCTCACAAGGCTCATGCAATATGATCCTAAGAAAAACTAAGCTAAGCATACATACTATAGTACATGATGAAAATCTAACACAGTCGAATTTATTAATTTATGGCTAATAATAAAAAATAAGTTCCTTTTTCTCTGCTGCATTGCTCCTATAAAATATACTTCGGCCATAAAAAATCCTTTTAAATTAGATTTCTCGGTTTTCTCTTCTTTTCAACTTAGATTCCTTAGTTTTTTCTTCCTTTTCACACTTTCTAGCCTGCCTTTACCTGAAAGATCTGTTCCATCAACCTCTCAGTGTTACCCATTGAATTTGTAGATCTAAAACCCCAAATTAAATGACAGAGCCCTGAAAAAATGTTTTCTGCAGTGCCACAAACCTTTATTTTCCAAACAAACAAAGCCTTCATTTAACAGATAAAACACAATTGTTTTAGAATGATATAAAACACAACAAAAATGGCCGCACACAGATTCCCAAAAAAACACACTGAAACCATGGAAGTGACTTACCTCAAAATTCTGCACAAATTGTGTCGGGCTGTCAACGATGCCGAAGAGAGAAAATGGACAAAGTTTGCAGGAAAAATATTGCAGAACCAAAACCAATCTAAAAATATTAAGATATGTTGGATATAATAAGTGAAAAGGAAATCTAAAAATATCCAAGGTTTAAGAGTCGCTCGATTCTTGAGCTGGAGACGAGATTTTTCCAACAGTTTAAACGAAAATATTGGTTGTGTATTAAAATTTGATTTGATCGCAGATTTAGAGAACGGATATGTTTCAGAGATCTGATTTCATCTTATTTGAGAGTATTTACTGCAAATATATTATACATTGTATCTTTTGAGCGCATTTTATCTCCCAGCGTCTAAGGCCTATTTTCTCACGAGGTTTACCGATAATGAGATAGATTTACCGGCATGAGACTTGTTTCCGAGGAAACCTAACACAACATATAGCTTATCGGCTAAATAAGATTTGGACTTCCCCAAAGCATTGAAATCCAAGATCCACCTGACTAGGCTGTTGGGATGTGAAGTCCTGGGAAAACAGATTTTTGTTCCAATGTAACTAAGATTAGGTGATGCTCCATGATACTTGCCTGAAAATACGTCAACATAAACTATCTAATATTGGTTTTCTCCTATCAATCAAATGTAAACAAAATCAGTTCCAACGTAAACATTTTCTGGTAATGTTTCGTTGTGCAAGTTTGTTATGCAAGGCTAGAAATATGTCCAAAATAAACTTAGCATATGGTTGCAAAGTCCATTATATATTGGACTGCTTGTATTGCAAAACGTGAGTGCTGTAATTAATAAAAAGATTTTCTCTTGCTTTCGTGTGGATGTAGGCACATTGCCGAACAACGTTAAATACTTTGTTTTATTTTCATTTTATTTTTGTTGTTGTGTTTCTAATTTCTTGCATAATAATTATATGAAGAATTGTTTATGTTAGCTGCAAATTTTAACAACTGGTATCAGAGCACAGGGAGCACAGGAAGCACAAAGAAGAAATTTGAAGACTCAGTGGCAGCAGGTGTTGGCAATAATCATTTAGCAAAAGCAATTGAAGAGCTTGTAAATATTGGAGCCTGAGTTTAAAAGTCAAGATGCCAAAGAGAAATTTGGATTAGAGTCAAAGGAGAAACAATTGCAGAAAGCATGGATTGTAAATTTTTTCTGTGTATTGCAAATATGAATTTAAGTATTTAATTGCAATCATTATAATTTTAATTTGATCTGTTTATTGAAATGGAGGAGACAGACAAATGGAGAATTGAAAAATTCTCAAGCCAAAACTTCGGAATGTGGAAATTGCAACTGAAAGCTCTTCTCATTCAAAAGGACCTTTCAATTACTTTGGAAGGAAAAACTAAAAAGCCAACCAGCATGAAGGATGAAGATTGGGATAAAATGGATCAGAAGGCTGTAGCTACAATTATTCTTTCATTATCCAGTAATGTTTTGTTCAATGTTTCAACACAAACGACAGCACAAGGACTTTGGGATCGTCTATCAGAGTTGTATGAGAGACCTTCTGCATCAAACAAGGTATTTTTAATGAAGAAATTGTATAATTTAAAAATGCAAGAAGGTGGTTTTGTCACAAATCATCTAAATGAGTTTAATACCTTGGTTAGTCAGTTGTCTTCAGTAAAAATTATAGTAGAGGATGAGATAAAGGCCATCTTGTTGTTATGTTCATTGCTTGATAGCTGGGAAGGAGTTGTTATGGCTGTTAGTAACTCCACAGCTAGCCCAAAAGGCGTGCTAAAATTTGATGATGTTGTAGGAGTTCTTCTCAATGAGGATATGAGAAGAAAAAATCGAAGTAATTCATCAGGTGTTGCTTTAATAACTGGCCACAGAGGAAGAACACAACAACGAGGCAAGGATAACCAAAGGAAAAGATCAAAATCTACTAAGAGATCCCAATCTAGAGGCAGAAAAGATGTCTGTTGGCATTGCGGAAAAGAGGGCCACGTGAAGAAAAATTGTTGGACCCTCCAAAACAAAAAGAAGGCTAAAAATCAACCTAAAGATAATGAGGTAAATACAACTTCTGAAGAAGATGTTGATGCTCTTATTTTATCTTCAAGTGATGTTGTTGCAGATGTTTGGATACTTGACTCAGGAGCATCGTTTCATGCAACATTTTCAAGAGATTGTTTTAGAAATTACCAAGCTGGTAATTTTGGTAAGGTTTATCTCGGTGATGATGAACCTTGCAGTATCATTGGAAAAGGAGATGTTCTATTGAAGATGAAGAATGGTAACAGTTGGTTGTTGAAAGATGTTAGACATGTTCCTCAACTCAGAAGGAACCTGATTTCAGCTGGACAATTAGATGCTCTTGGATATAATGTTACGTTTGGAGCAGGAGCATGGAAGGTAACAAAAGGAGCGTTGGTCATAGCGAGAGGAAGAAAATCTGGTACATTGTATGTACTAGAGGGTCAGATTGAAGTGGGAGCTACACTGGCAGTAGCAGATAGCACAACAGAGCTTTGGCATAAAAGGCTCGGACACATGAGCCAAAAGGGACTTGAGATTTTGAAGAATCAACTTCCTGGTTTGAAAGAAGTGGATATGGAGCTATGTGAACATTGCATCTACGGCAAGCAAAAGAGGACAAGATTCTCTAAAAAGGAACACAAGATGTAGACACGACCATTGGAGCTAGTGCATTCGGATGTCTTCGGCCCCACAGAGGTAGCATCTATTGGAGGTTCTGTTTATTTTGTTACTTTTTTGGATGATTGCACTAGGAAGGTTTGGGTTTATATGATGAAAAAGAAGTCTGAAGTTTTTGGTATATTTAAAACTTTCAAAGCACTTGTTGAAAACCAAACTAGTTATAAGATTAAAAGTTTTAAAACTGACAATGGAGGTGAGTATTGTTCAAAAGAATTTGATCAATACTGTGCAGAGAATGGTATTCAGAGAATCAAGATTGTTCCTCTTACACCACAAGAGAACGGTGCTACAGAGAGGTTAAATAGAACCATTATGGAACGAGCACGAAGCATGCTCTCTAATGCAGGACTGGGAAAAGAGTTCTAGGCAGAAGCAGTAAATACATCAGTGTACCTGATTAATAGAGCACCATCCACTCGACTTGAATTTGGAATTCCAGAAGAAAAATGGTTAGGTAAGAAAATTTCTTATAATCATTTGCGTGTGTTTGGATGTGAAGCTTTTGTTCATATTCCAAAAGAGAAACGAACTAAGCTTGACATGAAATCTAAAAGGTGTATCTTTATTGGATATGGAGAAAAAACATATATGGTTATAGGTTGTGGGATCCAATTACTAAGTGTGTTACACGAAGTAGAGATGTGATATTTAATGAAAAAGTAATGCCAGGTTTACAAGAAGTTAAATCACCTAAAGAGTATATTCCATTAGAAGATATCACAAATGGTAATGATATGTTTAAACAAAAGGTAATTGTAAACCAACCACAACCACCAATGCAAGTTCAAACACATGATCAACCACAAGATTTCCAAGATAATGAAGAATGTGTTAATCCAAATGGTAATACACAAGAATTGTTTCCTCCAGTTCGAAGGTCCAATAGAGAGCATAGGCCTTCAACCAGGTATAAAGATTTTATTCAATATTTATTGCTTTCTGATGAATCTAAACCTACCTCGTTTAAAGAAGCATGTGTAGATAAAGATAGCAATAAATGGATGGAAGCCATGAGAGATGAGATGGAATCTCTTAAAGGAAATCACACATGGGATCTAGTTTCACTTCCACCTAATCGAAAAGCATTACAAAATAAGTGGGTGTATAGGGTGAAGGAAGAAGCAGATGGAAAGAAGAGATTTAAAGCCAGATTGGTGGTCAAGGGATATGCTCAACAAAAGGGCATTGATTTTACAGAGATATTTTCACCAGTTGTGAAAATGACCTCTATTAGAGTGGTGTTGAGTTTAGTAGTTGTTCAGGATCTAGAGTTGGAACAACTTGATGTCAAGACAACTTTTCTTCATGGTGACTTAGAAGAAGAGTTATACATGAAGCAACCAGAAGGTTTTGAGAAAAAAGGTAAAGAAACACTTGTTTGCAAACTAAATCACAGTTTATATGGATTGAAACAAGCTCCTAGACAATGGTATCTGAAATTTGATTCTTTTATGTCTCAACAAAAAAAATTTAGATGTGAATCTGACCATTGTGTCTATTTTATGTTCTTTGATAATGGAGAATTTGTATTGCTATTGGTGTATGTTGATGATATGCTAGTTGTAGGATCTAGCATGGTTGTTGTTAACAGGTTGAAACAACAATTAGCTAAGAAATTTTCAATGAAGGATTTGGGAGCTGCAAAGAAAATCCTTGGAATGAGAATTATCAGAAACAAGAAGAAAAGGGAACTTATCTTGTCACAAGAGAAATACATTGAAAAAGTACTAGAAAGGTTTAGCATGAAGGATGCCAAGGCAGTAAGCACACCCCTAGCAGAGCATTTCAAATTATCTTCTGAGATGTGTCCCAAGACACTTGAAGAAAAAGAATACATGGCAACAGTGCCATATTCATCTGCAGTTGGGAGTTTAATGTATGCTATGGTTTGTACAAGACCAGATATTGCCCAAGTAGTGGGAGTGGTCAGTAGATACATGAGTAATCCAGGAAAAGTTCATTGGCAAGCAGTGAAATGGATTCTGAGATATCTTAAAAGCACTTCACACAATGTTTTGAGGTTTGGAGGTGAAGATGCACAATTGCATGGATATGTTGATTCGGACATGGCTGGAGATTTAGATAGAAGACGATCTACAACAAGATATGTGTTCACATTAGCAGGAGCAGCAATTAGCTGGATTTCTAGATTGCAGAAAATAGTGGCTCTTTCAACTACTGAAGCAGAGTATATTGCAATGACAGAAGGAGCAAAGGAGATGTTGTGGTTGCAGAGGTTACTATTTGAATTGGGTAATAGACAAAAGGAATTCGTATTGTATAGTGATATTAAAAGTGCCATTCACTTGGCCAAAAATGCAGCATTTCATTCACGAACGAAGCACATAGAGCTTCGATATCACTATATTCGAAGTGTTCTTGAGGAGGGTAAGCTCAAGTTGGAAAAGATACATACGAATTTGAATCCTACAGATACATTTACAAAGGTTGTTTCAAAAGAGAAGCTAGAATTTTGTACAGCTTCTCTTGGATTGGTAAGCCTATGACGATAGGCCTTGGAAAGCAAGAGATTTCTTGGAGTATGATTGTTCACAGTATTGTTTGGACTTCAAATGGGAGATTGTTGGGATGTGAAGTCCTGGGAAAATAGATTTATGTTCCAATGTAACTAAGATTAGGTGATGCTCCATGATACTTGCCTAAAAATACGTCAACATAAACTATCTAATATTGGTTTTCTCCTATCAATCAAATGTAAACAAAATCAGTTCCAACGTAAACATTTTCTGGTAATGTTTCGTTGTGCAAGTTTGTTATGCAAGGCTAGAAATATGTCCAGAATAAACTTAGCATATGGTTGCAAAGTCCATTATATATTGGACTGCTTGTATTGCAAAATGTGAGTGCTGTAATTAATAAAAAGATTTTCTCCTTCTTTCGTGTGGATGTAGACACATTGCCGAACCACGTTAAATACTTTGTTTTATTTTCATTTTATTTTTGCTGCTATGTTTCTAATTTCTTGCATAATAATTATATGAAAAATTGTTTATGTTAGCTGCAAAGTTTAACATAGACGGAGTGTAACCGCAAATCACTCGCTACAATGTGGATAAACAGCGGAGCTCTTTCCGAGTCATTTGGCGAGAAGTTCTCCGAAAAGGAGGAAGGATCAGTGCAACATAGCCCAAAGCATGAATAAAAAAGTTCTTTGCACAAAAAACGATGAATTAAAATCTGCACAAAACCTCTCTGCGAATAATAGACGGTAGAGGAAGCTTTGAATCAAAATAATCGCAAAAAAATGCACATTTCGAATTATGAAGGACAGCCTGCATTTGCCTTTTCAATGGAAATCATTATAATTCACGAGGAAAGGCCCAAAGCTTCGGCCTTTTACACATTCTTGCATTCTAAGATGGCCAATGAAAGATGTCACCGGATCAAAGCCGACCAGGGAAACTTACCTTTTGCTTAGGCTAATAAGAAGCCAAGCATTCTCCAAGATGGAAACTCGTTCGCTTATTTGCATCGGAGCCGTTCCGAGGCGAAGATAGCTGTTTTGATTCGGCTTCGCTTCTTTCGGTCGTAAGGTTAACTCCTGCCCTAGAAAAGAGAAGGAAATTATGGAGGACATCTTTGCCCTAGCAGCGGCTGTGAATGCCACCGTTAAAGTCACAGCTAACGCACCATGTTTCAAGCCTATGAAGACTACTTCGAACGGGGGATGGCAAGGCGATAACCCACTCCATTTTACCCTACCGCTGCTGATCGTTCAGATCTGTCTCGTGCTCACCATGACTCGGACCCTCGCCTTCCTGCTTAAGCCGTTGCGGCAACCGCGCGTCGTAGCAGAAATCATTGTAAGTGCCCTATCGCATCTTTAAAATTCGCTATGATTCTCTTTTTTATTGCATCAAGCTAGAAAGATGGAACTCAATCGGTTGAAATTACAGTGTCCATAGCTCGATAACTAGAAATCTATATCTAAAGATTCTGCTATATTTAGAATTTGACACAGTAATTCATAAATGAAGATTGTGATTTGATGTTTTCTGTCCCATTATTTTAGATAAATCACTGTAAGTGCCCTATCGCATCCCAGGTTCAAATCCCACTGTTACCATTTCCAACTTACATGATACCAGGTTCAAATCCCACTGTTACCATTTCCAACTTACATGATACCACAACATGTTTAGCGGTAAAGTCGGTGTTAACAATGTTCAGGATGTCTGGTTCTATTCTTTTTATTGTTATAATCATTTCTATATTCTAAATTTGGATGGCCCTAATTAACTTAATAGTCATAGCTTGTCTTCTACTTTACAATCCCCACTCAACAATTTTATCCCTATAACCATCTTAGTGGACAAGGTATCTTCACATCGCCATTACTATATTTTCTGCCACCTTTTCTTTATGAACTGGACGGGATATTCAACGCTGCTGTTACTTTACATGGACCAGTCGTGCCGACAACTGAGAATTTTCGGTCATTGCGACTTAAAATAAGTTCATAGGATTTTCTACGAGTATTTCTAAATAATTCGATGGTGTAAATGAAAAGATCCGAAGGCAAGACACATTAACATATTCTTGTTAATGGTACTAGCTTTGTGCTTTATTCCCTTTTTCACATTTAGAGTCGATCTCCTGATTTTTTATTGTCGATATTGTAAATCTGTATGTGATCTTTCAATCTAACGAGCATTCGATTGTACCATGATTCAGTCTTTTCTGTCACATATGTCTGTGGTTTTTCTTTTGGTGGAGCCTTGCATGTGTTTCTTTCTATTGTTTTCGCCATACTTGTCATGAGATACCCCGTTGGCCTATGCAACTGGTCTCGTACAACCCCTCTTCGCCACTTCTGTTTACCTCTTTTACTTTTTAAAACTATATAATTCGATTGAAATTTTGAATTGTCTCCAAGCTTTGAGCTGGAATTCTTCCCAAGTCGCTCTTTCTTTAATGAACTGTTTATTAGTTTCTCACTAACAGAAAGCAAAGAATTGATTATTTTCTAAAATATAGTATGGGGTCATAAAAATGATTGGACTTTTATTCAATTGATAAATTTTAATGTATGTATATGTTTTAAGTTTTTTTATTGTTTCCTTATGTACTACTAGTTGAGTGGGATTCGATAAGAAAAGAAAATTGTGTCTATAGTTTTTGGATTACTATTTTTTTATTATAAGAAAATTTAGTGTGATTTATTAATTTTTTGATATGGATTTGGACTCAATTCATAGATTTGCTTGGGGAAAAATTTGGAGTTGAATTCATTTTAGGATTATGAATTTTTAGTTTTTCTCATTATATTCTTGAAGTATCTATATTTAAATGGTAAACTATAAAATATTTTTTTTAATAAATAAATATAAATATCAATAATAAAAAAATTGATATATATTAATTAAATAAGAAACATATTTGATATTCATTTATAAAAATATATAAATATATATATATATTGACATTTTATATATATCTATATAAATGTAAAAATATTAATAAGAAAGATAAAAATATATTAATATTAAAATATATCATTATTTTTAAATTTATCTTTCGATTTTATTTGATTAGTCATTTTAGTTGACTAGTAAACAAGTTTTTTGATCGTAAACATAAATCTTGCAAAATACTTTCAATGAGCACACAATGACAATAGGGACAACTAGTGGTAAGCTAACAATAGAACATGCTATCGTAAGTAAAGACTATCTAACTAGTGGTAAGCTAACAATATAACATGATATCGTAAGTAAAGGCTATACAACTAAAGTGGATTATTGCAGTAAGAAGAAAAATGTAAAAATAATATAAAAGATTGTTAAAAATATGTTTATTTCTCTCAAATTTAATCAATATATTCACCCAAGTTTATCCATGATGAATCAAAAATAAAAAAATTCATTGAAAATATAAACATAATAGAAAAACCAATAATATAAATAATTTATATATTATTTTTGAAAAACTTTTATAAAAAATTCCTATTTTCAAAACATTCTTTAAAAAAATTATATAATGTTCAAAAGTCTTCAAATTTTAGAAACGTCTCCACAAAAAAAATTAAGACAAAATTATATTTTTCAATACGAAATGCAAAATCCAAAGATAATAACTATGAAAACTTATAAACAAGTGCCTATTAAGCAGCCAAATTAAAATTGAGCTAATTTGTTAACACAAATTTCACAAATTTAAGTCATCATGTACACATACACACAAAGCCATAATACACAAAGGAAAGGTAATCACTCGGAAAATACAAACAATGGGTAGAAGAATCAGCTATAAGCATGAGATCTTGTCATAAGTAACATTAATATAGCATAGGTTATCCACCTAACAATCTATAAGACGAATTTTTAAACATATAGTAAGTGGGGAAAAAGGTAAGTTAATTGGAAGTTATTAATTTAAATTTAAATTTTATATGAATATATTGATAATCGATAATTTATAAACAATTTTAAAAGGATAATTTATATTAATTTAATGTATGGAAATTTGATATAATTAAATATTATTATATTATCAAATATATTGAATTTTTTTATTATTGATATAATTAAAATTGTATATTTAATAAATTATAATATACCATTTATTTCATGTTATTAATAATAATATTAGTCGTAGTAAAAAAGATAACAAATAATAATTTTTAAATTCACAAGAAAATTGATAATTAATATATTGAAGGTTTAAAAATTGAAAGAATCTATGTAAGAAATTATTTCTCTAGCGTCAATAACAATAAGAGCATTGTAAGTAAAGACCACTAATGAGCTCCCCATTTATTGGAAGGATTAGGCTCATCTCTCCCACAATCCTAGAGCATATACAAGATGGATCCTTCTAAATGCAAGATTAGCATAAACTAATTTTTGACAGTGTGATCAAAGGTAATCCAAGGATTTCTAGGGTTGGTTATATTATTAGAAACCACAATGCGGAGATGGTGGCTTTAGTGGTAAATAAATTTCCTGAAGGGACCAACATTGAAGCTCAAGCTCAAGCTCTATTGATGGAGCTCAAGACATGCACAAGTTTGGGGCTAAAGAAGATCAACATTGAGAGAGACTCCCAAATAAGTATAAATGCAATAAGAAATAACTTGACTCCAAATTGAAAAATTGGAAATGTTTTGAAGAAGTATTGGTCTCTTCTAAATCAAATGGATTAATATAAAGTCCTCACATCTTCTAGGAATGGATGTGGAAGCTAATATGTATGCAAACATGGCATTTACCATGCCAGACAACTATTTCTATACAAATAATTTAGATAATTGGAATATTTTGGTGCCACACATTAAGAAAGGATGGAATCATTATGAATAATCAAGCTGCAAAGGAGGTATCACATGAAGTTTGAGGTGATGGCATGAAGGGATGCAATTGTAATGGTGTTATAATGATGACAAACAAATAAAATGAATCATGTATACCCATTTATCAAATATATTAGAGAAAAAATCATGGATTTGACAATGGGTCAAAGAGTGAAGAAGATGCATATTACCTTTAGGGTCAAGGTTTTGGATCACAAATAATTTTAAGATCTTTAAAACCCATTCATATATCATCCTACATGT
The DNA here is from genome assembly GCA_007115665.2 of Sequoiadendron giganteum. Classification (NCBI taxonomy): domain Eukaryota; kingdom Viridiplantae; phylum Streptophyta; class Pinopsida; order Cupressales; family Cupressaceae; genus Sequoiadendron; species Sequoiadendron giganteum. The sequence continues at coordinate 220,294,484 of CM021106.1, forward strand.
CATTCACATGGTTCTTGGTAATTCTTGTATTTCCACCACACATGATATATATGAATACAAACATTTCTTCCATGATGGTTGTTGATTTACTAGATTTTGGGGAGGAAAAACTATGTAATTAGGGGGGTAATAGAGGCTTTGGTTTTTCCATGTTGGTGTGGTGGCTTGAAGGAGGTTTTAAATATCATAATTTTGGGGCTAGCCTTTGTGATGGATAAAGGAAATTGGCCTATTATTTATAATTCATACAAAAAACTATGGGATCCCTTTGTGATTTTTGATGTGGTTCATGATGAGGATGCATGCAAATAGAAGACAAGATTAGGTGTGAAATTCTTGAAGGTTGTGGCAAAGGTGTTTGAGGAGATAGAGGTGGATTGTTCTTCTCCCTCATCTTTTGTGACTTGGTGACCGGTGAGGAGCTTATTAGTGCGAGGGGTGATGCGAGTGAAGTCATTTCTTGAAATGGTGGTACTCATAATAGACTTCAAAATTAGATGTGTTTAGTTTTCATAATATAGGTTATATAGTTTAATTTTTTGCAACAGATGTAATAAACTATATACACTTAAATATAGTAACCCAAGCTAGGATTTTCTATATGACCCTCCTCTAGAGTATCCCTCTTTCATATTTTTTGATCTACAATTTACAAGAATGGCTACACATAACATAATTCACTTATAAAAAAAGAAGATCACTAATGACCTAATCAATTCAGGTTACTTTACTTGATGAACATGTGTCAATTTTGTGTTTAATTCTTTAAAAGGACATTGATTTAATTCAATTTATTTTTCTATGTGGATTGCAAAGGGAGGTGGATTTCCAATATAATTACAGTTTTAGTGATACAAAAATGTTTCCCTTCTCTTAGAGATAAGCAACTTAATAGATGTATTGGAGGTTGAGTTGAAGGAATTATAAGGGATACATCTCATTAAACACAATAATGCAAACTTTTAGATGTATTTAATACATGCACAATAATACAATCTTTGTTTTTAATTATTTATACATTTTTGGGTGCTAGCAAGAAGTTGAGTCCACTTTTTGGTCATTTAGTGGATGTGTTTTCATTGATTTTCAGAAAATGTGATGAGGGTAAATTAAATAACAATTTATTTAATTTTTAGAAAAAAGATATAATTAGTCAAGAAGAGATAAAGGTGAAAATGAATTAATTAAATAATTAAAGTTATTTAATTAATAGAGAATATGTGACTTTAGAAAATAATTAAATAATTATTTAATTATGACAATGAAAATGAGAATTATGTCAAAAATTGAATTCACGGGCTTAAACCAATTTTTAGTGTCTATAGAAGTAACTTCCACATGTGTTCAAAGAGCTAAGCTAGGTTAAGGACTATGAAAAATATAAAAGCATTTATTCTTTACACATAGATCTTCTAAAATAGTTGCAAGATCAAGATCACTAGTGAAGACCAAGGTACTAACCCTTTCAAATTGAATTGAAGAATTGTACATGTGAATACAGAGAATAAATAAACATATTTTATAAGACAAATAAATAATTTATGAAGACAAATTAATTGTGAAAACTAAATATAATAAAACTAAATATGATTGATATAAGTAAAATTTTCAAATCAATTCAAAACTACAATCCTTTGATATATTTCATCGAAGACAAATTTAAATTATACATTCTAAAAGAAAAAATTAATAACAATATTATTATACTATCTTAAAAAAACAACTTTATGAAAAATAATGATCGAAAAGAACTTTGATTGACTGTATAAACGTTGCATCTTCAGTACAAAAAATTATCAATATTATGGCCTTTCGATCTCCCATAGAGAGGTCACCATTGATGCTTAACCAAGCAAATTTCAAACTCAGAAAATATATACGTAAGCAATTAGGGAGCTTGTTGAAAAGTGAGACCCCTTTAACGAATCCATTTCCTTTGGCGCGACTGGATCCTCTTTATGTTAGCCAAGTATTAAGGTAAAAACTTATACTTAAGTGAGTTTATGTGACCATAACATTTTCGACAATATGCAAGATACTATATAAGTTGTTAATAAGAAAAATCTCGATCCTTAGAAGGCTTATTCGGGCTGAGTCTAAAAAGGTTAAGCCTAGGTGTCGCGTATAAATCAAATCTCAAACCTTAAAAGGCTTATCAGGGTTGAGTCTAAAAGGGATGTAAAAGGGGTGTCACGTATAAATCGTGAAAAGAGCATGTTATTACATGTGAGCATTAACTACTCTCCATTTTAAATTAAAGTCGATTAAGACCTTACGAAGAAGTATTGTCCACAAAGTTCATTTTCTATGTATATAGAAAGTTTTAGGGGTTAAAATTAAAGTCAAATTGCTATACTCAAGGTAACATAATGTTCTTTTAAATAATTTGTATAAGACAACTTATGCCAAACTTGGAAGTTATCCTTCGCATAGTTCAACATATGATTTAAGAGATATATTGGTTGCAATGGGCGAATTTTTAGAAATGATGGTATTAATGCATGTGATGAGTCGTTTAGAGTGGCCTCTAGTTCTTATACTAATTGTATTTATTGGTGGTTGACTTTTGAGTGTCTTGTACAAGGTTTGATGATGTGATCATTTAGAAAATAATCCTAGAGTGAAATTTATGTTCTTTCATTAGATAATTAATAATTATTTAAAAAATTAATTTTAAAATATTTATAATAATATTAAGTTTTATCAAAGTAATTTTCTAATCTAATGATTAAAGATGGAAAATAGAATGTGTATAAAATTTCTTTTATAGAGAAAAATAAATTCACATTTTCATAAAAATTTGTTTAATACATTCAAGGAAAGAATAAGAGGTATGAAAAAAAATGTAATTGAAGGAATCTAAATCTCTTATCTGCTAGAAGTTGGAAATGTCGAAAGTCTCCACGCAAGAATTGGAAATCGGTGATAACTTTATATTTTTACAAAAAAATGTTGAACTCGAAACATAGAAAATGCAATATCCCCAATGGGATTTGCCCTAAAAAGAATATTTCTTCTATAGATCTCTTATTTATATCTTTACACCTTTTCAATTTAGTTTTTTGTTCAAACCTTAGGATTGAGTTATAATTTTTATTTTCAAAATGATAAACGATTTTAAGCATGCAATAAACATACGCCAAACATCCATAAAACTATGCCAAACATATAGATAAAATCAATTATGATAGCGACCATGAAAATCAACCATCCAAGTGCTAAACATAGGTCCAATAAATCTGATTTTTGATTAAAGAAGTCTGCTACTACAAAACTGAATATTTTGGACTAATTTTACAATGAATTCATGGGCTAAAACATGCCAAAAATATGCCTAGATTTCTAATCTACAAATCAGATCTAAAACTATGATTGTACATGCTAAATATATGTAAAATAGTCTTCAAATATCAAACCCTAGATGGGTGAATTCCTCCTTGGAAAGCACTTCGGGTTTGTTGCTCTAAATATGCAAAATCACCCTTCAAAGATGGGAAAGTCTACTCGAAAGTGGTGCTCCAAATTAAGGAAAAACCCTAATGCAATATGCTCACAAAATGTCACAACAATGCTACTCCAAATCTGATCTTCAAATATGATTATGCAATGATGCTCCAAACCTCCAAATGTATCCAATGAAGTGCAATTAGAACTCCATCACGAGTTCTCCACAAGATGAGCTAGAGTTTTGTCCAACTCACCACATTCACAACAGTTTTCATCCTTGGAATGAAGCCCAACCAAAGTTGCAGCCAAAGAGAAAAATCTCCAAAAATGAAAATAAGATGAATCATGCTCAAATGACCTCCAATTTTCTTATATTTATAGCCACCTTTCCCCTCCAAGTTTCTCCAACCTCCTTAAGGAAAAATATTTATTTATTTTATTTTTATTTTCTCCTCCAATCTTGACTAACCTCAATAAAGTATTCTTATTTTATTTTATTTATTTATATTATTTATATTTATATTATATAATATATATACAAGTGTTTAAAAACACTATTAAAATAAGGTGGATTTGGGGCAGGAAAAAGGAGACATTATAGAAAAATTATTAAAATGAAAGATGAATCACTTGGCATTAAGGTGGATGATAGCCCCCCTGCAAAAAAAAAAAAGTTTAAGAAGTGATTGATTTTTTTTTAAGAAAATAAGAAGTGAAAAAGATAACTGAAATTAATCCTTAAAGAAGTAGAGAGAATTTGAGTTACACAATTGAACAAAGTGTTATATGTATATATTTATATATACCATGTTAAAATATATTAACAAAAGACAAGTGTGATCCTAGATCATGTGAGTGTTGAGTAATCCCAAAGACCATTGAATTAGATTATACGTTGTGATCAAGTCAATATAATTCAAACTCTAAATTACACACATACATATATCTATCATAAATTGTAACTTTTTTGTTTAATTTATGTTAATTAAATCAAATGTGTATAATACATTATAATTTAATTTAGATTAATAAATGATAGATGCAAGTATGTGTATTTTGAAAGAATAAATGTTAAGTATAAAACTTTTAAATGTGATATATGAAGGTACTCATCTCTATGTTGAAAGAAGATGAATGATTCAATTGTATTGAATTATGATTTTTTTTGGATAAAAATTAGATTATGACAATTTATAGTTCACCTCAAGATTTAAGAACTTTGTTTACATTAGATCAAATTTTATATCTACATTTATAGGAATTTGTTGCACCTGTAGAAAGATCTAGCAATATGTAGATTTTTTCTTCTTGTAATGTTTCATTTGTTTATTGTTTCTCTACCTTTTTTTTATCTCGAGACTGGTGATATTTATAAATATATTTTAAGAATTTTTATTATGTCACAAGGGGATGTGTTCACCTCAGTTAACCTCAAAAAAATATATAAAAAATCTAAGAATTCAAATCTCAACAATTCAAATGATCTTAGAATGAAAGTTCAATTCTAAATTCATGTAATCAAATGAGATGCTTAGATGATAAATGAATGCAAATGAATGTCTTTAAATACAAGTGTATAACAATAAATCATGCAAGCATGTGTTTAGTTAGCAAATAATAACTACTGCAAAAGGGTGTGGATAGTGGAATTTAAACATTTGAAATTTCAAAGTCAAGTCTACATGATTGATCATGCACTTGTGAAATTTCTTGGAACACAAAAGTGTTATAATCAAGATGGAGGTGGAATACTCATCGATAAATGCATGTATAGGTATAATAAATAGACAATCAAAGTAAATCTCTCTATAAATCTATTCATATATAAAGTTGACAACAAGTGTATGGAATGGGTGCAAGTAACTCTAATAAATAGATAATGTATAGAAATGTGTGTGAAAATAGATAGAAGAAAGTGAAATGTATTAGAATATGTGAATGGGATGAAAAATAGATCTAATAATGAACCCAACATTAATAAATAATTATATTACAACCTTCCATCAAAATAAAATTAGAACTAAATAAAAATTAATATGTAAATTTCACCATCACAATTATATTATATTTTCCCTTTAAAATTTTAAAATATTCTTATATGTCATGGAAAAGCATATTCCTGTCCTCAATCTATTTTCCTTTTTGTTTAAAACTAGCGCGTGGAAAAAGTCCGATATTCCACTCAAGCGAAAATAGAAAGTGAAAATCGTGAAAATCGTACTACATATTGTATCAGAGGTCGATATCCTATCTTTTAAGGAAAATCCATTTATAAAACCGTCGCTCCTTTCTCACTGATGCGCAATAATTGATATAAATTGATATAAAATTTCAACTCAGAGCGATCTTTGGAATCAACCTAGTGTACTTCGAAGTCTGAACCATTCAATTTTCAGTGAAAGTCCGAATAATACACGTCCCTTTACTAAACATGGTTGACGACACATCTCAACTAAAATTCGTTTCGCATTTTGTCAGCATCCACGCGGCTTTTAGTTCCTCTTCTCTGGAATCCTGATATATTTTTATTAGTTTATTTTGCAAATACAGGCACTTAATGGGTGTCGTATCCCTTTAACAGCTGCTGCGAGCTTTGAATAACAACAGTCCCATTTTAAATAAATTGCAGCACAAACTATGTGTGACAACTTTACACGTTGTATGAGATGTGGCAGAAAAAGGGCATTTTTAGGCTGTGTACGAAGAGCGTTGCAGGCCAAACGGGGGCTTTTTCGTGTGATTCCTCTTTTTAATCATGGCAGACACAAATGTGTGTTCGTTCCTTTAATATTCCATAGAGGGAAATGGCATCTTAGTGTGTTGTTTATGTAGTTGTAGTTGCGATGAGATCGAATTCTGTGGAGAGGAAGGCCGAGGTGAGGAAGACTGTGATAGAGTTTGCAATGGTTCGAGCCTCCACTGCAGCGGGATGTGTCCAGCTGTTGAAAACGTCTTCCAATGGATTATGGCAAGGTGACAATCCCATACATTTTGCATTGCCCCTTCTGATACTGCAAATATTTGTCGTCCTTACCGTGACTCGAACCTTAGCGTTTCTGCTCAAGCCTCTGAGACAGCCTCGTGTCATAACAGAAATAGTTGTAAGTATCATTGACTTCTCTTCTCAATCTCGTTTTGCTAGCTGAAACAGGATGCACATTCTTTTTCTCTGTATGTAGTGAATTCAAGTAGGTACCAAGTAGTTGTGGTAGTGGTACTTGTGCGCTGACTAAAATTCTCCCAAACCTTTATAGTTTTTACCTCTTATCTTTACGAGGATGTTTTCTGGTGTTCATTAAAAGCGCTCAAATAAATGGCCGATGGAATGGATCTAGCAGTTGTTTGAGCCCCTTAGAAGTGTGGAAAAATGTCAAAAATGCTTGAACTTTCGTTTGTGAAGGACATGTCGCATCTTACAGATATTTATAGGTATAAAATAGGGTATACTGAGAGGGTAAGAAATGAAGGTATGGCAACGGTAGGGATATGAAGAAACACTAAGAAGTGGGGGAAAGAAGGCATAACACTCGGAGGGGAAGATGCATCTTTTAAAAATTTGTTTGAGAGGTAATCTTAACATCAATATTTTGAAGTACTTCTAAATTAAATGATTTATTTTTTAATAAATTAAGAAGTGTTTTATTTTAATGAATGTGCATAATTATAAACAGAAATTAAATAAATATTGTATGTGTAAAATTTTGTTGATCCAAATACATTTATTTATACTAAAATTACATCAGTATTCATATTATCATCATAGAAAACAATCACCAAATTAATATTCTCATTGTATCATGGAAAAAATCACCAAATTAATATTCTCATTGTATCATGGAAAAAATCACTTACTTGAAATCAGTTTGTTTCATTAAAAATTCTAAGTTTTTATCTATTATCTAATATCTTTTTCCTTTTTAAACAATTAATGACATTTATATTTACACATTTTGTCTTATATATTTCAAATAATTTATAAATTTTAATTAGGAATAAACTCTTAACAATATTATAATTAAATTCAAGAATAAACTCAAAATAGATCAATATTATAATAAAATATATTTTAATTATATGACTATTTGGAATTGTTAATTACAAGTTTAATGAAATTATCAGTTTAAAATAATATGATTTTTTTTGGATTAATTGATATCATAAAATTTACAGCACAATTTGATTATATAAGATTTTGAATTTCTTTCAAAAATATTTTATGGGAAAGTTTAAGGAACCCCCGTTCATAAAACCATCGCTCTGTGTGTTTAAAAAGATTATATGGTTTCTAAATTTTTCCAATCCCCATCACAATCATGCTATAACTTGCTCCCTAATAACTCGCCACCCTCAATTTAATACTGTATATAGAGACTCTGTTTACCTTCAAAAGCAGCACTATACAAAGAATCTATTGAACTTGTAAATTGAAAAACTTTTGTTCAGCCTATTTTATGAAAGTTAAATTTTGATTTGACAAATCTAAATTTCAGAAAAGCAATTCTTAATTTAGAATTCGTGGAGAATTAACCAAATGGCAACACCTAAGGTAACTAGCCTAATCCTGCCCGAATTCACTGAAATAAAATCTCCCCACAATTTCATTAAATACAAGATCGACGAGTGCGTGATAAAAAAACAGTCATTATCTTTGAAATTGAGCGGCGGAGGTGGACTTTCTTCATACAAAACGCGTGTGGTTTGATTCTCGTGAGCCCTTTTCTTCTAAACCACCGATGTCCCTCTCCGGGCGGGTGCTGGTTGGTGTGAATATTGGCTTTTCTTAGCCAAAAGATCGGCAAGTGTGACTAACCATTCAATATAAGGCATGCATATTCAGTAATTCGTTACAAATGGGCAGACTGCACTGAATTGCGTTCGAGCTTCTTCATGGTTGAGAGAAACTCGAGCAAATTTTTGAAGATAATTCTAACATCTGTTTGGAGTAATAAAATCTATGGAGCGCAGTTTAGTGCAAGCTGCTGCCACCGGGAATGATAGCACATGTTACAAGCTGATGAAGACTTCGTCTAACGGAGTATGGCAAGGCGATAATCCTATTCACTTTGGGTTCCCTCTGCTTATTCTGCAGATCTGTATTGTGCTTCTTGTTACTCGGACGGCTGCTATTTTGCTAAAGCCCTTGCGTCAGCCTCGGGTCGTAGCAGAGATCATCGTAAGGACTCTCTCATAATTATTTTCTTTTGTTTTGCTTAAGTACGATTAACTGTTGTCTTTATGGGTAAGTATACACTCTTTTTCTGTCGAATTCAATGTCTTTAGTTGGAAAACTCGTTTCCCACCGCTGTTGTTTTTTATTAAATAGGCCGGGAGAGCACAAGACTTGATTATCCCTACCCAGTTGTTTCGTGGCACACTAGTTCTGTCAAATTGATTGCGGCCATGGGCCGGTCTCTGCTAAGAGGTCAACACTGGCGTGAAAATTTATGTTTTTATTGTTGTATTTCCGTACTGATAGACCATTTAATATTAATTCCCTTGAAGGAGGCCTTATTCTCGGTGGGCCTTTTCTTCATGTTGTCTATCAAACACCTTTGAATCTTTCAATTTTGATGAATTGTTAAATATCTCTTCACATGACGAGTCAATCGAATATTTTATCAACCCTAATCATTCAGAGGAACCGTTCAAATTTTTTTTAAAGCAGTATTAGTGTTTAAACATATATTGTCTCGTCTAAACTGTCTTTGGTTGAATTTGAAATTTAGAGCATATATAGTGCATCTCTGTATAGGCTTTGTTTAATTGACTTTCTGTCTTTGTCTTCGTCGATTTATTGTTTACCTCCACGAATTTTCCTATTTCTCCATTGCGCATAAAATTACATGAAAAACTATAACTTCTAGAAACCCCTTAAAGAAAGGGGTGAGCAATCAGTGAGCAATCACTGTCGACGTTTCTGCAAACGTGGCACCCGTATGCTTAATTTGATCGCATAAAACACCGAAAGAAGCCAGCCGAATATAAACAAACTCTTCATCCTCTGAACACCCATTCTAAACTACTGCTTTTTTCTTGCACTTTTTGCCGTGTTGACCAATCTGATGGATATAAATAGATCATGACCCTTCTATGGCTGGGAATAATCTTCAGTAGAAGCCTGTCAGAGGACGCGGGTTTGAGCTGGCTGGGTATCACATGTCAGAAAGATCAAAACACCCAACCAAAAGAAAGAAATTCCAAATTGCTTGTTCCCATTATTTACTGTTAAACATGTATCAATGTTAATCCTCAACCTATTTTTTCCGTGCTTCTTAATTTGATGAAGTCAAAGAGGTAAAATTCTTTCACATTGCTTGAGTTTTGTTTGGGTAATAAACTATACGCATTGAATATGTTAACTATCAATTCTTTTGTAAAGTGAGGTTAGTATATTCGATTTATGCTGCTTAGATTTTGTTGTCTTATTTTTCTTTTAGCTTAAATTTAATATCTCTATCAACATAATTGATATATGCATTTATCTATACATCAATTTGTGGGCGCACATTTTTTATTATAATCATTCATATGGATTTTGTTTTGTGTGGTTTGCATAAATCTATTTGTTTGTGGCAACATAATGTGTTGTTATGTGAACATGTAATTTTTACATGATCTTCTATGGGAATGCGTTGCCTCCACCCCAAATTTTTGATGTTTTCGAGATTGGGGATTTTGGGGAAACGTTTCAGTTGTATTATTATTAATGTTAGTAGATAGGGGGTGTCTCCTTCAAAGAGGAGGCACTTTTTGGGTGTCCTCTTAATTTGGAGAGTTTGGGGAAATGCTAGGTCCTCAAAATCCTCAATGAATTTGTTGGTGTCCTTTCAATGTATTAAGAATTTGTAGTTGTCCTTTAGATTAAACAATTAAAAAGTGATTTATTTTAGAAAATTAGGTCTTTTACAAAAAAATTGGACCACTAACTCCAACTTTAATGGTTCATGGCCCCACTTACATCCTAACCACTTTAAAAAATTTATAAATTAAGATCCCAACCTTATTCCATGTCCCTATGGAGTTTTAACAACATTGATTAAAGTTGCAAGTTGTAATAATAAGCTGCAAGAGTGGGAGCATTAGTATAGGAAAAGTGAAGAGTGTCAACAAAAGAGAGCATCATCCAAGTCTTCATTGGTTGAGTGAGTGTATTGATAGTATGTTTGGCCAAATGAAGGCTATTATAAAAGAGGGACCCCAAATATTAGTTCTCTCATAAACGTATTTAGCCAATTATTTAGTAGAAGTGGGAGAAGCTCAACACTCCCTTGCACATGGTTTTCTATATATATTAAACCTAAAGTAGTATATTGAAAGGACTAGTAGAGTTATCCCTATGGAGGATGTTCAAGGGAAGGCAATGTTCTTGAAATCTATTCAAAAGATATACAATGTTGAAGATGATGCCACCATTCACATTAAGTGGGAAAAAATTGACACTCTTAGGGGATATCTAGAAGAGGTTGTGATAGATAGGGAGGGTATGGCATAGGACCCAATACCATGGTGGACTATACACAGGCCTTATTCTTTAACAACTACACTACTCATTCATTTGTCATCTCAAGTTTCTAGTTTCTACCTTAGTTTTTGCTATTGAATCGAGATTAATGGTCATTGTTATGTTTTCTTGTACCCTTTCCCTTTTTATTTCTTCTCATCTAATAATGTAAGAAGTTCCTCTTCTATGGAATTTTCACATGGATTGACATCGTGGTTAGGAATGCCTACAATATGATATTTGAGGTGATTAATGTCTTCACTAAGATTCTTTGTACACAAGAGGCAAATTGATCAACTCTAGAAATAAATTAGAAATGTAATGATCAATCAACCCTATAAATAAATTAGAAATGTAATGATTAATCAAACCTATAAAATAAATTACCATATTTAAAGCTCTAGACATCAAAATAAGGGTGGGCAGAGTGACATAAGAAAAAAATACCAGTGTTCCACGGAGTTTCGGGGATGGGGATGGGGGGACGATGGGGGACGCATTTCTGAGATGGGAGACAAGGGCCCTAAGTTTGGGGATGGTGGGGAGGTGGGAGGAATGAAATACATATAGTACTTGAAAAATTAGTTATAAAAAGATGTATAACAATATAATTATATAACTGTAGAAGCCTAATGAATAAGTAAAGTTAACACATGAAAACAAAAGTTTAAAGTTTAAAGTTTAAACACAATAACACATTGCAATGATATATCATTTCATTGAACTAGTGAACCACTGAACATTGAAAATCAAAATGAAAATATAGACATTGGAAAATGCAACAAGAACTAGATGTTTCATAATTTGAGTTTCATAATCATGATTCATGAATCATAATTACAATCAAGTATCACTGTATCATCAATGTTCAAACTTCAAACTTCAAAAAAAGAGTACAAAATAGTAAATACTAATAGTAAATGGCTCCAGGCTAATGACCTGATGCCTCTAGAAGTCTCCCAAAAGTTTCCTCAGAGTTTCCTTGGGTGGAGGGGATGTCTGGACGTATCCCATAAGTTTCTTAGAAGTCTCCCAGAAGTTTCCTAGAAGTCTCCTAGAAGTCTCCCAAAAGTTTCCTTGGAGTCTCCCATGCAGAAATGTCTCCCTCAAGGAGGAGATTTCGGGGGGACGGCGGAGAAATAGGGGGACAGTGAGGGCACGATGAAGGGACATTTCCTAGGCATCTCCCCATCTCAGAAACGTCCCCATCTCAAAAATGGGTGGTTTTTTCGGGGGGACATGTCCCCGTGGAACACTGAAAAATACGAAATGAAAAGAAAAAGCTTAAAAGAAGGTATGAAAATGAAATAACAACAAATGAATAAACTCAAAATCTATTGAGATCTATAAAAAATATGTAATTGGATAAGGCATATATAGAATTCTAAAAAGGAATGTAAGCCTTATGGTTGTGCATGAAAGTGATGTTCACCAAAATGTAATGAGAAATGCATACATCTTGTATAAATATTTAAATATTCTAGATAAATTGATTAAATCACAATAATAAACAAACCTAATTTAGGAGGAGCTATGACTCGAATAATGAATATATTATTTACTTACAAAATTTGTATAAATTAAATGTGATACTTAATTTGAAATATGGATGGAGGAATATATTGATGATGATGTTAGGAATTTATTTGTTGATGTTGTACAAAAATAGGGCCTTGTCAAACAAACACCTTAGAATATGTAAAATGATTTTTGTACACACAAGTTTAAATCTATGACTATGAAATTGAATATTGTGCTCATGGAAGTGAACTTGCCTCATGAAAATGAATTGAAAAAAAAATTCATTATTGATTGATGTGCCTCGACTTGTGTACCTATGTTGAAAGTGGGTTGTTGTCAAAAAACTCCATTTGAGAACACTTGACAAGAGTTTTTTCTCATTTGTCAAGCCTTCCGGGGCAATGATTTAATGACAACAACAACAAAGCACATAAATTAATAAAAATGTGCATTAGTTTAGTTCATAATGACTTGTATGAAGAGAATAGTGAAGTTCATATTTAAATTTTAGTTAAAATTTTGAGGTTTGGACTTAGATATATGCAAAAATGATTCAAATTATTTTTTACTCATAAAATTGAATTGAAGCAACAAATGAGAGATCTAGGAATTAGAATTGATTCATGATAATGAGTGATATTGAAAATGAACTAAAATGATATTATGAAATTTTATGTTAAAATATAACACTTATAAATTTCTATTGAATAAAAATTTATATCACCTTTACAATATTAAATTGTATCATAGTATCTCTCATTTATAATGATTTTTTAAAAATTTAAAAATTTATTTTATTTTTTAACAATCATCATATTAACATTCTCCGTGTAGCATCGAAAAAATCACTTGCTTGTAATCAACTTGTTTCTTTAAACTTTTTCATTTTTTTAATCTATTATCTAATATCAAATTATTTTTTGTAAACAATTAATGACATTTACACATTTTGTGCTATATATTTCAAATAATTTATAAATTTTAGTTGTAAATAAACTCTTAAAACTAGCATAATTTTTAAAACAATATTATATTAAATACAAGAATAAATTCTTGAAATAATTAAATATTATAACAAAATAGATTTCAACTATATGACTACTATGATATTGCTATGAGGATTCAACCATATAGTTTTAGGAGACAAACTCATTCACCCATGTTGCATGAATAGTAGTTCACAAGAACTCATCTCTTATGATAATGAGTGGTCCACCTAAGACTATATGACTACTTGTAATTAACTAGTATTATAAATTTTATGAGATTATCAATTTAAAATAAAATAACTATTTTTTTTTAAATAATTGATATCATAAAATTTAGAGCACAATTTGGTTGTATAAGATTTTGAAATTATTTTTAAAATATTTTATGGGAAAGTTGAAGTAACCCTCATTCATAAAATCATCGTTCTAGTGTGTTTAAAAAGCTTATGGCCTCTGAATTTTCCAATCCCAATCTCAATCATGCTATAATTTGCTCACTAGTAACTCGCCACCCTAACGCCTTGGGAATATAATACTGTATATAGAGATTTTTTACCCTCAAAAGCAGCAGAATAGAAAGATCCATTGAGCTTGAAAGTTAAATTTTGATTGGACAAATTAAATATAAATTTCAGAGCAATTCTTAATTTAGAATTCGTGGAGAATTAACCAACTGGCAACACCTAAGATTAGAAATAAAATCTCTCCGCAATTTCTTTAAATAGCAGATAGATGAAAAAGCGTATCTTTGAGTTTGAGCGGCGGAAGTGGACCTCGCGTCTGTGTGTTTTGATTCTCGTGAGCCCTTTTCTTCCAAACCACCGTTGTCCCTCTGTGGGTGGGTGCTGGTAGCTGTGAGTATTTGATTTTCTTAGCTAAAAGATCGGCAAATGTGACTAACCATTCAATATAAGGCATGCAAATTCAGTAATTCGTTACAAATGGGCAGCCTGCAGTGAAGTTGTGTTCGAGCTTCTTCATGGTAGAGCGAAATTCGTGCAATTTTTTACAGATAATTTTTTGCATGCAACCAAAGGTTTTGATATTCTCGGCCGATGGATTGTTAAACGTAATCTTTCAATTTAGTAATATGTTTCAGATGGGTAATCTGCATTAAATTGCTTTCGAGCTTCTTCGCGGTTGACCGGAGCTCGTGCAATTTGTGTATCTATTTGGGGTCACAAAATCATGCAGCGCAGTTTAGCGGCAGCTGCCGCTACCGCGAATAGTAGCACATGTTACACGCTGATGAAAACTTCATCCAACGGGGCATGGCAAGGCGATAATCCCGTTCACTTTGCGTTCCCTCTGCTCATTCTGCAGATCTGTATTGTGCTTCTTGTTACTCGGACGCTTGCTGTTTTGTTAAAGCCCTTGCGTCAGCCTCGGGTCGTAGCAGAGATCATCGTAAGGACTCTCTCATAATTTGTTTTTTTTCTGCTTAACTTCGATTAACTGTTGTCCTTTTGGGTATGTATACAGTCTTTCTCTGTCGAATTCACCGTCTTTAGTTGGAAAAATCGCATAAGAGTCCATTATCCCTCCCCAGTTGTTTTGTGGCACACTAGTTCTGTCAATTTGTGTGCGGCCATGGGCGGGTCTATGCTAAGAGGTCAACACAGGCGTGAAAATTTATATATATTTTTAATGTTGTATTTCCGTACTAATAGATATTCCCTTGAAGGCGGTGTAATTCTCGGTGGGCCTTTTCTTCTATGTTGTCTAGCTATCAAACAACTTTGAATCTTTCAATTTTGATGAATTGTTAAATATCTCTTAATATGACAGGTCAACCGAATATTTTATCAACCCTAATCATACAGAGAAACCGTTAACATTTTGTTTAAAGCAGTATTAGTGTTTAAACATATATTTCTTCTTGTCTCAACTGTCTTTGGTCGAATTAGAACATATGTAGGGTATCTCTGCATAGGCTTTGTTTAATTGACTTTCTGTCTTTGTCTTCTTCGATTTATTGTTTACCTCCACAATTTCTCCGATTTCTACGTTGAACATAAAATTACATGAAAAACTGTAACTTCTGAAAACAAATTAAAGAAAGGGGTGAGGAAACAATGAGCAGTCACTGTCGACGTTTCTGAGAACGTGGCACCCATGTGCTTAATTTGATCCCATGGAACACCGAAATAAGCCACCCGTATATAAACAATGTTTTCATCCTCTGAACACCCGTTCCAAACTACAGCTTGTTACTTTCACTTTTTACCATGTTGTCCAATCTGATGGATATGAATAGATCATGACTCCTGTATGGCTGGGAATTATCTTCAGTAGAAGCATGTCAGAGGACAAGGGTTTGAGCTGGCTGGGTATCACATATCAGAAAGATCAAAACACCCAACCAAGAAAAAGAAATTCCAAATTCCTTGTTCCCATTATTTACTATTAAACATGTACCAATCTTAATCCTCAAGCTCTTTTTTCCGTGCTTGTTGATTTGATAAAATTCATTCACATTGCTTGAGTTTTGTTTTGGCAATTATCTATCAATTCTTTTGTAACATGAGGCTATTATATTCAATTTATGCTGCTTGGATTTTGTTGTATTGTGTTTCTTTTAGCTTAAATCTAATATCTCTATCAACATAATTGATATATGTATTTACCTATACATCAACTTGTGATTGCATGTTTTTTTATTATAATTGAGCATATGGATTTTGTTTTGTGTGGTTTGAGTAAACTTGTTTGTTCGTGGCAATATAATGTTTTGTTATATGAACATGTAATTTTACATGATTTTCTATGGGAACACATCATTTCCACTATCCCAAATTCTTGATTTTTTGGGATTGGGGATTTTGGGGAAATGTTGTAAGTTGTGTTATTATTAATGTTAGTAGATAGGGGATGCCTCCATCAAAGAGGGGACATTTCCGGGGTTCCTTCTGAACTTGGAGAGTTTGGGGAAATGCTAGGTCCTAAGAATCCTCAAGGGATTTGTTGGTGTCCTTTGTTGAAGGGGACATTTCTGAGATGTCCTCTTAATTTGGAGAGTTTGGGGAAATGCTAGGTCCTCAAAATCCTCAAGAGATATGTTGGTCCTTTGAATGTATTAGAAATTTGTAGTTGTTCTTTAGATCAAACAATTAAAAATTTATTTATTTTAAAAATTATGTCTTTTAAAAAAAATTGGGCCACTAACTCTAACTTTGATGGTTCATGGCCTCACTTACTTCCTAAGCACTTTAAAAAAGATAAATTAAGATCCCAACCTCACTCCACATCCCTATCAAATTTCAACAACATTGATTAAGGTTGCAAGTTGCAATAGCAAGCTAGAAGAGTGGGAGCATTAGTATAGGAAAATTGAGAGCATCATCCAATTCTTTATTTTGGGAGCATTAGTATAGGAAGAGTGAGAGCATCAACAAAAGAGAGCATCATCCAAGTCTTCATTTTGAGTGAGTGTATTGATGTTTGGTCAAATGAAGGCTACTAGAAAAGAGAGATCCCAAATATTAATTCTCTCATAAACATATTTAGTCCATTCATAAACATATTTAGTCAATTAGTTAGTAGAGGTGGGAGAAGTTCAACACTACCTTGCACATGGTTTCCTATACATTAAACCTAAAGTGGTACATGCAAATGCCTAGTAGAGTTAGTCATATGGAGGATGTTGAAGGGAACACAATGTTCATGAAAGCAATTTAAAAGATAGACAATGTTGAAGATGCCATCACCAATCGTATTAAGGGGGGAAATTTTGACACTCTTAGGGGATATCTAGAAGAGGCTAGGATAGATAGGAAGGTTTTGGCATAGGACCTAATTCCATGGTGGACTATACATAGGCATTATTCTTTGACAACTACACTACCCATTCATTTGTTGTCCCAAGTTTCTAGTTTCTACCTTGGTTTTTGCTATTGAATCAAGATTAATGGTCATTGCTATGTTTGCTTGTGCCCTTGTCCTTTGTTATTTCTTCTCATCTTACAACGTAAGAAGTTCCTCTTCTAGGGAATTTTCACATGGATTGGCATGCCTACAATATGGTATTTGAGGTGATTGATGTCTTCATTATGTTTCTTTGTGCACAAGAGCCAAATCACTTTTCTTGATATTGGTTTCATTATGACATATTTCCAAGTGGAGTCATAGCTTCGAATAGGATGACTTCCACTCGTTGAATTCAAACATAATGTGGATTTGTATGTTATTGTATGCTAATCTGCAACACTAATAAAATAATAATAATAACATCAAAAAATCCAACAAATTGAATACAATTTTTTTTATAAAAATAATGTAAATGTATTTCAAACATAATACAATAATTAAATAATACAACAATTAAATAACAATAATATTAATTAATTTAACAAAACTAACATATTGTGTAGTGTAAACTTTTTTTTTTTAAAACGAAAAAAAACATTCACATTACTATCTATTGATCTTCTGATCAGATAGTATATTATTATCCCACTTTTTTCATTTTTATTTTTTCAGTTTACAGAAGTGCTCTCCTATGGGAAACCCACGAGGCATTTAAATGTTGCTGCAAGGAATTCTTTGTATGCAGCTTGATACGTCTATCATTCAGTATTTTAGAGGATTTTTCCTTCCACAAAGATCTATGTCTGGACACGGACTATCTTGTGGCTTAAATTGTCTTATACAACGACAGCCTCAACAAGGGCAGTTACTGTGCTGGATATACACTATCATATTTTCTTCACACAGGGATATGTCTTCCAAAAGAGAGATTTTGTAACCAATTAACAGTCATTTTGTAGCCAAAATGCATAAAAGCAGATTTAGAGCTCAACCTGCTGAAGATTTAAGTTACCCAAATTGTCCTCCGTCAAATGAAAAGGATACTAGAGGACAGCCCTATCTTTGTTTACTACAGATTCAGATTTAGAAATCTTAGATATAAAAAATCATGAATGACAGGGCAATGTGAAAATAAAGGTATATGTAGCCAAGAAGGGTTGAAGAAAACATAGAGCTAGTTTGGACTATCTTTCCTATTGCTCTACTTAACGATCAAACGGTTCAAAGTTTTTCGATTTTTAAGGTTTGAACCTGTTGTTTTGAAGATCTTATCATTCCAACAATCACCTTATTCATATACAAAAGTGTTAAATGGCTTAGTTTCAAAATAGAGGGAGCTTTGGAACAGGGTACGAACATCCATAAAAGCATAATGAATTGAAGGGAAGCCAAATAGTGGTTATGACTAAATCATCAGGCGAACTCTTAATCTGATTGAGTTCACAGGTTATCTGTGATCTGTTTTTTCTTACCTCAGAGGAGTTTCAAATTGTCAAATGCATTGAATTTTGGTCTGACTAATGATCTTTTTAATGTTTTGGATTTCATGTTGTTTTTTATTTCTTTTGCTTCTTCTTTATGACTAGTCTATGCAATACTAATGGTAGAAGTCAAAGGTAATTTTGTCTTTTCAGGAACATTACATATTTTAATTTAATCTTGTGAGAATCTACTATTCATAAGATGCCTTTGGCAATTCATGTAACTGTGATAGCTGATGGCTTTCCATGCTGATTGATGGAAGCTGAGAGTGTTATCCTTGCACTCCTATTTTTCTATCTTTTCTGCTGGCGATGCTTTTGTTATTTTTCTTGTTTAATGAAATAATCAATTGGATTTATGGATATTATAGGCTTTAATCATCATTCTTTATATATTTAGGTTAGAATTTATTGAAACATTTTTATTTGTTAATTACTGATTAGAAGAAAGTTGATATATAATTAATGCTATGAGATTTCCACAATCTATAATGTTGTCAATTTGTTGCTTCTAGATTTAGATTGTGTGAGAGTTTTCCTCTCTCTTTTCTTCTTTTTAAGCAATTTAGGTCTGCTACTAATCATAATGAATCTCCTTGAGCTCTCTATCATCCTGATGATGGATCACAGAGTGTGATCCAAAACGTTGATGATATACAATTCTCAACTTGCTACGATTCGGATTTATTTTTTGCTTCCCATATTCAGAAAACTAGCAGAGTTTTGCCCCTCTTCAATCAGCTTTAATAGCTTTTCTTTAATTTCCATGAAGCATTCTGAGAGTTGAGCATCCTCAAGATTGGCGCATTTGGCATACCTAATAACAATTTTTTTTTGTAAGTAAATATGATGTACAAATCCTGTCAGAATGAGGTGGGAGTGGAGTAGTTTGCCTTGTGTAATTATTCTCTGTTGAACGCATCCCTGAAGAAGGGAAACATATGCGGTATGTCTGCGTGGGGATATTAAGAAGCCTGTTAGCACTGTAAAGGAGGTGTGGCTTTCATTGAATCTGGTGAACATGAACATGCAATTGTGGCTCATCGTGTGCTCAATAACCACACAGGGCTCACCTCCTCTTTCCTTCTAACCATGTTAAATGATTAAAAGAACTATGACATTTCCAGTCATTTCATATGGGATGGGAATGTTTGGACAGCCGTTATCAGAATGAACATTGGATTTGATGATTTAATTTTTTCACTGTAATATCTTTTTTGATTGCCGATAGACCCTACCCCTAGGTTAGGTTTCACAATTCAAGCATCTACCTCACACATATTTTACCCAAGTAGGAATAAGTATTCTTTTCTTTTCTACATCATTTGTATGCCCAAAAAGATATGAGACATAGAAAGGAGGTTATTTTCTTGTCTATGTATGCATAGGTCAAAGAAAATGGAAGATACTCTGGTCTATTAACACATATCTAATGTCCGGTGTGAAGAATGAAGTTACCAGTTTTAGAGGAAGTAAATTTTAGAGAAAGTGTTATATGCAGCAAGTAATTATGCCTAAGAACAATATAAAGAATTCTCTATATTATATTAAGTCTGTTGAAAATCCAATTTAATCATTTTTATACATATTGTAGTTTATTTTATGAAAATCGTTGTAATATAATTGGTGCCAACTTTAAATATGATTTGCATCATTGTGTAGGTTTGTTTAAAAAAATAATAATAAAGCTGAGAGCTTCAGCCATCCAATTTCTTACTCTCGCTATGCAGTTTTTCGTGTAGAACAGAAAAATTATGTACATGTTATTCCTATATGAAAGTAATCAAAGAAAAGGAAGGGTTAATAAATATCCATTATATTTTCTATTCCTTAGCCGATTAAGCAAAATTTTGTAATGTTTATGAATATTTAACTTTCCTTCCTATTCCAATCTGTAATAAGATGGGTAATTTCTAAGAAAATAGAGTATTCTATTGTTCTTTGTTTCTGTTGGAATGATGCTCATCATATTTCAGTTTTATAAATGCATAAGGAAATCTCTGAAGTGAAATACTATTATTATTATATTCTTTGAGAAATTTAGAGGAAGAAATAAATAAATTTCCAATATGGACTATTCAACTAAAAATGTTGTTGGATCCTATTTTATTAGTCACACAGAAATCCATGTGTACATACAATTATACCCGTCTAGGTTTGCAGGCGTGACCACCTAAACATGGTATTTAACTCAGAACATTAAGTAGCATGGGCAATGACACTGTAAGGTTGAATTCTGAGTACTCTGCTCATATTTCCCTGTATATTGTTGTGCAATATATAAGCTCATATTGAAGCTCTATCTTAAGTCACGACTTGCAGTATGTAAATCTTCCAAAAACTTATAAACATTTTGAAATGCGATCATTTTCTTTCGAGTTTTATAACTTTGGTCCAATTGGCTATATTTTCTGCCCATTAGGTTTTCTCTGTTCGAATCATAATATTTTTGCAATATGATTGCATGCACATGAAGAGTGACTAGTATTTTTGAAGTTACATCTAGCTGTTGAGTGGTTGATTTATTGAATTGATTTTTTAGAGTGGTTGATTTATTGAATTGATTTTTCTAAAACCCTTTAAAGAAACATGCTCACATGGACTGTCAAGATTACAAGGCATACAAAAATAGAATTTGTTGAAAAGGCTTTAGAAACTTTCAAACACATGCAATTGGCAACTGTAAATCCACATTCGATGACCTTTGCTAGCATATTCCCTGCCTGTGACAAAATAGGGGCTTTGAAATGCATACACAAATAGGATTTGTTGAAAAGCCTTTAGAAACTTTCAAACACATGCAATTGCCAACTGTAAAGCCAAATTTGATGACCTTTGGTAGCATATTCCCTGCTTGTTACATAATAGGGGCTTTGAAAAAGGGCATAGAAAAAAAATTGCTTTTAGATGGTTCGAATTCCTTTAATCCAATCAACCATGCTGTGTGGAAAATGCTTACTATTAAACTATACCCAAAAACAAACTTTTTTTTCTCTCAAATATGTCACCTATTTCTTTTCTTAAGTTTTGGGTATTTGCTATGATGTTGATTTTCTACACATTATAATGATTTGGTTCTTATCGCTGTAGAAGTAGTTGAAATGACAAAATTCTGAGGCTGCAAGTTAATGTGACGTACAAACAAAAAAATGTGCTAGCTTTTATTTCCATATGTGATTCTTGAAGTGTAGGGGGTACACCCTGAGATAATACGTTCGACTCATCTTGGGTAGGTATTGTGACTTGTCTATCACCTCACCCATCTTTTCAAGATGAACTTCATGATTATGGTCTTTTCTGTTTATCTACTAGATGTTTGACCAGTTATTTGCTGCATGTTCAATGCTTCCTGTCATGCATATCTAGTATAAGTTTCATATGGCTTATTGGCTGCTTTTGATCTATGCAATGCATGCAGTCACAAATTGAAATTGTCTAAACATTCTTCATGGGGATGTAATTCTAAAATTGTGAACTGCAAAGGACGTATATTTCTCTGTTTGTAATGCTCTTCTTTAGTTCAGAATCCAAATAGATAACCAACAAATTTTGAACAGTATACTTTATCATCCCAGCTTGACTGGTTCTAGATAGAAAACTAATCTAAATATTTAATAATTTTTTGGTTTGTATGTCTGGCCATCAATAAAACACTTATCAGATTTGTGTTACGTTGGACTATTAGAAAGGCAGTACACATGGGAAATTTTTTGAATTTGAAACTTAAAATGATCATTATTTTATAAAGCACAACTTCATTAATTGTTTTCGGGATTACATAACTCAACTCTCTTAGCAGCTTCTGTTTATACTGGATTTATAACTGTAACACATTACTCATTTATGATTTCATCTCTTCCTCTCTTTCTCTCTTCGTTGGTTGACTGTTTATAATGGGTTAGTAGATATGAATTTAAGCAATTTAGGTAGGTAAGCGCAATTTAAGAAAACGGTTTGGAACGGAAGTATCTACCACTGAAATGAGAAGTTCCATAATTTTTTTGGTGTCTGCCGTTCTAAAAGGAATATATTTTTGTCCCAGAATGGGTAATTCGAAAGGATGAATACAAACCACTCATATAGGTAACTTAACTGGGTATCGGATCTTCGGATTTAATCGACCCTGTTCATACTCCATGAGCCAATTCAAGCACCCCTATTTAAAAAGCCCAAAAGTAAACAGAGTACATTGTTTGTTATTTGCGAGTTTTGGGTTGTTTAAGCTTTACAATTTAAAAATGGCTCTTATGGCCTTTAGTAATTGAAAGAAAGAATTTATATTATTTTCGTTCTCAAATTTTAGTTTGTCCTTGCAGGGTGGCATTATTCTTGGTCCATCTGTTATTGGACGCAGTGAGTCTTACATGAAAACTGTTTTTCCCAAGAATAGTACCCCTGTGCTTGAAACTGTTGCCAATATCGGCCTCTTATTCTTTCTCTTTCTGGTTGGGCTGGAGTTAGATTTCAGTGCCATTAAGCGAACAGGGAGAAAAGCTCTGGCAATTGCAGCTGCTGGAATCACTTTACCGTTCGTAGCTGGGATTGGGGTTGCTTTTCTACTGAGGTCAACCATTTCAAAAGGTGTGGATTATGGCGCCTTCCTTGTCTTCATGGGTGTTGCACTGTCTATCACTGCCTTCCCTGTGCTTGCCAGGATACTTGCAGAGCTCAAACTTCTTACAAGAGATGTGGGTCAGATGGCCATGTCTGCAGCGGCTGTCAACGATGTGGTTGCTTGGATTCTCTTAGCCATTGCTGTTGCTCTGTCAGGGTCAGGCAAGAGTCCGGTCATATCAGTTTATGTTCTGCTCTGTGGTGTAGCATTTGTGGCTTTCATGATATTTGCAGTGAAACCCATGATGGCGTTGATGGGCCGCCGGTCACCTGACAATGAGCCTGTAAGTGAACTTTTTATCTGCATAACACTTGCAGGTGTCCTCGCATCTGGGTTTGTAACAGATGCAATCGGTATCCACTCAATCTTTGGAGCTTTTGTCTTTGGATTAACTATTCCCAAGGAGGGCCCCTTTGCAGGCATGTTGATTGAAAAGATTGAAGATTTTGTGGGTGTTCTGCTTTTGCCACTGTATTTTGCTTCTAGTGGGTTGAAGACAAATATTTCGACCGTTAACGGTGCTCAATCATGGGGTCTCCTTGTTTTGGTGATACTGACTGCCTGCGCTGGAAAGATCTTGGGAACTTTATGTATTGCTTTAGCGCACAAAATCTCCTTCCGTGAATCACTCACCTTGGGATTCCTGATGAACACCAAAGGGCTGGTAGAGTTAATTGTCCTCAACATTGGTAAGGACAGGAAGGTATGATTACAATTCCTCAAACTATTCTATCTTATTCAGAATATTTATCAATTTAACTTAAAGAGATGCACAATAAAATCAGATCATTTTTAAATAATTTTAAAATAGTTTTTCTAGTAAATAAAATAAGTGTAAAATAAATTTTAAATAAATAAATATAAAAATAATTATTAAAATATATAAAATGAAATAATTTTAAAATAAATAAAATATCCATTAAATAATATAATAATTAAAATTTGATATCTCTCAATATTAATTTATCAACATTTCAACTCCAAGAGAAATTCAATTTTCTTTTTCCATTCTGACCCTCTTTATTTTGGTTTCAAGGTTTTGAATGATGAAGTGTTCGCTCTCATGGTGCTGATGGCTCTGTTCACAACATTTATCACTACCCCACTCGTAATGTGTATATACAAGCCGGCAAGGAAGCAAGTCCCGTACAAGCACCGGAAATTACAAAGGGACAAGCAAAAGGACGAGCTCAGGATTCTGGCCTGTGTGCATGGTACCAAGAACATCCCTGCCATCATAAACTTAATGGAGGCCTCCCGAGGAATCAGTAAGTCTGCCCTTCGCCTCTATATCATGCACCTTGTAGAGCTCTCTGAAAGGTCCTCATCCATCATGCTGGTCCACAAAGCAAGGAAAAATGGCCAACCTTTCTGGAACAGAAATAGATCACATGAAGACCAGATAGTAATTGCCTTCGATGCATTTGAGCAGCTGAGTAAGGTGGCAGTAAGACCCATGACTGAAATTTCTGCATTCCAAAACATGCATGAAGATATCTGCAATGTTGCAGAAGAAAAGAGAGCTGCAATGATTATTTTGCCCTTCCACAAATACCAACGAGTAGATGGGGTCTTGGAGTCTGTGAACACTGGAATAAGGACAGTGAACCAGAAGGTGTTGAAGCATGCTCCTTGCTCTGTCGGCATTCTAGTCAACAGGGGTCTTGGGGGTCAATCCCAGCTGGCACCTTCCAGTGTCTCCCATAACATTGCAGTTCTTTTCTTTGGAGGGCCGGATGACCGCGAGGCTTTAGTCTATGGCAGAAGAATGGCAGAGCATCCTGGTATTAAACTATCAGTCATAAGGTTCCTGCCTGACAGTGAAATCGATCACGCTACACTCAATTTAACCCCACTTCCTGCACATGACCATGATAAGCACCGAGAAACCTACACATTCTCTACTGCAGAGATGAACCGAGAGCAGGAAAGTGTTTTAGATGAGGAAGCTCTGGCTGATATTATCAGTGGCGTGAACGGCTCTGTTCCATCCACTCCAAAGAAGTCTCCAGGCACGAATGGTTATTCTGAGGACGTAAAAGGCTCTATTGTGTATACTGAGCAGCAGATCAGTAACACGGTGGAGTCTGTCCTTTCAATTGGGAAGAGCAATGAATATAATTTAATCTTGGTTGGCAGAGGGCGCTTTCCTTCTCTACTTGTGGCAGATTTGGCCGATAGAACTGCAGAGTGTGCTGAGTTGGGTCCAATTGGGGATCTGCTGGCTTCATCTACCGTTCAAATCAATGCTTCAGTGCTTGTGATTCAGCAACATGATCACATTCACACTGATGAGGTACCATTTTCAAAGAGCACGAAGTCTGCAACTCCATTAACCGTGGCCATTGAATAAAGGACAATGCGAATAGATGTTTCCAAAGTTGCAGAGGTTTAAAGTTCTAGGTTTTATGTGTATATACTGTCTTTGTTTGGCCATCTTTGATTTCCCTAAAGAGATTCCATTTTGCCCCATGCATATCGGCACATATGGATTAGTATATGTAAGAACCAATATCTGAAATTTTCATCTAAGAAAACCTATGTCTGAAATTTTCATGCAAGTCTATGAATATATCTCTTATTAGTCCATTCGGCAGAGGCTATAGAAATCACCATTTCTTACTAATTTGTATCAAATTTTGTGACTAACTAAAAAAAATCAGATTTCCTAATGTTCTGGAATTTCAGCTATTTTGTGGACACTAAGATGTAAGTTTTCAGAAAATTCTATCGGTTCCCGAATATTATCGCAGGTACATTTGCAAAGGAAAAATTAAAAGAAATGAAAAATAAATCCAATGGGCAAAATGTATGCCTGCAGAGTAATACCATTGTTGACAGGTGGCAACTGTGCATGTTTGGGAACGACAGGTTTAGTAATTTCTTGTTTTTTTCAGTCACTGTCACAGAAAGCATTGCGAAAAGTCTTCCGGTGTTCGGTATAAATGGTTTCTGATTCAAGATATTTACAGCAAACTCAGGTATTGTAGTAATGCAAATGTAAATGCACAATGGATTAGAATATTTTGAATTTGTGTGTTGTCGATGTCCGAAATTTTATGACTGCATTATTTTGTTGTAAACCAGGCCTCTTGTTATGCACGTATTGGGCCCCTGGATATGGAATTTTGCTGTGAAAAAACAAGAGTATCACCAGAATAAAAAATTGTACATTGATGTTTTCTCTTTTGTGATAGTTTCTGTTTTCAGTGAGAACTATGAATTTTGGGCTGTGTTTCACCTTTCACCCTAGTACATGAAATGGGTGTCTAAGAGCAGCCTGCAGGGATGTATTCTCAGAAATAATTATATGACTCCAAATTCCGACGAAAGTTTGTTGCTATTTTTTCGTCAATATTTCGACGAACATTGGTTCCATTTTTAGTGGCGATGACCGACGATACTGCATCGGTATTTTGACGTTTAGAAGTTCGTCAAAAAAGCGACGAAAAAATAGCAACAAACTTTCATCGGAATTTGGTGTCAAATTTATCAGTTTAACTATCTGTTTGACGCTATCTTCTCTTATCAAAATTTGGACCACAAGTAATCCTTATCTCAGCAAAATGGATAGCTGATGTTATGAGAAATTTCCAAATAATCGTTTATCAAAACGACTACTTCTGTTCAAGTCGATAGTGGCATGCCTTTGTTTCCACTTTTTCTTAATTTTGGGACAACAATGCACCTAAATTAAGCGACTAAAGAAATTAGATGTCTTATTGTGAGTCGTTCTCTATTTGTTTATTTTAAAGTTTTCCCTAACCTTCATAAACAAACTATGACCTAGTATGTAATGTTGAGAGTCCTTAAGAGACGTGACAGTGCTTTGACGTATAGCTTCTATGTCTCAAAGTACCAATGGAGTAGAGATCATATTTTACGTCAAAGGTGTATCTTATTTGAAGTGTGCCAACCTGATATAATAAATCAATGGCACAAATTACTTCAAGGAGATGAAAGACGATTGTTTTAATTGTGATCGTTTGTAATCGTCAACTTTTTTATCTGTTCGCGCTTTCAACCACCGTTGACTTGTGTGTGAAGTTTCGTGTATATTTAATGTGGAGGAAAGTGGAATGTACATCGTTTACACCGCACCTCAGCTATAGCTATTGGTTTGCCGACGGAGGGAAATGGCGTTGCAGGTTGGGCATAGATGAATACCAAAGAAAATAAAGAGCAGAGGGGCAAGAAGATACTAGAAGAACAAGCACTTTGTATCCAATTTCTTAAAGAGGGCTTCACGTGGGAGCAACTTCTCGACATTCTAGCAGAGGCATCTGCAAAGCACATTGATGTTGCCGAGAAAGTGCGAGAAATTGCAAATGTCGACCCAGTGTTGCGAAATCTTTTCATTAGAAACCTAGGCTTCGACACCACCACCGATTCCTTCAGAACATTCTTTTCCTAGTTCGGGCAAGTGCAATCCAAGGCATGGTGATAATAGACAAGAAGACAAGCAAAATCAAGGGTTATGGATTTATGACCTTCAAGCACCTCGACGACGCCCAACAAGATCAGTGAAGGCCACATGACTGTCACCACTTGGCTTCCTCTCATCTAGGTGTCATTGATGTTTTCAACCAGAAATTTTTTGTTGGAAACGTCCCCTAGTGACATGCCCTTTCAACGCCTTTTAAGCATATTTTATGAGTACGATGAAATTGAATAAGGGCCATTGGGGTTTGACAGGCAATGGAAAGCCTGACACAACAAGCACAGATGATGAGGGAAAGCTTGCTAAAAAGCGAGAGAAATATGGAGAATTACACAAGCCAGAATTACTTATTTCCTTTGCAAATTGGTGTAAATTGCAATCATTTGTAGATTTTCTCGAAAGCATGGTGTGGATAATAGAAGTATTTGTGGATGTATGGTTTGAAGATTCTCTTAGATAATGTTTTAAATTGCATCAGTCCTTGTACAATTTGAACTTTCTCTACACAAACGGTGTAAAGTGGAGAAGTATTCACATTATTTGAAATAATTTTTTTGTATTGCATCGGTATTTGTTTCATTTGAAGTTCTCCTCCATTAGATGGTGTAAATTACATAAATATTTCTATGGATTGAAAGTTTAATGTAAACAATGGCATACGTTGCTGTAGTATTTGTAGTTTGTGAAGTTTTTCTATACAAATTTGCCTTTAAATAGTATTAGTTTTTAAATGTCTTTCAAAATAGAGAGGAACCACGCTGTGGTAGGGGTTGCATGATTTTCATAGCTATTGATTGAAATTTGAAGCAATTTTCAATGAAAATGGCTCCATGATACAAGAAATTTTCCCTCTTGGCTTGCAACTTGCAAAATTATGCCCCTAGAAGTAGCAATCGAAAAAAATAACTATGGTTTAGAAAGATGTGAGTTTAGGGAGTTCTTGGGGCATACAATGAGGCAAATGTAGTGAAAGCTTATCCACACTATGAGTTAGTACCTTGTAAATAGTTTGAAGTTGCATTTAAGGTGTGTATATGGTTTACATAGTAATGCTTAATTGACAAACTATCTAATGAATGCACAATGTCTCAGAAAGCAATTTATACAAAGGACTCCTCAAGCACATGAAGCAGGTTTCCTCTTATGATCAGTGGTTTGACAAAACTAAGCTGACCCGTGTGTAACAACCTCGGTGTTATATTCAGTAAAATTTCTAATGTTTTCACCTCAAGTGAATAAACCATGATGTCATAACATAGCAATAAAAAAAATTCTTTCCAAATGTAAATTACATGCATAATTGAAATAACACTATTTCCAAACTTCCATTGCATTTTTAATTTCACAAATCTTCCAAAACATAGATGTCATATTGAATGAACTCAAGTTAATCAAACATGATTACATCCTTCCATACAAATGAGTACAAGATAGATACATAGCTCCTTTGAGGTTCATCTGGTAATAGATATACAAACTAGTCCTAATATCGCCGCATCGATGCATACATTTTGAATTCCCTTGCTTACTGGTGCAAACACTTTAGTTGTCCTCGATACTAGCGCAAACATTCGCAAACCTCGAATTCCAAGTGATGAGGAGAGGAATCACTCAAGCGCTTTTCCGCCAACCACGAACTTAAATGCAGTCCCCCACACATCTATCATGTGATAGATGGCCCTACCCTTCGACAAAGAGATTGGTTGGGAAACCTCATAACAAATGCCTATCTGAGCTTAGTGTTGTGTCCCACAAACTAGAACCTAATCATATGGTAGCTACACCTGCAAGTATGAAAATACTGAACTAGAATACAAACAAGGAACATAGTGAAATGATAGTGTAAACAATGGAAACTTATACTACTTTGGCCAAAGTATTCTCACTCAGTACTTCAAGTGACAATACTCACATTCACATACACTACTACGTCTCGGTTTGGATTATGCTCGTTCATATACTATGCCTAGGTAATTTCTTCCAATGGGTAATCTTTAACCCCACAAGTCTTTTACCTACTCCCCTTTTTCCCATAAGTCTATGGTACCTCTACCAATCAAGCCTAAGAATAAGTTGCCCTCTCCATGGACATTCCTATCCTAGCTTTAACATATGAACTTATCTTTGCATAAACAAGTTATTTACTTCAAAAGACAATCTAGTCCCAAGTATAACTTTATAATCTAGAGTATAGCTACATAAGCCTCATCATAATCATAGATTAAATAACTGACCCCATTCAATATATTATCACATAATAAGTGGAACTCATTAAGAGTATAACCACATCAATGAATGACCTCAATCAAAGAATAATCACATCATTAGATGATTCCATTCGAGAGCGTATTCTCCTTAATTAAAGGGATGATTCAAGAGTAGAATCTCGTCAACATTATGACTTCATAGTAAGAGTACAAAGTAGCTACACAAGCAGAAACTCCCACTCAATAGATAATCATAGGTATATGTCTCTATTCATATAATATCTCATAAGCTCAAGTGATTTACTCAACCACATGGGCGAGTCTCAATCTCAATATACCCTAATCTTAGGATAAAGTCATCAACCAATGACTAGTTCGATTATATAGGTTTACCCTAACCCTATAAGTTATTCTCAACCTATAGGTATCAACAAGTAGACAAGTACATATCCCAGGAGTAAACCACTAGCTATATCTACTATAATCAAATAACTTAGCTATATGGGTAACCTTTAAGCTACCCTTGTTTAATCATATCTAGTATATTAATACCTATGACAAACAATTCCTCCTATTACAGAGTAATTACAAGAACTTCACAAAATAGTATAAACAACTTATACTTCCTTTCAAAGAAAATAATATTTTTCCCTAAATGAAAGTATTCACATAAACTAAATAAAGCATCCATGAAACAATCTATCATAAGCTAAGACAAATAAGGAAGATTATCCTCATGCCTATAATCACTTATCCATTTGACTAGTTGATGCACAACTTCCAAAAGGCAACAACTAGCTTTACTTTGACTTCACAATCAATGCCTCTATAAAGCCTTCCTCACAAGTTGATAATTTTACTCCTCTCAAAATGATAAAATTCTCAAGCTCACTCATAATACAATGGAATAATGCAGATAAGAAATGCAGATGGCTTTGCAGATAGAGAGCATAGGATTCTTATAAAATGTGTAGCAATAGCCATCCCAAATGAGAGCTCAACCTCACTATTTATACAGTAGATTGGAGACTACTAAGCCTACAGAAAAGGCATGAGTTTTGACAACAAACTCCACTCATATCGACTCACTCAACTTATCAAAATGGTGGCAACAAGTTGAGAGTGTACTCAACAAACTAAAACTACAGATCACTGTCTAAACTTGGCATCGACATAAGACCATTTGAAAACAACACATGGTAAAAAGAAGGCATTCAAATTGCTCTTAAAACATACTTCTATAGCGAATAGAATTCATAAGGTGTTGCCAAAGTAAACAACAACCTTTCTATAGTTGGCGCGGATTTTCCCATATTTGAATCAGTCAATAACTCAAATACAACACTTAGCATAAGTCGACTCAGTCCAAGATGATTCACTATGTCTCTTAAGACTGATTTGACCAATTCATCGATTTGGAGAAACCTTTCCTATCATTCAACATTTTCATTTACTTTGTAGTTGATATTCAACTCACTGATGCGGCATCCAAAGTAAATAAAATTTACTAAGTCGAATGCATTTAATCTCAATGCATCATCTAAGTCATTCTCTTCAAATCGACCTATTGTTGCACTTTATATTGCACATAGTGCACCCTTTATTCATTGCCAATATGTGATATATTCGACCCTTTAAAATGCTTATATATGTTGTATATAATCGACCTATGATTTAGTAATAAATTGACCTCAAAGAATTGTGTCATATTTAAATATATAACATATATTTGGGTGATCCCACAATAGTGGTTTACAATTTTTGGCCAAACTGGACACTGAAATTATTATTTTTAACTAAATCTTCACATTCGGGCACCTATAGCAGCTAAACCGTGAGGAATTTGAAGATGATGCAAACTAGAGTCTCGCACATTTTGTTTATAGATTCTAAAAATATTTTTTTCAAAATTTTTGGAATCAAATTGCACTTCTTTTTCCATCTCCCACGAAAACTGGTTTTTTTCATAAAACAACATTTTTAGAAAATGACGCTCACCGTATACAACATAATTTTTTTTGTATGAAGGATAAAATTCTAATTTTTTCAAATTTAGATTTGTAACTATGATATCTAGCACTTTCATTTGGTCTCATAGTTTTTTATTAAATATTTTCTCCTTCATCAAGTTTCGAAGTCAAACCAATTGCAATTCAGACATAGGCGGACTGTATACAACATAAATTTTTTTGTATGTATCAAAATTCAATTTTATTTTTTTAATGGATCAAGGACATTAATACCCAGCACAAAAATATTTTTTAAAATTTTATTTTGATAATCTGCTATTTTTCCACATGTGCAAAACAAAAATCTTGATTTTCGGTGAAAAACCTATGTTTAATAAAACTAAAAAACCACATACATAATCAAACCAAAACATATTAAAATTATATTCGTTGGATAGCTTGTTTCTGAGGAATACCTGATTCTAGTTGAGTTTGTGAAGATTCCTCCATTTTCATCCTCAACCCGAGCTCCGAAGTGCCAAAATTTAGGTTTTTTTTGTGTCTCAAATGGGGGATGAGGGATAAGGGGGGTTCGTACGAACCCCTTCAAAGAGGTTCGCTCGAACCCTGGTTCAAGCGAACCCCTTATTAGTTCGGTCGAACCAGTAGGTTCGTACGAACCCCCAAAATCATTTTTTTTGCCTTGGGATCATTTTTTGTGAGTTTTCCTTCCTCACTTGAATTGTAAACCACTATTGTGGTTTCACCCATTTACATATACATATGTATATGTATATCAACACACACACACACACACACACACATATATATATATGTATATGTATATATATATGTTAATATATATTTATATATATCATATGTCACAAAAGTATGTATGCATTTGATATACAAATGAATACAAAAAATAATAGCAATCACATTGTAATGACAAAATATCGATTGTGTGTGTGTGTATGTATTTGCCTCTAAGTATATGTATACGTGTAAGAGAGGGGGACAACCCAATGCAAGGCCCCAGGTCACGAAAGGCAAAGAGTGGAAAGGCTGCCCTAGCTTACCTCAGTTCAAAGGATGGTTAGAATAGAAGGGATGAGAATGATGAGGATTATGTGTCCTTCGATCACTCTGCAATCTCGAGAATCAAGGGGAGACCAAGAGAGTCAATTTCTAGAGTCCAATCTGCGTCTCAGGTAGCTCTCTGTTCGAGGACATAAGCGCAATTCTAGGACGACAGTGCGACACGCTGGCGTCTCACAGGTGCGCAAGCATCCTTACGGCCAAAAAACCAAAGAGACAAGGTTTTTCTCTAAGGAAGGACTAAGAACCTAGTTCACAAGTTCCTGAAATGATTGAATAATATTAAGAAATATGAAAATTACAGATTGATGTTATTAAGGAAATATGTTCCCGCAAGGGTGACGAAGATGATTTTATAGAATAGTCCTCTCGCCAACTTGCTTCGAGATCTCTCCACCTACACATAGAGAAAAGGAGGAATGTTGGGGTAGTTTAGGGGCCTGTCTCAGTCAGACCCCCGTCTTGGTGTTTTCACCTCCACCAACATCCAAGTTTGTAATAGTAGAGATAATGATAAAGAAAGGAAAATACAAGCTATGCATGCAAGAAACACTACAAAATAGTGTGTGCTTACTCAACTGAATACGATAGAGGAGATGAGAGGATCTTACCACCTCCGTCCAAAGCGTTCAAGGCTTGTGGAGGATTCAATGAGAGGAACTCAAGCCTCTATTGTCGTGGTGTTCGTTCTGCGCTCACACTATCAGAGTGATGGAGTGCTAGATTGTTGCAATGGAGTGAAGGATGCTTCTACAAAGCTTGAATGGATGTTTGAAAGAGTGGAGAAAATGTGAAGTGTTGAACTCAAAATCTCGCAAAACTTCCTCCAAACTTCTGCTGAAGAGAGCTATGGATGAAAGAGTGAAGATTATGAAGAAATGGATGACAAACGACCATGTTCGGGTCGGCCAACCAAAGAGGGACGTTACTCTTCGACTTCCAATAAAAAATGTAATGCCTCTGCAGTCTCTAGTTGCAGGAATATGCCAGGGATGTAAGCGCACCGCGTAGGCATCCTCAACAGAAACGTCCCCACTGACACACAAACAAGGTGCCAAGTGGAATGCAAGCAGCGGGCTTAAGTGGAATTAAACCTTTGCTTTTGGTTTTCTAAAGTGTAAGGGGGGTAAAAAGGGAGTTTCCATTAGGGGTGCAAATTCACGTTGATACATTTTGCCCCCACTTTAGCGAGCATGAGTATTGATGAGTGCTTCAGTAAAGTAGAGTAGTAAGAAAGTAAGAGAGTAAGAGATGTATACCTGAACCAACGAGGAAGTAGAGCACGCTCTGGTGAACTCGAAAGTGCAGGAAAGGACTTCGTAGTTCTATTGAACTACAAAACTGAAGTACGAAAGTGCCTTATAGGCTCATTGTCTTGCAAGGGGTATCCTTCAAGAACTCTCACATGAAGGAAACCAGGAAAAAGCACCTTACAGCCCCGCAGACCTACAAGGAAGGTGTCCCCCATGAACTCTCACATGAGGGAGACTGAGTAAAGGGGACTCCAAAGAGTTAGAGATGGCGACATGTTTATCTGCAGATAAAACACATCAGGAAGCGGCCGCATAGGCCAGTGAACGGACAGTCACGCAGACCATCGCTAAGTTGTAAGACTTTCAAAGGGCTCCCTCGAGAACCCTTTAGAAGGAAAGAGGGTCCACTCAACAGATGCATTGTTTGAAAGGTGAAGTCTAGTCGAGCTGCCCCCAAGCTAGATGTAAGGATGCGAAGTAGGTCTAGTCGGGCTGCCCCCGGGCTAGACGCGAAAAAATGAAACTGGTCTAGTCAGGTTGCCCCCAAGCTAGATGCCAGAGAATTTGTTGAGAGTTTTTGAAGGGGTCCACTCAAGGGACACACTGTTCAAAAGCTTAACGTCTTCTTTCTCAAATCGATTCATCGCCAAGGAATCCTTTTGAAAGATGTTCACTTCATCAAGGAATTAGAAAGGAAGGTGATGCGCTCATGTGAGGGGAAGACTAAGACCATTTCTGCTTCAGAGGAGGATTTCCAAGTCGTTTCTTTACGAACCCATGATGAAGGAAACACATTTCGTTAGGGTTTCACATTGAGAATGCAATTCTAACAAAGAAGTGTGTGAAGGGTCTTTGAGAAAAGATTCATTTGGTAACGAATGCATTTTCTAAAGACCAAGTGATGTAGAAAAGGAGTTGTCACACATGAGAGGGACAACTCAAGCAAAGACGAGAGAAAGATAAAGAGAAAAGTAAAGAAAATAAATCACACACAAAGGGCACGGGGGATCTGGTTTCACGGGGTCAGATCTACCTTTATTTATATATATTAGGTAACCGTGACAAGAGGCGAAGGATCATCAATCCCCAACCAGATTAGGAAGAATGAATAGAAGATAGAGTAAAAATTAAAAAAATGGGTCAACATTGAAGGAGGCCTAAATGCTCCCGATGCTTTGCATCGTCCCCAATTTACTGAAAGTGAATCAAAAACATGGAAGAATAGAGATACATATAGAATAAGGTTTACAACATAAACACCATGCCTGTATCCAAGCACCAACGGGGGTGACGAAGGTCATCCAGGCACATACAACACAATTACGGGGGAACACATCGCAACACACACACATCTAATCTAAATATCAAGAAGAGGGTCTCCCCCTAACACTGGTCAACCAAGAGGTCATCAGCTTCCCACTCTATATCATCAAAGGGGGAAGGATGATGAGCCTGCAACGGTGTAATGTTAAGAGGAGGAGCTTCTGATCCTCCCGCAACAAGGGCCAAGGTAGAGGGACCGGTGAGGTCTTCATCGCTCAACTCTTGTGGGTCCAAGGTCAACAACCTCGCAAAGATTGGTGACAAGGTTAGAACTTCATCCACTGAGTTAAACATGCACTTAACGAGAGTGCCATGTTTCACCTTGACCGATGGAGGATTTTGCACCCGAGGTTCACCGCTAGGCTCACCAAGAGACTCAACAACGATGAAAAACTCGGGGGAGGCCAGGACTAGTTTCATTACTAGGACAGAACAAGTCAACTTGGGGCCACCTTTCGGGGAAGGTGGGCTCTTCTTACATCCTCCATTTCTGGAGGGGCCACACTCTACCTTCTTCTTCACCAAAGGAGGTGAAATCCCCATAGATGAAACAAGGAGGGTCAAGGGAGAAGAGGAAAGAACCACAGTGGAAACAACCGAAGTTTTCACCATGTCCACGGGATTTGGGAAAGGCAAGACATCCAAGATGGAAGTCAACAAGGGCGACTCTGCCAAAGGAGCGATGAACACTTGCACCCTTCCAGGCGCATGTGCACTCATAGTGGGAGTCGAAGGAGATTCAAAGATGGAAGGAGGGAAAGAGGAAGATACAATGGGAGGCATCGTCTTCTCTTCCCCCTTCTTTTGTAAGGAGGCTTGCTCAGCTAGGAGAGCCTTTCGTCAGTGCTTACACTCGCATGCAAGGCAGTTTCTATGGCTCTTCGAACTAGAAGCCAGGATTTGTGAAGAGACAAAAGGATCCTGCTCAGCCATGGGAATTTCCTCCATCGCTATTTCCAGTGGAAGGGCGGACTCCTGAATGGGAGAATGAGGGGCAGGTTCATAAACGGTAGGAGTTGTCGACTCTACCACCTTAGAGGTGGGTCCTTTTTTGTTTGGGGGAACAGGAAGGGGTCGAGGGGCGAACTCTCTCTATGAGCCTTTCTTCCTATCGTACAAATAGTACTAGGGTCCTAGGGACCCGTTAGGGAGATCTGATATCCTAACGTTGGGCTTTCACCAAGGAAGCATCATCAGACTTAGCGGGTAGAACTCAGGCTTGTTCATCTAGTACTCTTCTCAAGAGAGAGGAGTGGACGATTCATCTCGAGAGGGAGCGAGCTTATCCTTTCCTTTTCAGGAGGAGGAGGTAGCTGGAAGCTCGGCTACAGGAAGGGTCAACTTTGGCTATCCGTTGCCCCCAATTTTGTACTTCACATAGTTCTTGTAAAGTAGGTTTGTTCTCTATGGGAGCAGACCGACTAGAGTGGGCCAAAAGTGATCCACGGGTTGATATCCAGTTTCATGCACTACGTGCATGAAACCTTCATGGGAAAACTTAAGGCACTTGTGAATTACAGAGGCGATCCCATTCATGGAAGCTAGCCAAGGTATGCCTAGCTTTACTCGGAATAGGTTTGATTTGGGGATAACATTGAAGACATTGTCTACACTCCTAGGTCCAACTAGGATGGACAACGTTATTGATCCATAGGGTTTAAGAGAAATTCAATTATGTGTGTGGATGATGGACTTTGTTTTGTCATATTCCTCCCTTTGTAGGGAGTTCAAGAGCAATGTCTCCTTTGTGATGGCATTCAATCTACACATGGGCTCGACCAAGACCCTTGTCACAATGTTGCCATTGAGGCGAGCGGGAATGTAGAGCAGAGAAGGTTTACAATTTGTTGGCATGTCTTGCGAAGTAAATGTTATATCCGACAAACCGGTCGCAAGGCGGGGAGAGGGAGTAATAGTAACCATGTTAACATACGCCTCGGGGTGAGAAGCAAAATCAACGAGATCGATAATCATGTTAGCAGAATGTGATGGAAATGGGTCCATGTATATCTACAATTCACTGTTAGCTTTGGCCACTGATTTGTTCGTGTTTTGTTTACCTCCATCAAGACGGATACTATCGTCATTGATGAGATCTTGTATCTCATGACATAGGCACATATAGCATTCAGTATCATGTCCGTTAACTCGATGGTACTGACAATAAGTATTTTCTTCATACCAGCTAGGGTATGGTTCTCTAACTGGTTTTGGAGGTGGCAGGGTAAGGATCTTATCCTTCACCAACTTCTATAAGATGGAAGAATAAGATTCTGATAGCTTTGTAAACTTTCGGTCACGTCTGAGGTTGTTGTTATCCATAGCGGCTACTACATTTGCAACAATTTTTCCTCTTCCCAAGATTGATATGATAGATATTCCTTCAGAACGGGAGCGCAAGGGAGGACTCCCGAATTGAACCACCATTTGTTGGTATTCTCGTAAAGTCGCACACAAGTGTGCAAAAAAAGGATACTTCATGAGGGTGAACTTCTCTTGCCAAGGCCCTTGTAATTTCCCTATGAAGACCTTTTGTACATCAAAATCGGGTAATGGATATGAGATCTGTGAGAAGAGCACTTGGTATCATGCTATAAAGTCTGTAACCTTCTCATTGTCTCCTTGTTTGTACCGAACAAGGTCAGAGGAGGTCATTTTTGGTCTGATATTGGCTTGGAACTATCATAAGAACTAGTTCACAAGCTGATCAAACATGAAGATAGAATTATTGGGCAAAGAATAGTACCAATCCAATGCTATATCTTTGAGGGATCGAGGAAATAGTTTCTCCATCAACACATCGTGATGGAAGAAGTCTATGTATAAGGCATTAAAGGTGGACACATGTGTTTGATGGTCCCCTTTACCATCGTATTTCTCGAATTTGGGAATCTCCATCCCTTGTGGGAAAGGAGTGTTTAAAATTGTAACCGACAATGGACTGTGTCAAAAAAAGGGCTAGAAAATAGGTTGGGCCAAGGCCTAGGAAAGGTTTTCCAGTTGGTTCTACATCTTCCCCATATTATAAAAAAGGGTATTCAAAATAGGGTCATTAGAAGACATAGGGCCACCAGAACCACCACCAGAGCCATCGCCATGACCACCACCGTGACCACTGCCAGAGCCGCCACCAAGACCACCGCCACCAGTGTGACTTCCGTCGATGCCACCACCGATGTTGCCGCCACCAGTGTGACTTCTGCCGGAGCCACCATCAGAGCCGAAGCCACCACCACAACTTCCATCGGTACCGCCTCCGCCAATGCCACCCCCACTTCCAGAGTTTTCATCGCCAAAGCCTCTGCCTATCATTCCGCAAATCCTCCACCACTGGAGGTGACATAAGGGGTGAAGTGGAAACCCAAAGGGTTCCTGTTCACTTTGACAGTGTCCAAAATTTTAGAAGTAGAGGATATATTGTCTGAGGGGGTCGTGTCAGCCATATGCTCAGATATAGGAGGCATCAACATCTCTAGCTGCCTCTCGCATTCCTCAAAGAGGCCATCTCGTATCATGTGACGAAGGCTTGAGGGGACACATGCTTCGGCCAGACCAACGAGACTAGCCAAGAGTTCTACACCTATCCAATCTTTTTCGACCATGTATCTTATTTCATCGATCACCTTAGCAGCCCTAGCTAGCTTCGAGTTGCCTTCCAGGTGATTTTCCAATGCACCTAACCCTTTATTGAGGCTAATGATGTACTTAGAATCAATATGGATGGCCTCATGCCCATCTAAGGATGAAGAGGTCGATGATGCAGGAGGAGTAGGGATGCGATCAGTCTCGTCGAGAAATATAGATTTTCCTCGTGCTACGTGCTCCTATGTGGACATACCAACCGCAGAACCGGAGAAAAGGCCGATAGTGAAGATAGAGGAGACCTTCATCTTGTCCATCGGAAGGTGTCACAGAATTCTTCGAACAATATGCCCAAAGGTCATAGACTGGGTCGTGAAGCTCATAAATTTTTACAACACACCAGGGTACCACGACCAAGAGGTATGTGAGAAAAAATTCAGGATGCCGACAAATGGATAGACATTGGTTCACGTCGGGTTCACCAAAAATGTAAGAGAGGGGGACCACCCACTGCAAGGCCCCAAGTCATGAAAGGCCAAGAGAGGAAAGGCTGCCCTAGCTTACCTCAGTTCAAAGGATGGTTAGAATAGAAGGGATGGGAATGATGAGGATTATGTGTCCTTCAATCACTCTGCAATCCTGGGAATCGAGGGGAGACTAGGAGAGTCGCTTTCTAGATTCAACTCTTTGTCTTAGGTAGCTCTTTGTCTGAGGATAGAAGTGTGGTTTTGGGATGACAACGTGACGCGCTTGCGTCTCACAAGTACGTTGGCGTCCGTACAACCAAAAAACTAGAGAGACAAGGTTTTTATCTAAGGAAGGACTAACAACCTAGTTCACAAGTTCCTGAAATGACTAAATAATATTAAGAAATATGAAAAGTACATATTGACGTGATAAAGGAAATATGTTACCACAAGGGTGACGAAGATGATTTTATAGAATAGTCCTCTCGCCAACTTGCTTCGAGATCTCTCCACCTGCACATAGAGAAAAGGGGGAATGTTGGGGCTGTTTAGGGGCCTGCCTTAGTCAGACCCCCATCTTGTTGTTTCCACCTCCACGGATAGCCAAGTTTGTAATAGTAGAGATAATGATAAAGAAAGGAAAATACAAGCTATGCATGCAAGAAACACTACAAAACAGTATGTGCTTACTCAACTGAATACAATAGAGGAGATGAGAGGAGCTTACCACCTCTGTCCAAAGCGCTCAAGGCTTGTGGAGGAGTGAATGAGAGGAACTCAAGCCTCTGCTTTCGTGGTGTTCGTCCTGCGCTCACACTATCGGAGTGATGGAGTGGTAGATTGTTGCAATGGAGTGAAGGAAATTGGTACAAATCTTGAATGGATGTTTGAAAGAGTGGACAAAATGTGAAGTGATGAACTCAAGATCTCAGAAAACTTCATCCAAACTTCTATTGAAGAGAGCTATGGATGAAAGAGTGAAGATTATGAAGAGATGGATGAAAAATGG
Source organism: Sequoiadendron giganteum (assembly GCA_007115665.2). Taxonomy (NCBI): domain Eukaryota; kingdom Viridiplantae; phylum Streptophyta; class Pinopsida; order Cupressales; family Cupressaceae; genus Sequoiadendron; species Sequoiadendron giganteum. The sequence continues at coordinate 220,335,174 of CM021106.1, forward strand.
CCATATTCGGGTCAGCCAGCCAAAGAGGGATGTTACTCTTCGACTTCCAATAAAAAATGTAATGCCTCTGTAGTCTCTAGCCATAGGAATCTGCCAGGGATGTAAGCACACTGCACGGACATCTATGCATTGCGCGGGTGTCCCTGACAGAAACACCCCCACTGACACACAAACAAGGTGCCAAGTGGAATGCAAGCAGCGGACTTAAGTGGAATTAAACCTCTTCTTTCAGTTTTCTAAAGTGTAAGGGGGTAAAAAGGGAATTTGTGTTAGGGGTACAAATTCATGGTCATACAATATGTATGTATACATATATTGATACATTTGTATGGGCATGTACGTTTTCCATCATACACGTGTATTGATACATATGTACATATGGATATTGGATATATGTATATATCATATACTTACATATATGTACACACTCAATTACATAATAAAGTTATACACAATTACTATTGTATTGATAATCTCTTACGTCTAATATATCTAATACATATTCCACGTATGTAGAACACACCAATACAAGCATAGCAATATTGAGAAGAACTCATAAACTCCAAATAGATAAACATCACCCAATAATGCACTCAATAGTAAACAAGACCCTTACTAATGCAGACACATCAAACTAAGGATGACTTACCAATTCCCCAACATATGTCTAAACTCAACCATTCTATTGTGAGTGTGTGTAAGCTCAGATAGGTTATGTTATTGGTTACTTGACCAAGATCTTCTCCTGAGTGATACTTCCCCTCCGCCTAGAGGAATGAGCATACACCTACATCCACTTAGCACATTCGCAATGGTAGTTAGACGTTCATAATAAATCCATATGCATCATAACTTTAGCATATTCATATAGAAATACATGTAAACATATTTACTTTTTCAAAGCCATATTAAAAATTTATCAATAATTTCACATACCTATTTCAGTATTCCATTTATTAGCAAGCATATCAAACTCATGATTGCATTTACTAACCTATTTACTTGTGAAGGTAAAAGTAAAATAATGATAACAAGATGGGCTATAACATACTTCCCCCCTTGTGAATCATCATCCCTGATGATCTATAGCACTTTAACATACAGGTGAAGTTAAATAAAAGTTTTATTTACTATTTTCAAAATATGTAAGAATTATAAAACATTCTTCCTATATAGCATCACTCCTTGCAATCTTGTCCTTCCTGGACCTTCCACCAAGTGTCCTACTCAACCCTGATAATAATGGTGAGGATTTTTGCAGAGATAAGTCTCCTTTGTCTTAGGATAAAGTCATCAACTAATGACTAGTCTAATTACATAGGTTTACCTGAACCCTATAAGTTATTCTCAATCTATAGGTATCAATGAGTAGACAAGTACATATCCCAAGAGTAACCTTTTAGCTATATAGTATAATCAAGTAACTTAGCTATGGGTAACCTTTAAGATACCCTTGTTTAATGATAAGTATATTAATACCTATGATAAAAAGTTTCTCCTATTATAGAGTAATTACAAGCACTTCAAGAAATAATATAAACAACTTCTACTTCCTTTCAAAGCAAATACTAGATTTTTCCCTAAATGCAAGTATTCACAATAAACTAAATAAAGCATCCATGAAACAATCTATCATAAGCTAGAAGACAAATAAAGGAATATTATCTGCATGCCTATAATCGCTTATCCAAACGACTGGTTGATGCACAACTTCCAAAAGGCAACAACTAGATTTACTTTGACTTCACAATCAATACCTCTATAAAGCCTTCCTCACAAGTTGATAATTTTACTCCTCTCAAAATGATAAAATGCTCTCACAAAATTCTCAAGCTCACTCAAAATACAACGAAATAATGTAGATAAGAAGTGAAAATGGATTTGTAAATAGAGAGCATATAATGCTTATGGAATGTGTAGCAATAGCCATCCCAAATGAGAGCTCAAACTCACTATTTATATAGCAGATTAGAGACTAATCAACCTACAAAAAAGGCATAAGTTTTGACAACAAACTCCACTCATATCGACTCACTCAACTTATCAAAATGGTGGCAGAAAGTTGAGAGTGTACTTAGCAAAATAAAACTATAGATCGCCCTCTAAACTTGAAAGTCTCATAAGACCATTTCAAAACAACGCATGGTAAAACGAAGGCATTTGAATTGCTCTTAAAATATACTTCTATATCAAAAAAAATCATAAGGTGGCGCCAAAGCAAGCAACAACCTTTTTACAATAGGCATGGCTTTTCCCACATTTGAATCAGTCAATAACTCAAATACAATACTTAGCATAAGTCAACTCAGTCCAAGATGAGTTGTCAAGTCTCTTAAGACTGATTTGACCAATTCATTGATTTGGAGAAACCTTTCCTATCATTCAGTATTTTCATTTACTTTGTAGTTGATATTCAATTCATTGATGTGGCATCCAAAGTAAATATAGTTTACCAAGTCAAATGTATTTAATCTCAATGCATCGTCTAAGTCATTCTCTTCAAATCAACTTACTTGTTGTGCTTTATATTGCACATAGCGCGCCCTTTATTCATTTCCAATATGTGATATATTCGACCCTTTAAAATGCTTATATATGTTGCATATAATCAGCCTATGATTTAGTAATAAATCAGCCTCAAAGCATTGTTAATGATAATCGACCTCATAGCATAAAGTCATATTTAAATATATAACATATATTTACATATACATATACATATATGTATATCAACACACACACACACATATATGTTAATATATATTTATATATATCATATGCCATAAAAGTATGTATACATTCAATATACAAATGAATACATACAAAATAGCTATCACATTATAATAACAAAATATTGATTATGTACATATATATATATATATATATATATATTCCTCTAAGTACATGTATACTTATGTATACATATATCGATACATTCATATGGACATGTTCATTTGCCACCATTTGCGTGTATTGATAAATATGTACATATGGATATATGGATATATCATATACTTACATATATGTACACACTCGATTACACAACAAATTCATACACAATTACTATCATATTGATAATCTCTTACATGTGATATATCTATACATATACATATTCCACATATGTACAACACACCAATACAAGCATAGCAATATAGAGAAGAACTCATAAACTCCAAATAGATAAACATCACCCAATAATGCACTCTATAGTAAACAAGACCCTTACTAATGCAGACACATAAAACTAAGGATGACTTACCAATTCCCCAGCATATTTCTAGACTCAACCATTCTACTGTGAGTATGTGTAAGCTTAGACAGGTTACGTTACTGGTTACCAGACTAAGATCTTCTCCCGAGTGATACTTCCCCTCTACCTAGAAGAATGAACATACACCTATGCATCCACTTAGCACATTCATAATGGTAGTTAGATGTTCATAATAAATCTATATGAATCATAACTTTAGTATATATTCATATAGCAATAAATGTAAACATATTTACTCTTTCAAAGCCATATTAAGCATTTATTAATACTTTCACATAATACCTATTTCAGTATTCCATTTATTAGCAAGCATATCAAACTCATGATTGCATTTACTAACTTATTTACCCATGAAGGTAAAAGTAAAATAATGATAACAAGATGGGGTGTAACACTGTGCATGCCACATTTTGACATTTAATGTTCAGTGATTATATTTATTTGACATTTTGGTTACGATGGTACTGATAAATTTTTTGAAATCCCTTATTAGTTGCATAGAATTTAAAACCCTCCCTCTAACAAATCGCTTTATTGAACTCCTACATTATTACCTTAATACTTCGCTTTTTATTATATTGAACTCATTTGGACCAAGTCATGAGACTGGGCTCTTACTGCCTCACAACATCTCTATCGATAAAGATGACAAATCGTGATTGCATAAGAGAATTTTTTTCTCTGTTTGGTAGGCTATTGAACTGTGGCTTGTAGAAAGAGTAGTGTTACCCATTGAAAATTATCTTGGTGGTAGCATACACTATAATTATGATATGCTTCTTTGTCACCGCTTGCAAATCGTGGGTAAAGTGTAGCTAGAAGTTCATAATTTCCTTTTAGCACTTCTTGATGTGAAGAAGGAAGAGCTCAACCATGTTCTAAGTCATCCAAAGGTGAAGCTTTTATGGTTTCCAAAGTTCTACTTGTTTATTTCAATGTCTATTTAAGTTTGACGGCTAAATTTCTTGACAAGCACTCTCTCAATGTGAGCATACACTGATTACTTTGGGTATTATACATGAAGCAGTAGATGATACAATAGGTGCAACCTAGGTAGTATCATTCTCCACCATCACTCTTTGGTGAAATTTTTGGAGAGAGAAATAGGTGTTGTGAGCTTGATTGGATAATGGAAAACTAAATTTTGCATGCATTTCAAAATTTTGTTTTTGGTCTTCAAAACTACATTGTGACATGTTCATTAATTTTGGAAATATAAATAAAGAAATAAACAAAATACCCTTGCATAAGTTGCTTAAAGAATCTGCCAATTAGTTTATGTTCTAATTTTGTTTTAATTTAATAAATGAATCCACAACTCATAGTTGCTCATAATCTTCGTGACATAGAGGATGTTGCAAGTGCCCAATCTACTGAGATTATGACCTTAACATTCTTGCAGATGGGATTCAAAAGGAGGACCCTACCCTTCATGAAAAATAAAATGGCTTCTACCATCAAGGTTATTGTTTTGAACTCTATGACCCTTCAATCTCATGGCAAGATAGGCTAGAAAGGGCGCATGTCTAGATACGGTTGTATGAGGTTTTTGGTAGGTTGATTATGGTTATGGGTAAGCATTATTCTATATAAAGTGTAGTTTCTCATCTCTTGTATAGGTTGAAAAAGAGTTACATGCCTAAAATAGCTCATGTGAGTAGGTAATTTTGTCACACCATTTTTTAGACCTAGTAATGGTGTGTAGGTAGGAGAAATTGAAGTTCATGCCCAATTACTCCCAAAAGACAACCTGAGATTTATTAGGGAGCTAAAGAAGGAGGGAATGACTGCCATGGTGGGAGATGGAATTAATGATGCACCAACATTGGGCTGATGCAAGAAGTTGGGTCCACAAAATACTCAAAAAGTGGAAGTGTTTTTGCTGTTTTTCAGAATTTGTCACACTTGGACTGAAAATTTGAGGCACTTACACAATGAATTTTTAAAAAATTCAGTAATATGAAATTTAGAGATTTGAATCTAGTTTATAAATATGTAAATTATTCAAATACCCAGATTGTAGAAACTAAATTTTGATAAAGATCTATAAAAACCACTTTTTAAAAGTCCCTGTTTTTTTACCATACCATGCACGTGTACGGACAACACTTTTTGAATCAAATAAAAGTATTTTACTAATTCCTTTTGGGGAAAAAGAGCTAACAACATGAAGATTGATGAAGAATTTTTTTTGTAATTTTTTGTTGAATATTTTTTTTATTATTTAATTTTTATTGGCCTTAATTGTTGTTTTTAAAAATCAATGTGTACGGACAGCATAATTTGACCTAAACTAAACTTTTTTTGAATTTCTTTTTTTCATTGTGTAAAGAATTGTCTAAAGATTGATGTCATATAATTTTTTTTCTAAAAAATTTAACCAAAAAAAAGTTATTAAAAAACAAAAAAAGTCTGATATTTCAAGTTTAATGACTAGTTTGCTTTGAAATTAATTAAAAAATAGAAAATATAATCCAATCTTAATAAAAATTATATATTTAAAAACTAGACATCATTAGCTGTAATGGGTTTTAATTTTATAGATTGATTCAGAAAAAAAATTCATCAACCATATTGTCAAAGTTGAACATTCTTCTTCAATCTGCCTTAATTTTTTAGTTGCAGGTCAAAGGCTAAGGCTCGGATTGCCAAAGCTTTCCCGAACCTAAAACCAAGTCTGCAGGCGGGTTGGGAAATAATTTTTTTAATAACGCATACGTGTTTCATAACGTGTACGCGTTATGTTTTTAACCGTTGGGTAAAGGTAACGCGTACGCGTTATGAAACGCGTACGCGCTCCTTTTTAAGAATGTGTACGCGTTTCATAATGCGTACGCATTTTTGATATATCTGTTTATCCTGATTTGACATTTTCTAATACAATACGTTTTTCCTGCAACATTCTTTTTCTGCAGTACGACCCGCAAGCTCGATTTTCTGCATTTTTTATTACAAATTTGTCTTGTGCAGGGCATATTCTATAGCAAATTGGTTGAAAAGTCAAGTGCAGGTTGAATTTTCTGAAGTGGAATCAAGTACAAGAATAATTTACAAAAAGATTCAAAAAAAAAGAGTTTTTAGATGTATTCATGATATTTTTGTGTACTTCAAAGTTCAAAGAAGAAAGGATCTTCATAGTACAAAGTGTTATTTGAATATTTGAAGGAGATAAAAATTTGAAAATTGGTTACAAGTAAATCATTTGTTTTTTCATCAAAAAGGGTTTTGTAACCATGGGATCAAAACAAAGACAAAGAAAAAAGTGTAGAATGTCAATGACACCCGAAGAAATTCAAGCAAATAAAGATATGGAGGCAAAAAGACAAAAGGATAGAAGAGAAAGAATTCGTCAAATGAAAAATTTGGAAGCGTCTACTTCAATGAATGTTGAAGAGAAAGTCATGAATGATGAAATGAATGTAGATGATGCAAATGTGGAGATGGTGAATATAGAAGAAAATACAATTATGGAGAGAAACTCAACTATGTCTTCAACTACAACTTTGAATGATATGGAAACAATACATATATGCAAACAACTTTGGGTATGTCTTCAAATCCACCTCCCAATGATATGGAAAATGCACCTATTCAAACAATCTCTCCAGGTATTCTTTCAAACCCAAGTCTTGATAATATTGATTTTGCTTGTTTAGATGAAGCTGGATACACCATTGATGATATCAATAATTATAGGGTTGAAAGAATACAAAAACAAAAAAATGATGAAAATATATCTTATGAGAATGCAAATGCTAATCAAATCCCTCATATTGATGAAAATGAGAATGAAATCTTTTTTACATTTGAAAATGAAAATGGAACCCCTTGTGTGAATGAAAATGAAACCCCTTGTGTGAATGAAAATGAAACCCCTTGTATGGATGAAGATGAAAATGTTTTTTTTACAATTGAAAAAGATGTGTTAGATAACCTTCGTGGTAAAGTTTCTTGGAGACAAATTAGAACTTATGGAAATAAAATATATAAAATGTTTTTTTATAGAAAGAAATTAGGATTCCAATGTCAACTCATGGTGCAATTGATGAGAATGTGGAAAATGAGAAAAGTGATGAAAAAATTAGGTATTTTTGTAAAACCAAAAAAGAAAGATGATTCAGTAGAACAAGTCATTTCTAGTGTTGCTAATGCTATTGATTTTATAGGTAAGAAAAGTTGATCTAAAGATAAAAATGCGGCTCGTCATGCAATAACAATTGCTTTAGTTGATAAAGCAACTTCAAATAAAATAATGTTAAGTAGGATTAGTAAATGTATAAAAGTAAATCCCAAAACTTTGATTAGAGCTGCTAAAAGAAGAGAAAATATTGAAAATGATCCAATTAATCAATGTTGGAGTTTTAGTGGTAGACTCCCAAGATCAGACATGAAATTAACTAATGAAATTAAATCTTTAATCGATAAATTTTGGCATGATAATACAAGAGTATCACCTAACATTAGAGATGTCTTAAAATTAAGGGTGGGTTCCAAAATTCGTGTACCTCATCCAAAGCATCTCTTAGATATGACTCAAACTGAATTATATAAAAAAAATTTAGATGCTTCAATCTTACCATTGAATATTAAAATAAGTCAAAGATCATTCGAAAAGTGTAAACCTTGGTATGTTAGAATTAATAAGCAATGAATCTCTTGTTGTTGTAAGACTCATGTACAATTTTGTTATTATTATGATAGTTTTCGATATATACGATGCACTTTGCATGTTAACCAAATTATGCAGGACATTTGTGGTATTAATATGCCACCTAAAAGAATCAAAGATTTTATATCAGGTTTGTTTTGTGAACCCTCTAACGGAAACTTATTTTATTTAAAATCATGTATTTCTAGAGAATGTGATAGATGTGCTAACTTTTCATTATTAGGTGAATGTATGCATGAAAGTAGTTTAAATGAATTTGGACAACAATTAGTATATGTAAAAAGATTTAAAAATGTTGAGTATTCTTTAAAAGATGGAAAAATTGGAAAAAGTTGTGAGCTAATTATGGAAAAAAAATAATGTGCATGCATTTATTAAAGAATTTAAAGATAAGATTGTACCTAAATATGTTCAACACTCTCAGTATGCTCATTGGCTTGATAATCAATTTTGTTTATGTAAAAACACATTCCCAATTGGAACTATATTGTCAGTTGTTGATTTTGCTGAAAATTATACTCTTGCTCCACAAGAAGAAATTCAATCACAGTATTATAATTCAGTGCAAGTATCTATTTTTGTTCATATTGTTTATAGAAATGCAAATGATAGTAGAGAAGATAATAGAAATTTTTTGAGAGAGTACCATTTTTATGTAAGTGATAATTGATTACATTCATCTGAGTTTGTTCAATATTGTTTTGATATATTGTACAAAAATTTAAAAGAAAGAGGAATTCAATTGCTAGAACATCTCATATGGTCAGATAATTGCACGGGTCAATTCAAATATGCTAGGATGTTTTATTGGTTATGTAGAGTTCATAAGGAAAATAATATCCAGCACATATGGAGTTTTTTTGAAGCCGGTCATGGTAAGGGAGAACACGATGGAGCAGGTGCATGTGTGAAAAGAGCTCTTGCTAGAGAGCAACTAAAATTTGAGGATGCTGCAAAATTTAGAGATGCGCGTGCAATTGTAGATTGGTGCAATACCAAATTATCTACAAGAGTAAGTGAGAGCTCAATAATTCACCGCTTCTTTTGGTTAGTTGAAGAAAATGATATTTGTTCTTGACAAGATTGTGAAACAATTAATGGATCTGCAAAATGGCATTCATTTAAGAGTTCGAATAAAAACAAATGGACAATATGGACAAGGGAGTTGGCGTGCTTTTGTCAATTTTGTATTGCAAGTGATTGGGAGGCTTGTGAAAATATGGAATGGGTTGAACAATGGCAACAAAGAGCCTTAACACCTACATCGACACATGTTCAACATGGAACAATAATTGAAGATAATCAAGCATTCGCCTCAGATGATTATGATCGTGTTTCTGATCTTGTACAAGAAGGTACATTTTTATTGAGATAAATTTTATATGTATGCATGTTTATATACATGAATTAAATATAAGTCGTGCTCTTTATTGAATTTTTTATCTATTTTTGTAGGACATGTGTATGTTGTTGTTGCACCCGAGGGGAATGAAGAGGAGACAGAGTACTAGTTGGCTAGATGTGTTGAGAGAAAATATAAGTTGGTACATCCTAGAGTGGATGATGATAACTTTGAGTATCCAACTGGTTCAGTTGTTGTTGTTGGCACCTGGCTTCGAAAATATTTGATAAGAAAGAATGGCTTGCCTGCATTTGAAGATTATGAAAGACACAAGAAGATTATACATTATTCACATTTGATTTTGGCAACCAATATAAAACTAGTTAGATATCACGGGAGGCCTGCTAATAAAGTTTTATGGACACTTTCAATGGATGATCATGAGACAATCATAGATGCATTACAAAAAAGAGAGGATGTGGATGGTACAACAGAGTAAATAAATATTGGTAAGTATATCTAGTTGTATGTATATATTTAATTGATATATATATTTGTCTTTAAATTCATTTCCTTATAAAAGTTTTATATCACTTTTTGTTTCAGGTCTCCCTTGATACTAGATTTTTTACAAAAAAGAGAGGAGATGCACTCTTATTACAATGGAATTCGAATCTAGAGACAGGTAACTATATATAGTTGTAGATACATTTAGTTGAGAGTATAAATATAAAACTAAATTTAACTCATTGTCATTTTATAAAAAGTTTATAATTTATTTCATATCCCCTTAAGCCATCCTCGTATGTGCCATTAATCCATCCGCTTGCATCCCCTTTAAGTCTCTCTATTAATTCCCCTTAATTCATTCTATTAGGACCCCTTAATCCATATCCTTGTATATCTATCCTTAATCCATCCTCTTGCATCCCCTTAAGTCACTCTCTCAACACCCCTTAAGACATCCCCTTAAGCCATCCCCTTAGGTCACATGGTTTAGGGTTTAGGGTTTCTAGGGTTCATGAGATGCTTAGAATAACAAATTTATATGGATTAATGGTTTAGGGTTGATCTCCTAGGATTTAGGTCATGTGGTTTAGGGTTTAGGGTTTCTAGGGTTCATGTGATGCTTAGAATAACAAATTTATATGGATTAATGGTTTAGGGTTGATCTCCTAGGGTTTAGGTCACGTGGTTTAGGGTTTAGGGTTTCTAGGGTTCATGTGATGCTTAGAATAATAAATTTATATGGATTAATGGTTTAGGGTTGATCTCCTAGGGTTTAGGTCATGTGGTTTAGGGTTTAGGGTTTCTAGGATTCATGTGATGATTAGAATAAAAAATTTATATGGATTAATGGTTTAGGGTTGATCTCCTAGGATTTAGGTCATGTGGTTTAGGGTTTAGGGTTTCTAGGGTTCATGTGATGCTTAGAATAACAAATTTATATGGATTAATGGTTTAGGGTTGATCTCCTAGGGTTTAGGTCACGTGGTTTAGGGTTTAGGGTTTCTAGGATTCATGTGATGCTTAGAATAAAAAATTTATATGGATTAATGGTTTAGGGTTGATCTCCTAGGATTTAGGTCACGTGGTTTAGGGTTTAGGGTTTAGGACCCTTAAGTCATATCCTCTTGCATCCCCTTAAGACATCCCTTTATAGGACCCTTAAGTCATATCCTCTTACATGTACCCTTATTCCACAATCTTGCATCCCTTAAATCACTCGCATAATTCCCCTTAAGCCATTCTCATAGGACCCATTAAGCTATACCTTAGGGTTCATGTCATGCATCCCATTCATCCATCCTATGGAAAACATCATTTGAATTTTTATGAAATTTATAAGATCCAATTTTGTAACTTTTACTATATATTTACTTAAATGAATCAAAAAAATTATAGAACTACTTACAGTTTACATTAATTATTTTTGCAGGTTCTCATCAAGTCGGTCTACCATGCGATTGTCACTGAAAAATTATTTTATCAAGAGACTATGTAAATATGAATTTTTGGTCTTCACGTAAAAATTGATAAGCTAAATAATTGGATATACATGTTTACACATATATGTTTCATCATGTTGTATAGTTGTATGATTTTCAATTAACTTATTAGTAGCAATTTAAAAATCTCATTCCAATTTTATAGATTATACATTTCATATAATTGTTCAAATATTTTCTAGAATTGGTAAATAGTTAAAATTACGTGAGCTCTTAATTTATTATGAATATAATCTAAACTATTTAAGGAATATTTAAATTTATCACCTTTAACCATGTGATAAATTATATATTTATGAAATTTGATTGTAGAGATAAGAATTTATACCTAGTGCATGTATTACTTGAAAATTAGATAAAATATCTAGATCTACATATACATATGAGTGCATATAATCATCAAAATGAACATAGCATGATCATAATTGACTACATATATATAATCATCACATTAAAGTCATCTGATATAAATAAACAAAAATATGTATATGTCAAGTCCAACACATAAAAGTTTAAATAAAACTAGAGATGTCTGGTCTATTTAAAATTTAAAACCATTTAACTATCAGGCTGATCAGTCAAATCAAGTCTCCTCTTTGTTCTAGGTCGATTAGATGTACCTGCATCATGCTGTAAAAGAGTACAAGTAACTTGAAATTAGATTTAAATTTATTTATAAATTTTGATATAGTTAAACATATTTAAACCTGACAAAATATAAACTTTTGGATAAAAAAAATAAATTAATTAAATATCTAGTAAATACAATAAAAATGATTTTTAAGACACGAATAATTTACCATATGATCATGTGGATCTACTGGAACATTTTGTTCAACGGGTAGCATAACTGTCACTTGAGAAGATCCAAATGCCTGATCTACTATATCCTGCATATTCATATAAAGCAACCAATATGTTAAAACCTCAAATATATATATATTTAAAAGATCCGTAAAAATTGTTTAGGATATTTAGTAAAGTTTACAACCTTGAATGATATGACCTCAAGATCACGCACCTGAGATTGCCCATGCATAAATGTTGACGATGTCTCAGGTGCACCTGCAATGGGTGTCTCATGAAATGCCTGCATATATATGTACAACAATTTGTATAGATCATTCACGCATGTGTATGTAAATGTAAAAATTAAATTAGATCCATGATGTGTATTTAATTCAAACTTAACAAAGTTTTTGAAAGAACGCACCTGAGCTGATGATGACTCAGGAGCGCTCACCACAACTTGTGCTTGGTCAGCACTAGGCATGCTCATCTAACCTCCCTGCATCTAGATATAATATATATCAATCACACATCATGTGTAAACATTCAAAATAAATTAGATATATATATCCACACAAACTAAATTTAATATACATTGGTTTAAGTACCTGACCAAAAGGTGAGCCCATATCTACAACACTCGAATAACAAATTTATGTGTATGTAAATGTAAAAATTAAATTAGATCTATGATGTGTATTTAATTCAAACTTAACAAACTTTTTGAAAGAACGCACCTGAGCTGATGATGACTTGGGAGCACTCACCACAAATTGTGCTTGGTCAGCACTAGGCATGCTCATCTAACCTCCCTGCATCTAGATATAATATATATCAATCACACATCATGTGTAAACATTCAAAATAAATTAGATATATATATCCACACAAACTAAATTTAATATATATTGGTTTAAGTACCTGACCAAAAGGTGAGCCCATATCTACAACCCTCGACATATAGACATGATCATTTTGAGTTTCAGGCATTGTCTAATCATGCGTCTACACCAAACACTTATTGAATTAATATTGTATTATATATAATTTGATGTTATTATTTAAACATGAATTTTGCACATTCCAAAACAAAAAAATTAAGTTCAAAAGATGAACATACCTGTGTAAGATGATGCTCAGAATATTGTAAATCCATAAATGACTTTGTTTCAGATGTAGGTGGGTCACCTAAAGTGGATGCCTGAGCATTCCTATTGTTGGAGCCTCCATGCTCTCTTTTGACCACTTTAGCCGCCGCGTGTGAAGTTTGATGAGTGAGATGTCCTGAAAGTGAACTCAATGCTCCTAATGTCGATAGCATGGTTTGCTGCTGAAATGTAGCAGGAACACCAGGAGAAGTAGGGGGAACAATAGGAGCAATTGGAGCACGTCGATGAGGATCAACACGTGCTCCTAATCTATGTTGGGGCATGCCACACCCAGCTCCCTGAAATGACCTCATATCAAAATAGTTGGGTCTTAAACCCAACTCAAACTCTGCCCATAACTTTCTCAAAAAGTATAGGGGCACCTCAGAATTTCCATGTGGTGGAGTATCAAACACCATCCACCATCTATCCCAAAAATGTGCAACTATCAAGGGGTGCCTACACCATAAAATTGAAATTCATTTTTTGGTGGGTGGAATTGGTTGGCTAGTTTGGGGGTTAAAAAAATACTGGCACAGGGCTTCTTTGGTAATTTTAAGGTCATTAATTTCTTTATAAGACAATCCATCTGCATAGAATTGTCTCCTCTCGTCTCTCCATTGATGGAACCTATCTAAGTCCGCATCAATAGATCAAACATAATCGACAATAGTTTGCATCGTAGATGCAAACCATGAGAGATGGGGGGGAATTCTAGGCTCATTTTTTATCAGATCTATATTTTCTTGAATGACCGTAAGATTTGCCCTAATGCTCTCTCTCAACTGATCCTGGTCTACTATAGGGGGTGGGGGGTTAGGAGGTGGAGGGTTTGGATCTATGGGATCTACAGGAATATGTGGTTCAGGCATAAAATCCTCAATGCTAAATAGTGGATCCATGTGAATGTACAACCAAATGGCAACTGCACATGTTAAACAAATAAAAAATATATATCAACAAACTAATTAAATAATGCAGACAATTTGAAAGAACTATTTAAAAATCACATTGAACGTGCACAAATCCAAAATGCAATTCATTTGAAGACCATTCGATTTATCATTAAAAAATCCATAATGTTCATTAAAAATCCATAGCATGTACACATTAAAGTTTATAATTTAAGTTTGTACAAGTTTTGAAAATTTCAAATTTGTGGTTTACAATTTGAGTTTTGGGTAAGGGTTTGTGTTCATATTTTAGAATGTAGGGTTTAGTGTCTAGGGTTTTCTTGATTAATGATATGTGATTATGTATGGTTTGGAGTTTACATATAGTCTGAAAGATATCTAGGTTTTATGGTTTAGGGTTGATAGATAGGATTATATGGCTCATGTGATGTATACATATAAGGTTGTAGACATCTATTTCAAGATTTGGGGATTTTGAAAGTTATATATGTATATTAGAATAATGTAATAACCATTAAGATCTAGAAATTAAAAAAATTGGTTATAAGGATACATTTAAACATATAATAATAGAAACATAGGAATCATGGTATTTGAAAAGGGGAAATGATAATAGGAGTTACCATAGAACACAAAATATTGTTCATATGAGAGACATAAAAGGTATGAGAATTGAATATTATTTTAATAATAAATTATTAAACAATAGTATACTACATGAAACTTAAAGGATGCAAATAAATTAAAATTATAGTGATTAAAAGTAATAATTATGCAAAAAAATAAGGAATCCAAACTACCAATTCGGTAGGGTCAAATCCAAGAAAGTTTGCAACCCAATCCTTCACCAATTATAGAATTTAGAGTTATACATTTTAATTTCTTGATTTTTTAAAATTTTGAGTAATAATAATGAAGGAAAATCTATAAGTTGATGTTCTAGGACCCCCTTTGACAAAATGGTAACAATCGACCTAGATTATGTTGAATCAAGAGTGAAGGAAATGAAAATTCAATATGTTATGACTAAAATTCTATGGTCGTTATAACAAATTGATGGAAATGCATTGTCTTGTGATACCTCACAATTATCTCTACTAAAAATAAACTTTGTTGATCACACCTAAAAACCCCATTGTTATATAATGAGACTCTATTTTAATTGATCTAAGTTTTTGCAAATTCCTTCATTATGGTTAATGAGTTTGTTGCATATGTTAGTTACGTATTTTTCTTTTAATATCTTATGAGATTCCAAGGTACTTATGATCACATTTCATTGATTATTTTTGCCTTGTTATTTGGTTGTAATGCTTGAATAAGTGATTTCTTTGTATAAGTAGTTAATTAGCAAGAGTGTGAAGAATTTGGTTGGTTGTTCAAGCTGAATTATTGGATTGGTTTTCATGTTGAGATGTGCTCAGTGGATTTTCATTGTTGTCATGATTATTACTTTTATTCTACAATTGTCTCCTTTGTAGATTTTACATAGTCATTCTGGAGTCCCATGATGTGAGTTTCTTTGGGAACCCAAGTATTTGCGTACCCTTCAATTGGGAGTATATGAATATTGGTGTCATAGAATCCCTTGCTTTTCCTTTTTATGCCTCTAGTAGCAATCACCTTGTAAGTGGTCATTGAGAGTGTTGTATGATATGTTTTGGTTGATCTTGTGGTTTGGTCGTGCGATCGTTATGCTTGTTTGTCTTGGTTGTGGGTCCTTTCTTGTCATATCCTAGCATGGGGGGTGGGCCTTCAGGTCCACATGGTCGGGTGGAACGTGCTACGCACCCCATTGGGTTCCCAGGTTGTGTTTGTGATACGGAAGTGGATGCAGAGTTTACAAAGCTTCAATTTTTTGAAGACTATTCCCCATTTTTGTACCTTATTCTTCATTTATGAAACATTCTTGTATTTGATGCACGAAGTGATGTGATGTACTCTTGAAGTGATGTAATGTACTTTTGAAATGATTGTAAAGTATTATTTTACCTTTGTAAACCGTTTGTGGTGGTTGTTATCTGATGTGTTGTATCTGTGGAAATATGCTCCACAATTGTACTATTGATCTATGAATTGAATTGTAATAGAATGATGTATAGTCTTCCTCTCTATTGTTTATGGATGATTGTATGTTATCATTATGTAATTTTGGTTATATTAAACTATGAACTAAAATCTAATAAAATGTTGTATGTATCATTTTCCTCTCTTTGATCACGGATGGTTGTGTGTCATCATCATGTAATTTTGGATTTCATTCGCTTTCATTTTGGTAAAAGTTCAGTTTTGTAATGCCAACCCATGTACCCCAGAAGACGTAGATGACATTGTAAACGTATAGTTTCTCTTCATGTAATGTATGTACATATTCATCTTATGCAATGTTTCGCTTTCAAAAAAAAATTAGTGTGCTATTTTGTTGTCCTTTGGGGATCACACAGCGGGGCATTACAAGAAGAAATATATTGTCTCCAAACCTAGCTACGAGAAGCTCATTATGTTAAAAAATCACAAGCTACTGAGATAAACAAACTTAAAGAAGATCTTGCATGCACACTTTAGGACAGATAAATTCATATGTTTATCAGTGAGCATGAGCAACAGGTTCAATATTTGAAGCACAAGTGTGATGTAGAGATTAAAGGCACTTTGTAGACATTACTTGGTTTGTGACCCTTTCCTTTGCATGGGGACATGCAAATCCATAAGCTAGGGGGAAATGATGGAGGTTGAATTCTCTCAATATTTTTACCCTATGATTCCCTTTTTCTTTTACCTTTACCACCTTCCTATCATCTTTTGTCACAAGAAGTATCAATATTTGATATAATGTCAAGGAAATTAAAACTATTATGAAATATCAATATTTATGGAATTACTAATTATCTTGTGGTTGAATTGGCAGGAAATGATTAAAGGAAGTTGTCAAATTTTTTGGGAACGTGGATGGATGAGAAGCGAGGAGTTGAAGTTTAATAATGTTTAGGTTATTCTTGATAGAATACTAGTTAATTTTTTATATAGCTAGTGGCCATATTTTGTTGTATATCAAACATATTTGGTTTGTTGTACATAGGCCAAAACAAACTAAAAAAACCTTATTGGTGCCTGGTAGTATAAATATGTGCATTCTGTAAAACTGGATATAGATATATATTATTGTTTTCACTCAATATTGTGCCCCTGTGAAGTTACTGAACTTAGCATATTGGTGAAACATGAGAAATTTTCTAGGTTGTGGGTCACCTAAAGTAGAAAAGAACCTCCAAAGTAAGTTGGCTATTCTAATGTTTTGCAGAGGAAAAGGTAAGGAGGAAACATAAAATAAAAATTAACTCTTAAGGTGATGCACCAAAATGTCTATCCTAAAACTTGTATAGCTACTTGTACACACAGTTATTGATCAACAACTAAGCTTGGCATGCACAACTCAAGACATTATTTTTCATCAATATTTCATAAGGATATAATGCTTACAATCTTAGAAGGAAAAAATACTTTTCACAACTTGAATCACTTGCATTTCAACACAACTTACAACCTGCAAACATACATATAATTTATGTACAAAGGTGCTACTAATGAGACATAATAACAAGGATGAAACAACTTCACATGTAATTGCATCAATCAATCAAATACACACAATAAAACAGAAATTGAGAAGGAAAAAATGCTTAATCTTATTGATCTTCAAAGGTGTAATGCTATACATGCCTAAAAAAAGAGTTATAAATACTGTCTTCTACTGAAAAAGGACCTCCCAAAGTCACAATGCAGAAAAAAGATGATAAGAAATAACTTCAAAAATTAAGTTTGAAGATACTTTATTCTTTTCAGACAATTGCACAAACATAGGGACTTCAACCTCCCTTGGTCGTGCACAATAGTAAAGCCTAAAAATAAGCCCCTAAAACAACTCCAAAAAGGCTCATGAATAAAGAAAAGGTCAAGCCTTGACCTCTCCTACCATAAAGGAATTTAAAAATGCTTCTAGATGCTTTCAAACCCCTCCAAAACTGAGTCAAAATAGTTCCTATATCTCCTCCACTTGTTGGATAACTTCCCAAACTTCTCCTATATGCTTGGCATTGCTCTTAAATCCTCAAACTACCTCCTTTGACCATATCTTGAAACAACACCTCTTTAGCTTTGAGCTTATATAAAATTTATCAAAGTGATTCATAATTTATCACTTCAATAATGCTTTTACATTTCAAATTTGGTGCAAAAATAAAGGCATTTGACTCGACCATGTTTTGGGAATCAATGCAAAGGGGAAATTTAACTAGACTTTGAAAACTACGCAAAAGATAAGCGCAAAGAATTCAAATACATAACATGGGGAATTAATTCATGTTGAAAATATTTTTAAAAAAGGCAAAAATATCATTTTTTTGTAGGTCAATTTAGGGAAAAAGA